>JANFOE010000288.1:4200000-4532030 GCA_025667525.1 Glebionis coronaria | reverse complement strand
TCTCTCTCTCTCTCTCTCTCTCTCTCTCTCTCTCTCTCTCTCTCTCTCTCTCTGTCTCTCTCTCTCTCTCTCTCTCTCTCTCTCTCTCTCTCTCTCTCTCTCTCTCTCTCTCTCTCTCTCTCTCCTCTCTCTCTCTCTCTCTCTCTCTCTCTCTCTCTCTCTCTCTCTCTCTCTCTCTCTCTCTCTCTCTCTCTCTCTAATCCTCCAAACCTTCACTCGTACATCAATGGCGTCCTCATCTGATAACCAAACGTTCACCGTCTTGGCTGCATCCAACGTTGATTTTGGCGTTAATGAAGGAAATATTGCTCTCAACAACTGTGTTGCTCTTCTCGAACACAACAATCCACTCTACACATCATTGTTGACCTTCTTGAAGAACTCCTCCATAGCCGAAGCTATTACAAGAACACCTTCTACTTGCTACCCATAATACTTAAAGGAGTTTTGTTCTCGGCTAAAGTAGACCAAACTTCTTCAAGTATCACCTTTAACCTCTCCACCCATCCATAACCTCTCACCTTCGACTTTAATAATTTTTTCAGGGTCATTGGACTGGCTGTAAATGATGATATCGCAGCGGTAACCAACAACGTCACTATGAAGAAAGCTCTGGCCACTCTAAGACCTCTTGACGATGATGCAAACCCTTCACATCCCTTTCTTTCCAAAACAAATCCCTGATTAAGATCAATTACTTCTCACCCATCTGGAGAACCCTGATGTTGTATAACTTCAAATGTCTGGGAGGGAACCAGGGATCTCATGACCAGCTGAATGGATCTCAGCTGGCAATTTCCTACAACCTTATATAGGGGCTATACATTGGGATTGCCCATATTCTCTACACGGATCTCATTGCCAAGCTTGAGAACAAAGGAAAGAAACACCGTCTAGCCACCATCTGCTACACCAGATATTTCTCACTCATCATTGAGGATATCCTTGGAGAGACCTATGACAATAAAGAACTTCACTCCTTCTCTCCTTTTCACATCACACCAGCATATTTAAAGGCACCCTTAGAGGATGATGTGCCACTCACCAAGCATATGTTAAAGGTTGTTGGCCTACTGCATCAGAGGAAGAAGAGCCCTTGATCCCTCAACTAGAGGTAAATGCTGAAGGAACCACTGACAAGTCTCTATCCAAGACCTCTGTGTAGTCTTCCTCTTGGCCCAGGTGCTTAAGGAAAAGAAGAAGAAGAGGAAAGAAATCTCACTTTCCTCCGAATCCCCTTCTGTTAATCCTCCCAAGAAAATAAAGATCAAGAAGACCTCATCCCCTACTCTAGTGGATGAGGAAGAGAGCTTGTTGCTGACAAAAAACCAGCGTCTAGCATCTCCAAGTCAGATGAGACAACTATGAACCTACTTAACGTTGATATCACTCAGGTATTGGTTTGCCCTTATTTTTTCTTCTTAGAGGTTCACAAGTAATCACTCTCAAAAGTATGTAGGAGAGAGTGATGAAGTTTAGGGTTTGCCTAACACTTAGAGTGTCTGTATCAGCACCAAGATCCCATAGGATATCTGTACACTCTGTCTCTGCACTAGAAATGAATCATTTGTGCTTGTGGAATCCTAGGTTTCCTTGAATCTTAAGATTCCGGATCTTTAAGCTACTAGGAATGCATCATGTTCATATGATTAGATAATCGAAGCGAATTAGAACACGACACATTAACAAGGTGTTTGGACACAAAGAACATGAATTAAAACAAATGGATTGTTCATTATATTAACAACAAACAATCACTAGGTGTGTGTACATTGAATCCCGCACCTAGTCGACACACGCTTTAGGTTTACATTGTATATGAAAGTTATGAAAAAACCTAATAACCCTTGGTTCCTTTTATAGTGTAAGGATTAGGGTTTTACAAGAGATAAAATCAAATAAACATGTAAATCTTCTATTTAGATAAACATATACAGAATATATCTTGCATATATATCCAAAGAGAAGCTTCTAATGGCTTATTGTCTACGTTTCTGTCAATGCTTAGTTTGTACATGACAATGCTTAGATTGTACATGACAACACTTGAGCCATCAACCTCCAATTTTCTCTTGCCAATGCTTGGATTGCTCTTGACAACGCTTAGACAAATGTCTTCATGTTTTCTTCGTTTTGAGTTTCTGCCACATCAACTTTTTGACCCAACAATCTTCCCCTAGTTGATGTTGGCAATGTGGAAACCATAAATCACGGATCGATTAAGCTTACTAGGATAATCAACGTTCATATGATAAACATAGCGGAATTAGAACATTGATTATGAACAAGGTGTTTCTTTTCCAACGATTACTTGTATTAAACTTCAAACGATTACAAGTAACAAAGCCTAGACGTGTTTACAAGAACACACACGTCTAGAACACACAACTCAACTTTAAGACTACATTGTGAATTATGAGATAATGAAAACCTACGCCTGTGTATTCTTTATATAATAGAATACAAGACTTTTCTTACAAGAAAACTTTAATTACATTAGAAGTCCCTCCATCTTTTGCTAATAAGTCCTCCTTGTTGTATGAAAGGGCTCCATATCCTTGTAAAGTTTGATATTTGCATATAAGTCCTTCTTGTTTCATTATTCTTGTTTTGTCTCATCAAATTAATTCCCACAATCTTCCCCTATTTGATGATGACAAAACCAATCTTCAAATCTTGATCTTTCACGAATGAAACAAGCTTCCCCTTAAAGTAAGATTTCTTGTAAAACATATCACCACATAATAATAAGTTTCATACCTTTATCTTTGAATCTTCTTCCCCTTTTTGTCTCATCCAATAGGGGTCTTCTAAAGATAAACAAATAATAAACGCTTCCCCTTAAGTGGTGCATGTAAATGAATCACGAACCATGTAGACTCTGATTGTAGATTACGAATGAAGAAAAACGAATATAACCTATTTGTTGAAGAAGTGGAATCTCCCAAGCTTGTACCTTATATCTTGCACTATCTATGTGACGTCGAACTTATATGAAAACATAAAAGTATAAGCAGACCTCGATCTCTTGTCAATATTCTCATCCTTTGTGAGACACTGAGCACGATAATGTAACTCCTTCAAGTGTTATGACAAGTCTTCGTCACCAATCATTTAAACGAACAAGCAAGTTATCTCAAAAGAGAGGCGAGTCTTTGAGATATGATAAAATACAAACCTGCGAAAAACAACTCCAACACCAAAGAAGCAATAATCAATCGTCTTCATTGAAACCTCCAATTTGCAATGAAAATCATCTAAGTACAATATCATCCTCTTCTTTTATGCAACTGCTGCCTCTGTCGGCGTTCTGCTTCTAATCCAAGTCGGTACGTAACCGCAAGGTTAGCCTTGTCACATAATCAAATAAAACTTCATTGCACCAAACACAATCTTCAAAAACGAGCCATAAAATTTTAAACAGTCAGTTCTGTCCGAGATCCTTTGTTACCCAATATATCACCTATATATACTGTCCCATATCAGACGATACTTGTCAGCGATTAAAAAACCATATATCGGATAACACAGCTTTCAGCGTGTAAAGTCTTAACGTCAGCGTCGACGCTGTCAGCGTGTATTTTCTTCTTGTCAGCGGCTCGACTCAGCCACTGACACCATCTGTGGCTACGAATAACAATGGACAGCGGCTAAAAATACTCCAGTGTACCACTCATCCTTTTAGTCTTCGTCTTCTTTTCTTTTCTTACAAGTATTACTCCCGGATGAGTAATCACTTTCAATACAGCTTCTTATTATTTATCAAACAAACCACACCCCTTTTTCCTTGGACCAGTAATATATGTTTAAACAATTAAGCTGCTTGAATAAATCACAATCTTGGACCGTAGATAATACCTCATGTGACCAAAAAGAATCAAACTTTAATTACTTAGTATCACAAACTCACGTGAACACAATGTACTTTTCCTTTGGCCCACCTTACCTTCCTTGGCTTGTAATTGTTTCAACCTATCGTGTGAACATCTTGCATCCCAAAACACATATCTCTTCCTCCGTGTGTGAACACTTTGTTCATACGTATTTTCTTATCAATCTCACGTGATGGACTTTAACAATTATTAGTAATCAAGTGATGTATATTGTCTTCTTTTTCTTTCTATAGCCATGCATAAGAATGATTCACTGGACCATTGATATTCATGTCTATGACTTCCATAATTCCTAGACATTGCCATCACATATAGATCCCACGTGAAAAGGTCAAACGAGCTATAATATTCTTGGAACCATAAAACAACGGACACCAATCAGCAACTCTTTTCTTTAGCCCACAATGCATCACGTGAATATAACAACTCAACTTGAATAATAAACAAAACAAATACTTTTAACTTGTACCATGTTCACATGATTTGTTTATTACTTTACATGATCTCACGTTTGCATCCTTCTTTCTTCTTTTGAGCAAAACCTTAACGTGATCCCTTTAATTCCCACAAAATAGGAAACTAAATATATTACCACTCCATAAGTTTTTGTTTCTCTAAAATAGGAATCCTTTTTAAAGAACAGATCGCATATTCTTGAAGACTTAATCAAAACAGCCACAAATCATAGGAAAATATAGATCTTATCCCATAATATCATAAGTAATTCATACCTCGAATATTTTATCATACAATATCCATATTCATCATAAAACAGCTGTTGTATATGATAAAGACGTGACATACAGTGAGCACATGTCTATCCAGACAGTAGTATCTTTCGTCAGACTACAAGACAACATATTCGTCAAGCAGTTCTTAAAACGTCTTGCTGGGACCATAGTGCTTTACTTTTCACATAAGACTTAGGGGTTATCATATTCCCTAATTAATATGCTGCTAGTGGATCCAATCTTCCTGCTATCAAGTAATTCTCATAATGCTCATATATATCAACAACAATACCACTGATGCTATCAAACGGCTTGATGTCCATATTGCCCAAATCACGAATCTAGTAGCAACCATGATAAACAACACCATTCAATGCTCCATCAGATTTAGGGTTCACGAATAAAGGAACCCTACACAACCTTCTTCTTCTGTCTTAAAATTGATCTAGGGTTTAGGGGATGAAACCCTAAATCTTATTTAATAAAAACAAAAACAGAAAATTTTATACCTTCACCAGCAGCCAACTTCGACGAGCAATAACTTTTTCTTGAGACCTGAACTCGACGATCGCTTCGGTGAGATCGAAGACACATACCCTGAGAAAATCCAGCTAAAATTTCGCGACGATCCAACGGTTAACGAAGGAGTTATCGCAGTTTGAAAATGGCTGCGCAGTGAGATCCGAACATAAAATCATATATGGATTTTGTGCTTTTCCTTCATTCTTCGACTCAACACCTTGTTGATCCTAGCATTGAGAGCCACCCGCTCTGATACCAATTGTGGAAACCATAAATCACGGATCGATTAAGCTTACTATGATAATCAACGTTCATATGATAAACATAGCGGAATTAGAACATTGATTATGAACAAGGTGTTTCTTTTCCAATGATTACTTGTATTAAACTTCAAACGATTACAAGTAACAAAGCCTAGACGTGTTTACAAGAACACACACGTCTAGAACACACAACTCAACTTTAAGACTACATTGTGAATTATGAGATAATGAAAACCTACGCCTGTGTATTCTTTATATAATAGAATACAAGACTTTTCTTACAAGAAAACTTTAATTACATTAGAAGTCCCTCCATCTTTTGCTAATAAGTCCTCCTTGTTGTATGAAAGGGCTCCATATTCTTGTAAAGTTTGATATTTGCATATAAGTCCTTCTTGTTTCATTATTCTTGTTTTGTCTCATCAAATTAATTCCCAACAGGCAAAACGCTTTGTGTATCTCCTGTAAGTTGTACATGATCTTCAAATTGCTTCCCCTGAATTGTAGCATGTATGTCTTCCCCTTTTTGTCACATCAACAGGGAAGTAAACAATGTATGCAATCTTGAAGATTCTCCAAATGTAGCTCTATGTAATGATCTTGAAGAAAAATAAATAAAGTAATCTTGATGTAGAAGTAGAATAACCCAAACCTATGTTCCATGTCTTGTACTATCCACGTGATAAAGAACTTATACTCATGTCACTAAGTATAAGTAGACCACGATCCCTTGTCAATATTCTCATCCTTTGTGAGACATTGAGCACGATTATGTAACTCCTTCAAGTGTTATGACAAGTCTTCGTCACCAACCATTAAAAGCACAAACAAGTTATCTTAAAAGTGAATTGTTGTGCTGATTACTTTTGAGATATGATAGAACATAACCTCGCGAAAATATTCTTCAAACATCAAACTTATCATAAGAATTCTTCCCCTTAATCCAACACCTTTTCATGACGATTTTAATGGAATAACATCTTCATACCATATGTAAAAGCCACCAATATGGATAACTCTAAGGCTATCCCGATTACATAATAAAATATCAATCAAATTCCTACGAATAGTTGCTAACTCGCATTAAGATCATTAATCCCTTTTAAAAATATCCGAGCCATAAATATCAACATGATATTCTGAATAAAAACAGAGATTCTATGTACCTTCGTGTCCTCCTTTTTGTGTGCAAAAAACGTACCAATTTTCTCAAACAGCAGTAATCCCTTTGTCATCCAATATCCTCTCCTATCCAACATCATTATCAGATGTATTGTCTGATATTGGACAATACCTATCAGCGTTTGGATTTACATATATCGGACAACACATAACAATGCATGCTGTCAGCGCTCACGTATTCTTTGTCAGCGTCAAACGTCAGCGTCAACCATACACCTTGTGAGCGTCCACTTTAAATTATGTTATTCACTTGGCTTAAGTCTGGGACCACAAATAAGCCACGCCATATTGCCTCAGGTGAAAACAACTTAGCCATCAAAATATTATCCTTCCAAAAATCTCGTGTGTAGTAACCAAAAGATTAGGAAGGAATGACAGAATATTTTTTCCTATTATGTAGCAATGATATACCAATCTAAATATCACATGAAGATCTTGTAGGAATAAATCCCTAAAAATCAGCAACTAACATCTGTACTCCCAATATTCTCGTATCATATATTCACTAATAACTTCCTTGAATAGTGCAATCAAAAACAGAAAGTATTACCTACGTAGGAAATCAACGAATAATTCAATTCCAAGATTTTAGCAAAAATGTTTCCATAAGTCTTAGCCAAAATCTCTTCACGTTTGTCACACAAGAAGTACTTGCTGCTACTAATAAAAAGTGAGCCATCATTCATTCGTGTGAACAAAATCTTTGGGAATCATTCATACAGCAACCCTCACATGATCTTTATTACGTTTGGGACCTCATGATCTGTTCACATATCCCACTTCAAAATATTCTTTATTTGTTATTAAATCGATCTATAGTTTTATCATGTTCGAACAGCAGCCTGTTTGTGCATATTATGCAAACACTAATAGACACACAATACTTTGGTTCATCAGCTTTAACCTCGATTTAGGGTTTTGGATCAAACCCTAACATGTCAACAGCTCTAAAACAAATTATTGTGTCTTCTTTAATCAGCAAGATATCACGTGATGATCAACTTTGTAGGAAATTATATTCCTGGCCACGAACAGAAACTTCTTTGCATCTTGCTGTTATACCATGTCATCAACAGTAGCAAAAACATCGATCCAGGGTTTATCATGATTCCAAGAAACATGTCTCTTACAAACAGCAAAATGTCTCTTTTCTGTATAAGAATGATCTAGGGTTTGACATAAACCCTAATTCATTATTTCATGTGAAACAGAAAATCTGAAAAACCACCTTTACAGCCCACTTTGACGCCTAATAACTTTTGATTGGGGATAAAACTCGACAATCCCTCCGGTGGATGTCTAGATATATGTGTATAGAATACACACAAGAAATTTCCTGACGATCCAACGGTCCAATCAAAAGTTACGACCTTCTGGATACTGTTGCGCACACAAAAACGTCCAGAAAAACCTATACGAATTTTTCTTTTCTTCACAATACACGAACACCTTGTTGGTCCTAGCATCACGAGCCACGAGGCTCTGATACCAATTGTGGAATCATAGGTTTTCTTGAATCTTAAGATTCCGGATCTTTAAGCTACTAGGAATGCATCATGTTCATATGATTAGATAATCAAAGCAGAATTAGAACACGACACATTAACAAGGTGTTTGGACACAAAGAACATGAATTAAAACAAACGGATTGTTCATTATATTAATAACAAACAATCACTAGGTGTGTGTACATTGAATCCCATACCTAGTCGACACAACGCTTTAGATTTACATTGTATATGAAAGTTATGAAAAACCTAATAACCCTTGGTTCATTTTATAGTGTAAGGATTAGGGTTTTAAAAGAGATAAAATCAAATAAACATGTAAATCTTCTATTTAGATAAACATATACAGAATATATCATGCATATATATCCAAATAGAAGCTTCTAAAGGCTTCTTGTCTATGTTTCTGTCAATGCTTAGTTTGTACATGACAATGCTTAGATTGTACATGACAACACTTGAGCCATCAACCTCCAATTTGCTCTTGTCAACGCTTGGATTGCTCTTGACAACGCTTAGACAAATGTCTTCATGTTTTCTTCGTTTTTGAGTTTCTGCCACATCAACTTTTTGACCTAACAATATCCATAATATCCATAATCAAGGAAACTTAAGATTCAAGGAAACCTAGGATTCCACAATATCCATAATCATTTACCTGTTTTGGAATGCCCTGCACATAAAGAAAACAAGTTAGTTTTCTTTGGGAACCCAAGCCTGAGCAGACTTGGATTCATCTGGTTGTTCAACAAGAACAGACTTAGTTCTCATAACAGCCCCTTGTTCATCCCTTTTTGGATGAAATACCCAGTTAACCCAACTGGTTTTGTAATGACCTTTGAAATATAATTAAATATGTTACATGTCATAGAAATCCCATTAGAATTAGGGTTTTGATCTTGCTTAGGTCTCCATGTCAAGCTAGAAGAAGCTTTAGACCCCTTACCCTGTGGTTGCAAATATTTAGGTCTGGCAATGTTTCTGTCAGCGTTGGATTTAGTCTTGTCAACACTGAAATTACCCTTGTCAGCGTTGAACCTAGGGTTTGCTACAGAAACCCATTGCCTATTAGACCAAGTATTGGTCCTCTGAAATGGTCTTTTCCATGAGTGTTAGACCTTCTAGTGAAGAATGTGGCTGGTCTAACAACTTGTGGACTTTGCTCCACAAAAGTCTTGGGTCTGACAATGTTTGACCTTTTAACAGCGTTGACCTTGGAAGCGTTGACACACTTATATGCTAAATGTGAGAAGCTACCACAAGTGTAACAGGCTTTCTTAGACACAACTCTAGGTCTAGAAGAGAAGAAGTCTGTTCCATTATCACTAACTTGGCTTTTAGGTGACCTAGTATTCCTATACATTTCTGCATACTTAATGCTAGGTTTTCTAACAGTGTTTGAGCCAAGGTCAATAGTCTTGCCAGTGATTAGGTTTGTTACCTTAATAGGGGTAGACTCATTAGGACTTTCACTCAGCAGCCCACCCTTGACAAACAAGGTAGGGTTGGCTCTCTTCCATTCATTCAAGTCAGTCATATTTTGCTTATACTCTTCAACTGGGGTAAGGACTCTTGGTGGAGGAATAAATTCCTCCTCTTGGAGTTCTGGCAAACCAGTCCAAGATAAGTCCTTTCTTTGGACATCATAGAAGTCCCCAGCTGGTGGTGGAACAAGAGTATAGTCTTTCATCCCAATCCTAGTCATGTCCTTAGGATCCCTCTGTTTATTAACACAATCTCCTAGGGTTTGTGAGGCCTTATCAAATCTCTGAATTTTAAGGTCAACATTATCCTTATTCTTGATAGCCTCATCTAACTTAGCCTATAATTCAGCATTGACCCTTTCCATGATGTTTCTAACACCATTACTAGCATTTAACTCATGTTTTAAGATATTTATTTTATCTTTTAGGTCAAATTCCATTTTCTTATACTCAGAGACTGTCTTTTCAGTCTGAGTGATAGCAATTTGATAGTTAGACAGTTTGCATCTCTCAGTACTCACATCACTTAACAATCTTAAAACTTCTTTGTTAAGTTTTTCAGTATTTAACCTACAACCCTTACTACAAAAAGCATCATTGTATACCTCATTATCTGATGAAGAGGAGGAGTGTGCCATGAGAGCATATTGAACATGCTCTTCTTCTTCTATCTCAGCAACCAAAGCTTTATCCTCTTCCCTATCCTTAGCCAAATAGCTCTAGTCCCAACCAACACCATCAATTTCTTGCACTGCTACCATGGCCTTAGGATCCTGAGCCTTAATAATTTGGATTGAGGGTTTGCCAGCATCAGATCTTCTTGGAGATCTGCATTCCCTCATGAAGTGCCCCATACGATGACAATTGTAGCACTCAACCTTGGATTTATCAAATCCAGCAGTGTCCTTTGCATTAAAGGTCATCTTCTTCTTAAACCTTCTATTTCACATGTTTTCTCTTATACTAGCAAGAGCCATGTTCCACTTAATATCCATCTCCTCCAAGTGCTCATCACTTATTTGCTCAAGGTCCTCATATGTAATCACTGAACCATTGGGCAAAGAAGCAATGTAAGCACACATAGTATCAACATCTAAACCAGCAGGCTTTACTCTTGGTGAGTCATTTTTGTATGTGTCAGCGTCTGAATATGAGGCGTTGACAGGATATGGTCCAGCGTTGACACATGTTGATCCAGTAACTGGGTGCATGTAGGAGTCCTTCTGATCAAATTGACCTTCACTATGTGAGAAGAAGGTCATGTTGCTATTGGTAGACTTGCTTCCATGCTCCAAAAGAGTTTCATTCTCCAACAGCCTCAGTTTGTTGTAGATATCATCAAAAGTAGAACTTTTGTGAGTGTTATTGGCAAGTATAGATCTTGCCTCAATCTTCCACGCATCACCAAGGCTTTTAAGAAAAGTGGTAATAGTGTCAACATCACCAACTTGTGTCCCCATGAAGGACAGCTTGCTTGTAATGTCAAGCAGTCTGCTTCTCACACTGCTTAACTTCTCATTAGATTGAGCCTTAAAAACAGCATACTCATGCATGAGTTGCTTCTTCTTCTCTTCCTTAGTATCATCATTACCACCATATGCAACTTCAAGGGCTGCCCAAAGGTCTTTTGCAGACTCATAACCTCTGTATTTATGCTGGTTTTCTTGTCCCAAAGAAAGTTTCAGAATGTTTAGGGTTTTCATATCAACCCTTTTCTTTGATATTTCTTCAGCAGACACAGCTCTACCATTGTCAGGTTTTTCTTTCTTATCTTCTTCTAAACATCCTTGAACAGCTGATCTTGTAGCAATGGCATTAGCAATCTTTTGAGCTTTATTGAATGTGTTTCCATATTCAATAGTCTCCCAGAGCGTGTAATCATAGATCCCCAGATATTGCTCAAAGTTGAATTTCCACAGCTCAAAGTTGGTTGCATCTAGCATGGGAATCTTGAGATTGTGGTTTGAGGAGGAGGAGGTTGCTTCAGGAGTGGACATGATGTTTTTAGGGTTTTGTGAAAATTAGGGTTTTGGTGATTTTAGGGTTCTTGTGTACTTTAAGATCAAAAGTTTCTCAACAAGCTCTGATACCACTTGTTGATCCCAAACTTAGATCGATTAAGCTTTGTGTATACGAGATTAGATCAAGTTATACACGTAGAGAAACTTTGTTTATGTATAATGTAATATGAGTGTTATACGGAATTAAAACTTAAACAAGAACACACAAAGATGTAAACAAACTTTCAATTGATTGATAATAACGAACTTGCTTACAATGAAAGTGTTTAACGTACGAATAACTTATGAAAACTTATATTGAACAATAACCTAAAGGTCTTATTTTATAGACATAAGAAGCCTTGTACAAGAATCTACGTATCAACTATTCTAGGTAAAGATAAATATAGAAAATACATTGTTGTTCCTATCTTTACTAGAAGTAATCTAGAACATAATAAACGTAGACCATATCTTTCTATCAGTGCTTGTCTTCAACCTATCAACGCTTGACTTCTTCCTGTCAACGCTTGATCTGTCAGCGTTTGTTTTCATCTTATCAACGCTTGTTTTCTTCTTGTCAGCGTTCAAGTGAACTGGCTACATTTTATTCCCAACAGTGCTCATAACGCACTTTGATGATCCTTCACCCTCTGGACTGTGCTATTGCAAATAACAACTTGAGTACACTATAAGTCCTGACCCAGAGTCTCTGAACGTCACTCAGTCTCTAGGTCCCCTCATTATTAAAAGAGTCCCAAAGAATTTATTATTTTGGGGAGGCTGAATCATCACCCTCAGTCTTCCTAGGGGCAGCGATAAAAGGTGACTTTTACATTCATATAATTCACAATTAAAAGAGTCCCAAGGAGCAATCCTTCAGGGGGATCTAGATAATCACACCCGACTATCCTAGGGGCAGATAAAGGCGACCATGCCCATATCATGTCTCATTATTAAAAGTGTCCCAAGGAGAAATCCTTTATGAGGAGCTGGATAATCACACCCAGCTATCCTAGGGGCGGGAACGGCGACCATTGACCTTATAATGTTTCATAATCAAAAGAGTCCTAATGATTAATCCTTAAAGGGAAGCTAGATAATCACACCCAGCTATCCTAGGGGTAGCGAATGGCAACCCTTCACCATATCTTATTCATAAATAAAAGAGTCCCAAGGATAAATCCTTAGGGGGGGGGGGGCTAGATAATCACACCCAGTTTTCCTAGGGGCAGCGAATGGAAATCCTTCACCTTACTATAAATTCACCAACTGTTTACTAATAACTTTCATAACAGGGCTTTAATCTTCATGAGGAACAGCTAAATAATGATCCATTTGCCTATGCTGATGATGACAATGTTGAAGCCTCCACTATTGATCTTTCCGCTGTCTCTGATATTGAATACATGTCTGATGATGAAGTGTATATCATTGAAGATCACTTTAAATTTAAAGACATGGATGATGATGATGATCAAGCATCATCTACAGAGTTGAAGCCCATTTTATTCCCCACCATGGTCTGTGTACAGGAACCAGATGCCAAGCAAATGTAGGAACAGAGGCCCCTTCCCCTAACCCCAGTTCCATTCCTCACAATGCGAAATGTCATGGAGCTAGGTGCAAGGAAACACTAGGAATACTTGCAGAACTTAAAGCTCATTCCTATTTAAAGGATGAAGAATGTACAAGAATTGGGCGCTAAGGAATTATGGTTTAAGAGAGGAGACATCAGCATCACAAAGTCGATTATCATCAATGATGTCCTCCTCTCTAAGATTAAAAGTCTCACAAACGCTACTAAGGAGCTGACCACAAACATAGAGACTTTCATGAATTTCTCCATGGAATCCTCTCTCAAATCCCTGCTTCCGCAACTATTAGGAAATTCTCTACAAGCACATCTACCATAAGTTGTTAATCAGAGCCTTGTGCAATACATGCCCTCTTCCCTCACAGCAGCTGTCAAAGCCAATGTTGCTGCTATTGCCAATGCTTTTGAACAATCAAGGCGCCTTCTTCAAGAGCTCCTTCAAGAAGAACTTAAGGAAATATGCATTTTTGTTCATCAAGAATTTGTTAAGTTCAACAAGGCAAGATCAGGCACAGCTACCTCTGGCGATGTGCCTATGGGGGAGAATTATGCCACCTCCTCTGATGATGATGAACAAGATGCTATATCTAAAGGGGAGCAGCTACCCAAAAAACCACCACTCAACCAACGATAATTATCATCCACACACCAACTCCTATCAGATCCTTCAAGACCCCCACATAAGTCACTAAGGACAAAGGCAAAGGCATTGTCACTAACGAACCAGTGATAACTTTGCACTCCCTGTAAGAGGACGGAGGATCCAATGCAAAGCACTCTGAGTTAAAAAAGTTCAGAAGTGCTGATGAGCCAACACTGACTCCAGATCAAGCAAAGGCTCAGATCATAGAAAAAAAGAGGATGGCTGACATCCAAGCTGCTGAACGAAAAAGCAAAGAGGCTCTGAACAAGTTGCTTTCACCCTCTATCAAAGAAGCTCGACTGAAAAAGCTCAAAGAGCTTGAAACTAAAAGGAACAGTCTTCAAAAAGAGTATGAGAAGACTGTGAATGAAAGAACTGAGCCAGGGAAAATCACTAAATACGATTGCTTTAGAGACAAGGACAAAAAGGTAGTGATGACCCTGTATAGAAACAACGAGCTAGCCAACTATAAAGTTGACAACGATTTTAAACTCAAGTTTCTGGGACTCTCTGGATGGTTGGAACTGTTGTCTCATGTTCAAAAGAAGTCTGGGCCTGGTGCAGCCCAAATGATGAAGAATATTCAAGCTAAGTTTAACTGGGTAAGAGACACTACAAAGAAATTGAAACTTCTTCTTCCGCCACAGCTATCACAATAACAACAATCACAAAGACAAAGAAAGAGAAAGAACCCAATGGGACCCCTCATTGAAAGGCTGGTTACTGAAGAAGTGATAGTAGATGGGATGTACAGAAATCTGATGCTTCCCAAAGAAATCTCAAAACCAGTCAATGGTCAAGCATACATAGAACCAGAGAAAGGTATAGACTTTATGAACATAAATTGTGAGTATGGCTTCTAGAGAGAAAATGAACTACACCTTGCATCGACAGTTCAGTTTATCAGACTTAAGCAATGCCTATTAGGGAACTGCAAGTATGCTAGTGACTTTGAGTATGGGATTGAGCTAGTTATAAACTCAAGAGCTGACAAGGTGGAAGCACAAAGGATCTGTGACCAGGGCCTTGACCACTCAAGAAACTTTGTATTTTGTTTTTCCATTTACACCTCTAGATGTTCATGTAATAGGTTTAGGTTCTTTACCTTTAATAAAACTTTGAGGTATGTTAGTTAAATTATGTGTAAGAAGAAGCTGTGTACTCACTTACAATAATTTCAGACTTAGTATAATTTATAAACAAATAGAGGGAGATTGTTGGGCCAATGAAAGTTATAACTATGGGCCAGTCTAGATTTGTTTAAGTTAGACTAAGTGTTATGAGTCGCTGAGAAGACCAACGACAGAGACCAGACCAGCTGAAGGCAAAGCCTCAGTTGGCACACCAGGAACATTTAAGTCAAAGACAACGTCAAAGAAGTCGAAGATTATCTGAAGTCATACTCACCAGAGGTTATGGACAAGCTGGGATGCAGAAGTAATGTAATGGTGTTCAAGGATCTCGGAGATGACAATACTCAGAGATCACTTACAACCCTATGAAGACTTATGCAAGAAAAGACTTGCCTTATCCTTTATAGTTTAGGCGGGTGAATCTACAAAGTGTTTTGACCGGGACAAAACAAGAGATTCAAGATAAAGCCTAGTACGACCTAGTAGGACAAAGGTGAACAGTTGGCAAAACTGTTCACCTAAATTAGTTTAAAGGTATGTCTCGATTTAGACATGCATTTAATACGTTGTACTCTTCCACTATGAAGATGACACGTATCAACCACTCCCACTAAGGAAGCAACATCGTACCACTATCAATAGGAGGGAGAAAGAAGATTAAATAAACCCTTGTGCTTGGATAATTTAGCTAAGTTTCTCTCTCCCATTAGAACCACTGCGTCCTCAGCTGTCCACCAACGACTCTAAGGTTCTCTCATAAACTTGAGTCTCGAATCAAGTTTACTTGTTATAGGGTTCATTTCTTATTGTCACTCAACGGGTGTATTCATAGCACTTTGTAATACTTTGTTTATAAAGATTAATAAAGCATTACGCGTTTGAAAAGTAATCATATTGTGTTATCTTATATACGAGTCATTGTATCTACAATAGTTATATTTAAGACTTTCGATTTCCCACCGTGAACGTCGATAATGGCACGAGCGGTCGATAAAATGGTTCGACCTAAAATAATGGGACATTTAGGATCACACTCATAATCGGAGATGACGAACTCCGTGGGAAAAACAAACATTCCATTTTTAACATAAACATCCTCAGCTATTCTAATTGGTGAGAAATCCTTGGGGGGGGGGGGGGCTAGATAATCACACCCAGCTTTCCTAGGGGCAGCGAATGGTGATCATTCGCCTTATTATAAATTCACCAACTGTGTACTAATAACTTTCATAACAGGGCTTTAATCTTCATGAGGAACAGCTAAATAATGATCCATTTGCCTATGCTGGTGATGACAATGCTGAAGCCTCCACTATTGATCTTTCTGTAGTCTTTGACATTGAATCCATGCTTGATGATGAAGTGTATATCATTGAAGATCACTCTACATTTGAAGACATGGATGATGATAATGATCAAGCATCATCTACAGAGTTGAAGCCTATTTCATTCCCCACCATGGTCTGTGTACAAAAACTAGATGCCAAGCAAATGTGGGAACAGAGGCTCCTTCCCCCAAACCTAGTTCCATTCCCTACAATGCCAAATGTCATGGAGATGGGGGCAAGGAAACACTAGGAATACTTACAGAACTTAAAGCCCATCCATGTTCAAAGGATGAAGAATGTACAAGAATTGGGCGCTAAGGAATTATGGCTTAAGAGAGGAGACATCAGAATCACAAAGCCATTATCACCAATGATGTCCTCCACTCTGAGATTAAAAGTCTCAAAAACGCTGCTGAGGAGCTGACCACAAACTTAGAGACTTTCATGATTTCCTCCATGGAATCCTCTCTCAAATCCCTGCTTCCGCAACTATTGGGAAATTCTCTACAAGAACATCTACCATAAGTTGTTAATTAGAGCCTTGTCTAATACATGCCCTCTGCCCTCATAGCAGCTGTCAAAGCCAATGTTGCTGCTATTGCCAAGGCTTCCGAACCATCAAGGCGCCTTCTTCAAGAGCTCCTTCAAGAAGAACTTAAGGAAATACGTATTTTTGTTCATCAAGAATTTGTTAAGTTCAACAAGGCAAGATCTAGCACAACTACCTCTAGCGTTGTGCTTGAGGGGGAGAATTCTGCCACCTCCTCTTATGATGATGAACAAGATGCTATATCTGAGGGGGAGCAGCTACCTAAAAAACCACCACTCAACCAACGATAATTGTCATCCCCATACCAACCTCCTACCAGATCCTTCAAGCCCCCCCCCCCCCCCCCCCCCACAGAAGTCACTAAGGACAAAGGCAAAGGCATTGCCACTGACGAACCAGTGATAACTTTGCACTCCTTACAAGAGGAAGGAGGATCCAACGCAAAGCAATCTGAGTTAAATAAGTTCAGAAGCGCTGATGAGCCAACACTGACTCCAGATCAAGCAAAGGCTCAGATCATAGAACAAAAGAGGCTGGTTGACATCCAAGATGCTGAACGAATTAGCAAAGAGGCTCTGAACAAGTTGCTTTCACCCTCTATCAAAGAAGCTCGGCTGAAAAAGCTCAAAGAGCTTGAAACCAAAAGGAACAGTCTTCAAATAGAGTATGAGAAGACTGTGAATGAAAGGACTAAGCCAGGGAAAATCACCAAATACAATTGCTTCATAGAAAAGGACAAAAAGGTAGTGATGACCCTGTATAGAAACAATGAGCTGGCCAAATATAAAGTTGACAATGATTTTAAACTCAAGAGTCTGGGACTCTCTAAGTGGTTGGAACTGCTGTCTCTTGCTCAAAAGAAGTCTGGGCCTGATGCAACCCAAATGATGAAGAATACTCAAGGTAAGCTTAACTGGGTAAGAGACACTACAAATAAATTGAAACTTCCTCTTCCCCCACAGCTATCATAACAACAACAATCACAAAGCCAAAGAAGGAGAAAGAACCCAATGGGACCCCTCACTGAAAGGCTGGTTACTAAAGATGTGATAGTAGATGGGATGCACAAAAATCAGGTACTTCCTAAAGAAATCTCAAAGCCAGTCAATGGTCAAGCATACACAGAACCAGAGAAAGGTATGGACTTCATGAACATAAACTGTGAGTATGGCTTCCAGAGAGAAAATGAACTACACCTTGCATCAACAGTACAGCTTATTAGACTCAAACAATGCTTATTGATGAACTGCAAGTATGCTAGTGACTTTGAGTATGGGATTGAGCTAGTTATAAACTCAAGAGCTGACAAGGTGGAAGCACAGAGGATCTGTGACCAGGGCCTTGACCACTGAATAACCTTTGTATTTTGCTTTTCCTTTTACACCTCTAGGTGTTCATCTAATATATTTAGGTTCTTTATGTTTAATAAAACTTTGAGGTATGTTTGTTAAATTATGTGTAAGAAGAAGCTGTGTACTCATTTACAATAATTTCAGACTTAGTATAATTTATAAACAAATAAGGGGAGATTGTTCGGCCAATGAAAGTTCTAACTATGGCCCAGTCTAGATTTGTTTAAATTAGATTAAGTGTTACGAGTCGCTGAGAAGACCAGCGATAGAGACCAGACCAACTGAAGGCAAAGCCTCAGTTGGCACACCAGGAACATTCAAGTCAAACACAACGTCAAAGAAGTCAAAGATTATCTGAAGTCATACTCACCAGAGGTTATGGACAAGATGGGATGCAGAAGGAATGTACTGGTGTTCAAGGATCTCGGAGATGACAATACTCAGAGATCACTTACAACCCTATGAAGACATATGCAAGCAAAGACTTGCCTTATCCTTTATAGTTTAGGCGGGTGAACCTACAAAGTGTTCTGACCGGGACAAAACAAGAGATTCAAGATAAATCCTAGTATGAGTTAGTAGGAAAAAGGTGAACAGTTGGCAAACTGTTCACCTAAAGTAGTTGAAAGGTATGTCTCGATTTAGACATGCATTTAATACGTTGTACTCTTCCACTCAGAAGATGACACGTATCAACTACTCCCACTAAGGAAGCAACATCGCACCACTATAAATAGGAGGGAGAAAGAAGATTCAATCAACCCTTGTGCTTGGACAATTTATCTAAGTTTCTTTCTCCCATTAGAACCTTTGAGTCCCCAGCTGTCCACCAGCGACTCTAAGGTTCTCTCGTAAACATGAGTCTAGAATCAAGTTTACTTGTTCTAGGGTTCATTTCTTATTGCCACTCAACGGGTGTATTCATAACACTTTCTAATACTTTGTTTATAAAGATTAATAAAGCATTACGCGTTTGAAAAGTAATCATATTGTGTTATCTTGTATACGAGTCATTGTATCAACAATAGTTATATTTTGGGACTTTCAATTTCTCACCGTGAACGTCGATAATGGCATGAGCCGTCGATAAAAAGGGTCGACCTAAAATAATTAGACATTTAGGATCACACTCATAATCGGAGATGACGAAGTCCTTGGGAAAAACAAACTTTCCATTTTTAACATAAACATCCTCGGCTATTCCAATTAGTGTAATTGGTGTACAATTTGCTAGCTCGATTGTCATGTTTGTGGGGATAAGATTAGGCAATCTCATCAATTTCCAATAAGAAAGAGGCATAAGATTGATGCTAGCACCTGAATCAGCAAGTGTTATACATCCCTCAATCTCGAGAAAATCACAAGGTAAAAGAAATTGGCCCGGATCTTCTTCCGTTCTCGTCATATGCCTTTTAGGCTTTTTGAGAAGAATCGAAGCAAAAGTTTCCTCAAGGGTCACTTTGGTTAAGTTTATGAAACTCTCTTTCTGAACCGTGGATTGAATTTGAGGTACACGAGGTTGTGCACTCGTTTCCTTGGCCACCATGTTCATTCCCTCGACTTTAGAACATGAAGGCGTTTTAGAAGTCGAGGGAAGAGACAAATGCACAACTCTAAAACCGTAAAGGTTAGAGGGAATCACACGACCTTTTCCATGAGACGAGGCGGATTTAATATGTTCCTTCGGATTAGTAACGGTGTCACTAGGTAACGTACTCGATGACTAACCTGAAGTCTTGTTCACTATGGCCGAAACCATCTTTTTAATGACGATTTGTCCTTGTTCAATTTTAGTGTTTTGATTTTTCAACTTATTGGAAAATTCACTTTTTGAAGTATCAATTTGTCCCTCTAATCATCTCATATTAGCCTCATTCGTTTTCATATAATCTTGAAACTCGTTTGACGAACTATTTTGATTCGAATTAAAGTTCCCTTGGTTTTGATGATTTCTTTGAAAATTCCATTGATTGTTGTTTTGAAAATTTGAGTTTTGATTGTTATTATTATCTCGATTTTGCCAACTAAAAATACGACCTTGATTATATCCGCCTTGATTCAAAAAATTTCCTTGTTGATTATTATTCCCTTGAAAATTGTTTCGGTTTTGATTAAAACTATTGCCTTGATAATTCGTTTGTTGTCATGGACCGGCGTTATTTTGATTTTGATTTGAAAATTACCATTTAACGCGTTTACACTCGACGTTTGGCCATCCGTAGCCGCACACTCGTAATAATTATGTGGTCCACAACACAACATACACGAAACCTCAATCGCTTTCACCGTAGCGGGAGCGTCTTTCTTTTGCATTTCGATGAAAAACGACGAAAACGCGTTCGTCAATTTATCGACTTTTGCTTCAACCCTCCCAATATCGCGATTAATACTACTAATATTGGCGACATTAGAAACACTCGGTGTGCTACGGAGTTGAAAAACATTCGATCGGTTTTCGATAATCATTAACGCGTCTTTCTGAGTTTTACACAAAAAAGTTACCACCGGCGGCGGAATTTAACGAATCTTGCTCTTGAAAATTAAGACCGTAATAAAAAGTGTCAATTTGGTGAAACTCGGAAAATCCATGATGAGAACATTGCCTAAGCAATTCCTTAAAACGATCCCACGCGTCTCTAAATGATTCATTCGGCTTTTGTTTGAACCTCGTGGTCTCGTTTTTTAAAAATGTGGTCCTAGAGGGCGGAAAGAAATGATTAACGAATTTAGAAACGAGATCCTTCCACTTAATTATGGAATTAGGTGGCTCTTTCTCGTACCAATCCTTGGCGGCATCATCGAGCGAGTACGGAAAAAGCATAAGCTTAACGACATCGGCGTCAACGTTTTTAAACTTGCGCGTGGCTAAAAGACGATCGAAATTACGAATGTGATCGTAAGGATTATCCGCCTGACGACCTTTAACTTTGTCGCTTGAATCAAAGATAGCATTCCGCTCTTGATTTCAAAATTTCCGCTTCGATTGCGGGAATAACGATCGCGTCTCCATAACCCTCAGTGGGTGCTTGGAGCAAATCCATCATCGTACGATTCTCGGCCATCTCGTCTACGGTTTCGACAACGATATTAGGAACATTCGTTTCTAAATTTCTTCTTCGTCGTTGATTCCTTTGATTTCGATTACGTCAACTCAATACGTCGCTAGAATTCATACAGTCCTTCGATCTAGTGCGCATGCACTAACATAGAAATGGGGGGTAGCAAAGAAGAATATTTTTTGGGGGTTTTTTCTTTTTTAATTTTTTGGTTTTTGATTGTTTTTAATATTTTTTTGGATTTTTGGTGTATTACGTAGAAATTAATCCACAAAAATTATCCACTAATCAAAGGTTTTGATTAATGAATCCAAGAAGAATGAAGGCAATTACGTCAAGTAAAAACCTTCATCGACTTTGAAACATTGGCGGAACGCCAAAACATTTCGAGGTTCAATAATAAAAACTCACAAAAATTGATGTATTAATACTTGAATGGCAAACCCTTAATTAATCATCACTAAACCGATATGCACAAGCGAGATGAGAAACGAGGCGGCGCGAAGCACTTAAGAGCCTTTTTCTTTAGAGTGTATTTTATAACACCCTCCTTATACTCACCTTATAGTTTGTATCAATTGAGATTAAACTAATTAAGAGTATTATCTATTTTTCCTTTAATTTTTTTGTTTGAATTCGATACACTCGATAATGACCACTATCAAGGTGCGATTTCTCGCGTATTTGGATAATATTGTTTATTAATTGATACGTAATACAATATGTTAAACACAAAAAGAAAATGAAAACAATAAAATGAAAAAGATTTGTGTGTTAATTGAGGAACAATTTAATACGATTTGTTTGAATATTCTACAATATAGTAAAAAATAAAAACTAGTATGTACGATATTTACGCTTTCTCAAAATGAGAAGCAAAAACGCACTACTCACACAAACACGATATATATAAGGCTAAAAACACCTCCCCGGCAGCGGCGCCAAAATTAATGTAGTAAAAATACGCTTTTAAGAAAAAGACGTATAAACAGTAAGTATTAAACTTTACGTTTTAGGAAAAACGCAAAATCGAATATTCAAAGTTCGTTCTCGAAGGAGGTGTATGTGTTACGTGCCAATATTATAAAATCAAGTTTTGGATTGATGACGTTTTTTATTAAGAAAGACTAGAGTTTAAAGACAAAATTATGTTAAAAATTACACTAAGACGATTAAAACGTAAAACGCGATAAAAATGAAAATGATCTAAAAATTACCAAAATTCTAACTTGATTTCTAAAAATTATAAATAAAACAAACATGAAAACCAAAATTTGTAAAAATGATTTAATTAACTATTATTAATTTTCAAATTTTAATTAAAAGCCTAAAAATAAATAAATTTAAAGAAAAGTCAAAATAAAAATTTTATGTTTTGTAAACCTAATTTATATTAATTTATAGCTAAAAGATGTTTTTTGAATAATTAAAATTACTTTTTCCTTTTTTTTATGAGTTTTCAAAATTTAAAATAAAAAATAATCCTAATAAATTAAATAATAAATGAAAAAAAATGATTTCTATTTAAAAAAATCCTAAATTGTTGACCAAACTAAGGAAAAATAAAAAAGCCAAAAAACAAAGAGTTAATAAGCTAAAATCCAGCTTATTGTTCTCGAATTCTATTTAATAAGCAAAAATAAACACTCTTTAAATAATAAATGAAGGGAAGTGTTGACTGTAAAGTCCCTAGGACGCTGATGGTTATGGGTGTGTGTTTGTGAGGCGTTGGGTGTGTATTGACGAGGGTTCGAGGCTGTGCAACCCCTTTTTTCGTTTTATTTATTTTTTTTGTTTTCTTCTTAAACTTTGGTTCACAGTGACTCCAAACTAAGCCAAAACACTAACAAACGCGATCTACTCTAACAAATTAAGCAAAAATGTGAGATTAATGAACACAGTGAGCTATTTCCCTTTTTTAACACTTGGTTATACTTTTTTCTCTTTAAGCTAAAATGAAGGATTTTTGAAGCCCGTTATAGGGTGATTGAATGTTGTTGGGCTACAAAGGAACCCCACAAGCTAGTTGAGCTTGTGGGAGTCACAAAATCAACAAAAACACCAACAAATAATCACATTTCATATACAAACAACCCAAATTAATCATATATACCACCATTGGCAAAGAACCAAGGTTGTGGGTATGCTAAGGCAACTAGTGACTCAAATAAGCTAACCAAATCTCACAAATTCTTAATACCAGCAAATAAAGCCTTATATACCTATCCTAGAACTACTGATGTACCAAGTTACAATTTGTAAAACACACTTTTAGACCTAAAAATCATTGCTGGTGTGTTTGGTGCACAGCAAATGGGATTCTCCTGATGCAAATGACCAATGGTCGAATTTTGACAGCTTAATTACTTAACTTAAGTCCACCCAAACCCCAAGCAAACACGCGCACACCCCTGCGTTATCCTAAACCTAACTGTGAGCAAATTTACAGCAAGTAAAACCCAAAATTAAGATTAATCAAGGCCTACTGTAGTGGTAAGCTATTTCCTACCCAAACATGCAATTATCACTACCAAACTTGAACAGCTTGAACAACTTGTAAACCAGCTAAGTTTACCTAAACCTAAGTTGTTCAGACCAAATTGTGGGATTTGGTGTCACCCCCAAAACCCTTTAAACAATTTACCCAAACACCCCTATAAATTCTGTTTTCAAGAAATTAACAAAGCTACTTATGAAAAAACAAACCCAAAACCTTCTATATTACCAAGAATAATCATGTAACATTACAAGAACATGTTTCAAACATTAAACTAGTAGGACAAACAAACATAACTATCAATCATGTACCTACTGTTTGATTACCTCAGAGAATACAATACAACCTATTTTTTTATTTTTCAGTTTCTTTTTCAATGAAACAAAAACTCAAACTAACTTATACTAACCTCACAACTTTGATGCAATCAAAAATTAAGCGTAAAGCTGAACCTAGGAGCGATTAACTACTTTAACCAAACACCACTTTAAAAACAAAAACTCAAAAAATTGTTAACAAACTTGTATCCAATCCAACATATATTACTTCAAATCAAGATGGACATGCATATACTTACAAAAGTGGGAACATGAAAGAAACAAGAGAAATCCACATACAAACATAAACACTCAGATTTCCCAAAAAAATCATCGAACTAGATATAAAATAAGAAGGGGGTTCTAAAATAACCTATCTTGACCTTGTGAAGGTCAAGAATCCACCTTGATGCCTCCAGCCACGTAAATGAACAGGAAATGAGCTTATGGAAAGGAGTATTCTTTGCTGATGTAGAGAAATGAGATCAATATCTTCAAAGAAAGATGAATCACCAACTAATATCCCTCAAAGTGAGACCTGTTGAACACAAACACCAAACAAAGGAATATTTCAAGATTGAAAAGGTGAAACCAAAAGCTTTTTCAAGGCTTTTGGGATTAGCTTCTCAAACAGTGAATGATAGAAAAAAAATAGGAAAACAATATTTTCGCATGAAAACTTTGAAACACTTTTGGATACAAACAAAGCAAAACAAAGCAAAGTAACAAATGACTAATTTATATCTCAGAATGTTTGTCAAACAAATCCACAAAACAAAACAAAAAATCCGGATCTATAAAAACCTTTGCAAAAAATTTTCTTGAACAAAACTTATTTGATAAAAACTACACTAACATTTTACTTAAAAGTAAATTCTTAGACTATGAAAGCATTAAAAAAATTTCTTGAACAAAACTTATTTGATAAAAACTACACTAACATTTTACTTAAAAGTAAATTCTTAGACTATGAAACCATTAAAAGGGAACTCAGCAATATTTATAGAAAAAAAAAGAAAGATTTCATTAACTTAAATTTTTTTACAAATAAGCTGGAACGAAAGAAATGGGTCACAGGAGACACCCTTTATATAATATGCTAAGAACTATTTTAGAAAGATAGAAAATTACTAAACCCTAGCTCTAATGTTCCAAGATTGTTGTTGAGATTAAAATTTAAATTCGATCAAAGTTTTTCATGTGATGCTTTGTCAGTGATGCCAGCTGTGTGAATTGATCGCGGGGTGTCGATAATGCCTTTGGGATGAAGAAACCCATACTGAACCGTTGATAGGATTAGAGATTTGATCTTTTCCTTTTCTGGCTAAACTAAGCAGCAAGGGAGGCTTAAATGGGGACCACAACCACATGGGTGAGGATATTGGGAGTGGGGTTGGGTTTTGGTTAAACTTAATTTGTGATCTTGAGTGATTCATGGAATAACCCTTTGTATTAATCTTGATTTGGACTAGGGTTTATGCGTTTTGGTTTGGGGGGGGATTAAGGGTATGATGTTAAAAATAGACGTTGCCCGGGTAAAAAAAGATTAGTTAATAATAATTTAAAACTTAAATTATTAATAACCGGTTTGAGTGGGGGTGGTGACGTGTTAGGCATGTTGGGTTGGGTAGGTATTGGGCTTGTGGTGTAGTGGGCTCAGAATGGGTAAGTTAGTGGGTATGGGTATGATTAATAGCAAAATCCCCCCCCCCCCCCCCCCCCCCCCCGCACTTCTAATTTGTTTGCAAACAAAGTTTGACCAGCCTTTTATAATTTTCCTTTTGTAGCAAGTTTGGCCAAATGACAATTTGACCCTCCAAACTTTAATATCATGAACATAAAGACCATTCTTGTAATGTTTGTAATCTTCAAGGGCTATTAGTGTCTTATATTGAAACTTAAGTACCAAACTTGTAATTTTGGAGTTTCACAAGGGTCAAAAGTGACAAGCGTTCAAAAGATGAGGGGTCATACTTGCCAAATTTTTAAACTTCAAGGACTTCTTTGGAAATTTCATTGCTCGGGTCCAGTTCTTTGTGAGGCTTCATTTCCCGTGTTCATTTTTGCTTGATTCTTGTTCTCTTGTGTTGAATTCATGATATTCGTACCTAAAATACACAATGAACAAACACAATCATATTTTGAGGTATTTTATGACATTTTTAAGCATTTTAAGCCCGATTTGAACGATGAGACCATGTATAATTGCAGTCTCATCAACATCAAACAAGAATTTAACACGAAGGAAGAAAGAAGATAGTTGGGGGTTTGAACCCTTATGATAATACAGTAACTATACATTGAATAAATTGGGTTACATAATTTTTTTACAATGAAACAATTTACATAATTAATAGGTGTGTTTCTTGTGAAGAAGTGTGATGGTTTGTAGAAACCATACGACGTCCTGATCACAAATAACTGGATCCTAACTGTCTAAACCTACTTTCTATTTGTCTGTTAGCCTTTGGCACATACTCTAAAACGTGCAACCCTTATAAAACATGGTCATGGGCTTGCAAACCTATAATACATACTATAAATACAATTAAACAAATCAACCGAACAAATTTTATAGGTTAACATCCAACATATTCACCCTAATCTATAAATCTGTGTTTTTCTTCTATCTTTTTGTTCCTTCTTTTCGTAACAACGACCATTATTGCTCTAATCTTCATTATGTCCATGTTGATCGTAACCGCCTTTATTTTTGTGATCTTCATAAAATGCACCTCTGAAACTTCATGGCTTTTTTGTTATTTTGTAAAAGGTTTTATCATCTCATACGTCTTCATCTTTGATTAAAGGTAAATCCACTTAAATCATAGCCTTGTCCCATATGGCATATACCTTGTCGTTTGTCAACCATTCTCTGTTATAATCGGTATTCCAAGGTTCTTGTCTCTTCTCCATTTATTATAAACACAAACGTGTTCTTCTCTCTTTTGTGACAAATCAAAGCCATGTTGTTTCTTTCTTCTTGAATCTGAATCTGCCTCTTTTTTTCTTTTGTATCCGCTGCCTTTTTATCCAAGGCAAGATTTTCTTGGTTGATGATTACGCCATGATTTTGGAGTGTTGTTTGATCCCTTTTGCTCTGATACCATTGTTTCACAGGGGTTACTTCATGTTTCCAGGATCATATGTATGATCAAACAATCATCATGACAATAACATCAAACAAGAACTAAATAGGATGGAAGAAAGAAGATAGTTTGGGGTTTGAACCATTCTTGTAATACAGAAACTATATATTGAACAAATTGGGTTACTGAGTTTGTTTTATAATGAAACCTATATAGATAATGAAACGGTGTGTTTCTTGTGAAGAGGTGGGATGGTTTGTAGAAACCATCCGACATACATGTTCATAAATAACTGAATCCTAACTGTCTAAACCTACTTTATAAACGTTTGTTAGCCACTGGCCCATACTCTAAACGTGCAACCCTTATAATGATATAAACGACATAGGGTAAAAAAATATTTTTCTTCATTAAAAGCTCAAATTTTTTATACTCATTTTTAACAATATAACAAAAAATTAAAAATTACAGAATTTCTTTAACAATTTTTTTACTTAAAAGAGTTTTTACAGAAAAAAAATAAAAGGTATAAATGAACGTAGAAAAATTTAAAACTTCCTTTTCTAACTATCCAAAAAAATAAAATACCTAAAAGCATTGCATTTTAGAAAAAGAACTAAGTTTTTCATAAAAACAATTCTTAGAACTTTTCTGAAAAAATGTTTCCAAAAAATCTCAAATTTTCAGCAAAAATATTTCCAAAAATTTAAATTTTTTTAAAACATTTTTATGTCTTCTTAAGATAATAAGTAAAATCTTGAACTTTGAAGTTAAAAAAAATATACTTGTATCTTAAAAAAAGACACATTAAATTTTAAAAAAAATAATTTTTTGAAAGATAAACATTTAAGTATATTTAACTTTTTATTTTCTAAAAATTCAAAGAAAAACCTTCTTCAATTAAAAACTAACTTTGTAAAAAAGCTAAAAAAATGGATTTCAGTCTAAATTGTTTCAAGTCTTCCGGCAATATAAGCCATTAAGTCTTACTTAGAATCTTTCTTCTCTCTCTTTGAAAATATAGATTGAAAGAAGATTCTATTTATAGGCCTTGGAGGCGCTTAACTCTTATTGTTAGTAATAACTATTGTCTTAGTTTCATAACATGTTTCAACCCCGACTTTCCATGAATATGTAAGTAGATCCACTCGATCTTAGTGTGCTCAATAATTATCTGCGTACGGATTCATACGCCCCACAGACGGAGCAAAAAGTGGAGTCTTGGTTAGAGCAAGCCGAAATATTCTATTACCAGAAATAATTGGGAGAAACTCATCCGAAACTAGAGCTAGAAAGGCCATATTTGGTTTCGTTCATGTTCTTCATTTCCTTCTTATCGAAAAAAAGGGATTTCTCATATTTAGTATCTTTTGCGGTGTGCTCTGTTTACTATTCGTTCGTACTTTCTTATCTTTACCACACGATAGGTAAACGATGCGTGAGCGGGCGCGGAGAAGGAAAGGTCAAAGACAAAAGAAAAAAATTGGAAAATTTGTAATGTTTTTAGTGAAATAAGTTTTGGTTTGTAAATCGACATAAAACCTGAAAGTATACATTAAGTGGAATAATAAATAGTTCTCGTAGCAAAATGATAAGTTTGCGAAAGTACATTGTTTTTGTACGGCTTAAACCCTAAATGCTATGATGAATATAAAAGAATGGAAGGATCCAGTGGGATATCATCGCTTTTGTCTTCGACGGCTTTGCTAGGCAATTGGTGGCACGTGAAGTACGAAAGTTCATCAAAATATCCTGAGCGTACCTGCACTTTTGGTAAATGGCAAGCACTCGCGATTTGTCAATAAAGAAAAGACAGCCCACTTCACATCGTTGATAATGTGTACTCTACTTCTAGTTTTCGACAACCATATTGTGCTATTTTTAAACCATTACCTCACGTTGATTACTCGATTAATCCCCAGTGGAGCATTCAAGCAGATCTGACAAAACATTGTAAATGTGGAAAGTGCAAAGTTGCACGTCACAATATTAGAGTATGTCCTTTGTCTACTATGATTTAAATTCTGTTATGATTTAAATTACAAGTTTGTATTATTTTTATTCTGTTGGATATATATATTGTATTGTGCATAGAGATGACATAAACTCTAATTATTCGAATTATTCGAAGGTGGAAACACAGGATATGAAATATTCGTATACTGAGCATAGGAACAAAAAATGTTATTTAAATTAATTATAAAATCTCATGCATAGACTGTTAAAAACATATCATCCAATATTCAGAACACAAAAAATAAACCATCCTTTAATTAGCTTGTACTTCCAAAAACTATTGATCCTGAATTTTAGCCACCTTAACCTTGGGTTTCCTCGATAGCTTCATCACTAAGTTTCTCGCTATCACGAAGCAAGGTGCGACATCCAGAATTCTCTTTCTCGAGCAACTGATTACAATAGTTGACCAACAATTCACTTTGCACTATCGCTATGAGCTTTGGCTCACTGCTTGAGTGCAAATAGTTAGCGACTCTGGTTTTTTCCTTTTCTAAACACTCCTCAACCTTCAACATGTAACCAGGGTCCTCTTTGATCCAGTTTGATGCTTTTCGAGAATAATAATCAGAAGAATCAGCAACCATGTACTTTTCAAAGTCATTAACATAGAAACCCATATATCCCATCCCGATTTCAACAAATATGCTAAGAACATTCTTTACTAATGCTCTGTCGATCTGCTCTCCTTCTCGTTCTTTATTTATAAGAAAAATCACTGCATCTTTAGCTTTAGCCTTAATTTCCTCATACACCGAGTCACGGAAACAAGTTAGACCAACTTCACCCAGGGGAGGTAAAGACCTTCGTTGAATGTAATAACGATCAAGGTAACGGAACCCCCGTGAAAGGCTTTTAACCATTAGTTTATGATTCGTCCAACGCCTCACAAGCTCCTGCAACATAAACTCATCATTCTTCTCTTTCAATGTTGGCAATACCATTGAACGGATATATTGATCAAGTACTTCCTTAAATTTATCATACAACTGTTGAGAATGATCATTTGGAGGCTTTTGAGTACACATGTCATAGATTTTATTGTAAAGCATAACGTATTCTTCAACGGTGAACTGTGGTTCTGATTTTTCTTCCACAATTTTCTTCAGCTTCTCTATCCAGGTCTCTATGAAACTCCATCCTTCCTCGAAAGAAATAAGCTGATCCATAGCGATCACTCTGATCTTTGGCTGTGATTATTACGATTGAATTCCTGAATATAAAAAAAGAATAATGTTGAAATTGTAAATCAAGGTAGTTTGATCGATTAAATTATAATAAAAGCTAGCAAGAAGCTAGATGTCGAAACAAAAACTTATTCAGTATAAACCCTAACCTGAACATACAATCTTTCACCATTTTTCTAATGAAAAATATGTAAATTATTATAAAAGATAGTAGCTAGCAATAAGCTAGACAAAAAATACTACAAAATTTCCGTACAAGACCATATTGAATCACTAGATGAAGATTGCATACAAGAACAAATTTAATCACTAACTAAATCGTATTATTCAATTAAGATTACATTTGTTAAAAACATAAATCCAAGAGTACGTGCGATTACATATTGATTTCTTCCAAAAGCATGTTTAACAATGAAAACATATACTTAGTATATCTTAAACTAGTTAAATTCATTAAACCACATAAACAAGTTAAAAACCCTAATTACCCTAACCATGAAACTAAACCACGTCCGGAAGAATAAAAAATTACCTACAAAGTTAGCTAGTAATAATAACGTATAACTAAAGTCTAAAACACACTGAAGATGATAATCAATATTAAAGTTAGCTAGTAATAATAACGTATAACTAAAGCATGTTTAACAATCTATCTGCGAAAGACGATGCTGTGTTGGTAATCAGCGATTAGGGATAAGAAACGATTTGACTGTGAATTGAAAAAGTTAGGGTTGGTTTTTGAATATATATAGACTCCTTCCGGAAATATTGCGATTGTAAGACCGATATTTATAATTTTAGTTCCAAAAGTTTAATGTTTATGCACATGTTGATCCTTGTAGTTTGACCATTTTCTATTGTATTTGTTGGTGAGTCCTCATTTAATTAAGGACACATCGTTTATATGTTTATAAGTAAGAACATATTATTAAAGGGGAGTTTGGTTGGGTGATTCATAAGTAACTCGGATTGAAATCCTTAATTTTTACATGATATTTGAGCTAGCAATACTGTTAGTTCTTGATAGATTGGAAAACTAGGATTTTCTAAAATTGAGGATTTTGATCTTGGAGGTGTTCTTCATTTTCTTGGTGGTTGAATCTTGATTAGTTCTTGGTTTGTGAAAGTTTTTACTCTTGAATTGACAAATTAGGGTTTCTCTTGAAACCCTAATTTATACGACTTAGGGGTTTTACTTTATGTTGATTCGATCGTGTCTAGGGTTATTCTTCCTCTTCTTGTGTAAGTGAATCAAGAAGGAGGAAGGGGTCATTGTCTTTCGTTGTCGGGTGGTAGCTTTCATGCAAAGTAACTATGACACTCCAAAACCGGATTTATATATTTACTAGCTAAAAGACCCTTGAAATTCACGGGTATCTTAAAAGAAACGTTGAAAGAGTTATGAAATTACAATACTTATACAAAGTTGTTACTTAAAAACAACCATATCTTGATGAAGAAACATAAACTATATAGCAATAATCAAACAAACGTTATATAAAACACAATAGAAAACAAAACACCAATCCTTTATTATACGAAAGAGACATATGTTAGTGATCATAAATTATGTAGCACTTCTTTGTATACCACATTAGTTGTGATATTAGTGAGATTTTCGTCTTCATCATGAAAAACCATCTTGAGTCCTTTTTTGCTCGTCACACGAGAGATGGCCACATATAGTTGGCCATGTGTAAAAACAGGTCGTGACAAATACAAACCGATCTACACAAAGTCGTTTTCCGTTGCACAACCCATTCGATTGGTCAATATTTCGTAACAACATGATTGGAACACCATCTTTTAAATTAAGTTCGTGGTTCGGTACGGCGAAGAATTTTAGACCATTTACGAACTCTGTAGAGAATACGAATTCGCCTCTATTTGAACCTTTTTCTGACTTGCAAACACTGTCGCAACTGTAGTACGTGACTTCTTTGCCCGGAATAACCGACAATAATTTATCATTTATAGTATCAACAACCTCATTTGTGGGGGCAAGAATGGCTTTTTCTGTGAAATATTTATCGTCGTGAAGGTTGTGCAACATATTCGGGTAAGTAAAGTTTATAATAGAGCCTACCAGGTCACTGGAGTCTTTAAATTGAGCCTACCATCGTTTTCTTCTCCAAGATTACCATCTCCGAGGTTTAGAAGCCATTCTGCAAATTCTTTTATGTCATTGACATCTTTCGGACGACAACCAACAGTGAGACGCATATTTACGGTTAAGCGCAACACTTTACAATGGTCCCACAAGTAAGATTCTTTTTAAGAGGCGCCAATAATATCTTGTCGGGACCCTTTTAGAACGACAGGCAGGACGTGTCTGAAGTCGCCACCAAAACTACAGTCATATTGCCAAACGGAGAGTCTATCGTTTCATGCTTTGACTTACACAAAATGTCCCTTAATGATCTATCTAATGCCTCGAAGCCATTTTTGTGTTCATTGGTGCTTCATCCCATATAATTAGCTTGCATTTTCTGATTAATGCAGCAAGATCGCTTCGAGGATTAATGGAGCATGTAGATAGTTCATCAATGTTGATGGTAATTTTGAATCGCGAGTGTGCAGTTCTCCCACCAGTCATTAATAAAGATGTTATGCTACTGGATGCCACGTTCAAAACATCACCTTTCCGTCGTATCTCAGCTACTAGTGTTTTCCACAAGACAGTCTTTCCGGTACCACCATATCCATAGACAAAAAAACACCTCCTTTACTTGTCTCGACAGAGTCCATGATGATGTCATGCACACCCTTTTGTTCCAAAGTTAAACGACTATGTATCTGCACATACTTTCTATGCAACTCGGATGGATTATAATCTAACTCATCATATAGAAATCATTATAAAAATTAGATATAGACAGTTCGTCCGGATATGGCATGTCTTCAAAATTCTGTAAAGATTTGTCGCGACTACGCTTTATCTCCTCTATATAGAAAAGTGTAACGTTCTTCTTTTCGCCGTCAGAAACAATCAAATCTGAAAAAGACAAAACATGGTAAATTTCTAAGATTTATAACGTTAACATGTGCATCAATTCAATATTTTCTTTTAACTTTTTATAACATATCCTGATCTACAGAACAAATGGTAAAATTCTATTGTTAATTTTTAATGTAAATAAATCAACCATGTGTAATGTTTATATTGCATATACGAATATTGAGGATGAGTCTTCATTTATGTTCAACATCTGGTGAAAGTTTGTGAAAGTAGGTTTTACATTTTTAGGTTTTTTAGCTAAAAGACCCGTGAAACTCATAATAAAATCAAAGAACATCATGAGTTATAAGGATTAGTGGAGTAGAAGTTCGATTTATATAACATAAACATAGAGGACTTTAAAAGGAACATTGCATTCTTATGGAAATTTACATATCTAATTTTTATTTAACTATTTTGAAATAAGTTTTGCGTTGCATTACCAAAGCAAGGGGTACACCAAAACTCATAAACGCTTATCCTGGACAACCTAAAAAAAATATAAAAAAATGTGACTAAAAACTAATTAGTTTAGCACAAATCTTTATCAAACAATTGTTGTGGATAAAAAGCCATAATAATTTTGTTATAAAAACTAACTATTCATATCATTTTTTGATATAAAAAGATGCAACCCGGAGGACCTATTCATCCCTTCAACAAAAAATGTTAATATAGTGAAACTACTTAGTGACTGATATTATAAACTTAGATTCAGTAAAGCTAATAACACCTTAATATTTACATTATTGATATTAAGAATATAAAAGGGGTATTGCGTAAGAGATGACAAGATTGTTCATATGGTTTGGATTTGGAGGAATTGAAAATGCAAAATTTGTTATCTATAAGTATATTATACTGTATAAACCATTTGGTATCTTCAATTTTAATAATAGTAAGGCTAAGATTTTAGTCAATTTTACTTACTAAATGTAGCAAGTTATTCGTATTTTTCCCACTTTTTATGTCATATGATTATTTGTAACAATTTTTTATAATAAAGTTTTGTGACAATTTATTAAAATAACATTTTTATTTTAAATTGAAATAACTTTTTGTCTTTTTATTGTTTCCATAATCTAAGTTCATCATATATTTTAAATTTTTGTGCTCTTTAATTCAAGGGTAATCTTTATAAATTTTATTAACTTTCAATTTTTAATTTTTTTTAATGAGTTTATTTTGATTTCAAATTTTTATCGTTTTAACATCAATGTAAATAAGAACTTGATAGGTAGGGTAGTAACATTTGTTTATTTTAAAAATCATCATCGACTACTCGACGTTGCATTGCGTGAGCAAAAGCAATAACTTATGTATGGTGCATATTCTTGTATTAAAAATCCATACATGGTTGATTAAGCAAAAAACTTGTCGGTGCTGAATATGAAATTTTGATGAAGCTTTGACTACTCTTTTAACATCCATTATCTTTTCATTGTAGTATATAATTTATAAACCTTTTTCAATATGTTTTACCATTTAAATGACTTGAATTTTTAAATAGTTGACTAACTTAATACACGTACAAATATACTTATTAGCAAATTATAGAGAGGGTTACTAAAATTTCGCAATTTTCATTATGGCTCATTATTGTAATTTAAACGCATTTAATGTCCAAAAATACCAGTTTTAACTTTTATTAGTTGTGCTTTTACAAATTGTTATTCAGTAAACTTCTACGCCACATGTCATTCGTATAGGCTTAGTTATCTTAGGAAAAAAATGATGAAAAAAAAAATTATAAAAACTGTGTTATATTAGATAGTATATATTAGTGTTATTTCATTTGATAGTTTGACTATGAATTTATAAGTTTGAGTGTCTCGTGTAATTGGTCAGTCAATGTTTTAAGTAGAAAGTCAAACTCGATAGCTAAACCATAAGTCTAATTATTACATAAATGGTTTTAGAAAGTATGATGTGTCACATTTAAGAAAATATAAGACTTAAGGGAACTATAGTGTCAAATGACTGAAATTCCTAAACTCACAAGATAAGTATATGAAATGATTCGTAGACATTGCAAAATGCTCTAGAGGTATTTGGTGTCTGTTGTGTGTTTGTCGAGCCAAAAAGAGAAAGATGAAGTAAATAATGGTTGGTGATCTAGGAACGATGAAGGTTAAGGTATTAAAATGAGTTTTGTTTGGTTTTTCTAGTGTCAAAATTGGCTTATAAGCTTTATAGTCTTAATAACAGAACTGTTTTGTACTCAAGAGATGTTAGATTGTATAAAATTGTCTTTCTTTTTAACCGAAAACTACAAATGATAATGTTTTAAATACTCAAGTTAAGTGTTTAAGTTTTTTTGATATCAATGTTCCTCAAAGTCCCAATGATGAAGAGGGGAACCTCTAATGAGGATAGCAATTATTGTGTTAGTTTTAATGACTATAAGGGTTAGTTAATGAAGAACCAAGGCCCTTTGCAACCCAAATAGAGGAAAATGTCACCTTTGAGGGCAATAGTGAAAACATTATTGGAATTTATAACAACCCTTAATCATATTAACTCGAATAATCACGAGTACGTAGCGAAATAAATAGGATCACGTATAGACACTTAATTAACAAAAGATGAATAAAACGTACCTTCTTGCAACGGATAAAATCTCCTTTATCTAAATAACCAAATAACCAAATAACTTAAAACCCACTTAAGATCAAATAATGATCTCTCTAAGAATACGCACACAAATACGTTTATACAAGCAATAGTATGCTAGTACGTTTGTGTTAAACAACTAATAAACCAAACCACTTGAATCAATCAACGAAAAAAACCCATTGGTTTCTTATCTTGGGTCGATTGCAACAAACCGAACACCCCTTGGGGTTTGTTTTGGCTGGTCGCACAAAGAGACAGAGAATGATAGATTTTAGGATTTCACCTTGTGTATAATGAGCACCTAGAGGTCTCCTTATATAGCCCCATTCACTTGGTGATCAAGCAAACAACTCTACGTCCTCTTGGGGAGGGGGATGCAATCGACTATACAAACAAGGGAAGGAATTTCATTGTTTCATTTTTCTCGACTTTCCTTTTCTTGGTTTAATTGTTTAACTATAATTAATATTAATACAATATTAATTATATATTGCTTAACAAATTTATATGTGCGGCTATTTAGACACAGGACCACTTTCAGATATATATTATTGCGTGCATAATCTAACAAATATTACTCATGGTAAGGGTTCCAGTAACACTAAGGAAGAACCACAAACACAGGTGGGGAAATTTGTTAGACATAGGTTTGTTCCTGTTAGGTTTAATGACTTAGTTGATAGTAGTAATGTGAGATTTGGTTTGGAAAATATGTTTGCTATTCTAAGTCGTCATATGCGAATCACTATTTTTCTACAACTCTTAATAAGTCTCTAGAACCTAAGTCTTATGTTGAGGATTGTAATCACGATAATTGGGTTAATTTTATGGATCAAGAGATGGAAGCTTTATATAGAAATAATACTTGGGTCCTTGCTGATTTACCTTGGATATAAAAGAAATTGGATGTAAGTGAAATTATAAAATAAGTACATGGCTTTTGTTGAGATTGATATGTATAAGGCAAGGTTAGTTGTTAAAGGTTTTAGTCAAAGAGAAGGTCTTGACTATAAAGAGACCTTTAGTCTTGTAGTCAAGATGGTCACTGTTAGGTATGTTTTTGGTTTATGTGTGTCGAATAATTGGTTTTAATATCAATTAGATGTCAAAGATGCATTATTTATGTCTATATGTCTCTACCTTTACGTTTTAATGATAAGGATGAGAGACTAAAGTGTGTAAGCTTGTCAAGTATTTGTATGGGCTAAAAAAGGCTCCTAAACAGTGGAATGAGAAGCTTGTGTGTGCTATTACAAAACATGGGTTTGAGAAGAGAAAGAATAACTATTCATTGTATGTTAACATTAAGAAGGGCAATTCATAGCTCTTTTGGTATATGTTGAAGATATAGTTATTACTTGTAATGATGAGGTTGATATCAAAAGTTCTATAATGTTTTTAATTTCAAAATTTTATGATGAAAGACTTGGGAAAATTGAAATATTTTTTTGAGAATTGAAATCTAGAGAATGAGAATGGTATTTGTTTTTCACAAAGGAGGTATTTCTTATAACTTTTAAAAGATTATCGTCTTTGGCTTGTAAGCGAGCTGCCCTTTTGCACTAAGGTTTTTAAATTTATCATTTGTTAGATCGAGTATCAGAAGTTAGTGGGAAATTTGATTTACGTAGCTCTCACCAGACCTAATATTAAGTGCAAATGATGTCTAGCTCAGCTGGATTGATGCATGGGTTATATTCCTCATGTTGGTGAAGGTCAGGAGTTCGATTTCTGGCTGTAGCAAATATGGGGGATTTTCTCTGAACATATGCTGGGTTTGAATCATAGATGATGCATTGAAGCCCTTAATAGAAACTGAATGGCTAAGCTGGGGGTGGTTATTCTCCTTGGAGAGATTTTGAACTTGGGGCGTCGTGACTTGGTGCACAAGGTGACACGATGAAACTCCGTTACACCAACAATCATTAAAAACACTGATGATGGAAGTATATTGATAAAGTGTGTAGTGGTAAGCACACTCATTTCAAAGGTATTAAAGAAATGCACCATGAAAAAGCAGAGATCTAGCAACATTCAATAGGTGCATATACTTCGTTTTTGATACACCAATTGTTGTGGTGTGTAGGAACATGAATTTTAATGGATGACACCTCTAAAGCTAAAAATTATTCAAGAGTTTTATTAACAATCCATTATCAGTTCTAAAATCTTGACGATGATTGAGTTAAAAACATGTTGTAAAAAAGGAAATAATATGTCCACCAACTTTAGATTTGGTTTTTAAAAAATAAACCCAAACAACCCTTGAAACATCATCAACAATAGTAAAGAAGTATTTGAATCCATCTTTGCCCGTGATCCTGTATCGTCGCAAAACATCAAGGTGAACAACACCTCAAAAATTAGTGAATCTATGATCAGTAATGGGAAATTTTTCCTAGTCTGGTTGACACTATGATAGATCTCACAAGGAGGAATATACTTATGTTTGCCAATTTTAAGATTGTTAGTAAGGTGCACCAAGACTTGGTTAGAAAGGGATGACCAAGTCTGTGATGCCAAGTATATTTGGATAAAGCAACATGAAACAATTTTAGTATTATTATTAGTCTTAGCACCACCAATATAAAAAATATTGTCCATCTGACTACCAATCCTCTTGTTTGTCATATTATCGAAGTCCTTAATGTAATAGTTATTCTCATCAAAACTAACAAAAAACTTGCTAATTCTAGTAAGTTTGTACACAGAGATAAAGTTAACATAATATTATGGCACTAATAACACATCAGAAAGGGTAATATGTTCATTGAGTTTAAGATTTCCATCCTTTTTTATTTTGTCCATAGTTTCATTAGGATGTTCAAATGTGAGGTTTAATTTAAGTAATGTCAACTCAAAAATCTAAAAAATCTTCAGATAAAACCATGTGTTGATTTGCACGAGAATCTATGATCTATTTTTTGAATTCATTAAAGGTTTAAAATTTACATCACAAGGATTTAAAAAGCACACCTCACATATTAGACTGCCCAAATCCATATTCATTAGATCTCATCTTAAGTTTTATAACTTGGCTTGGAGTGAATGTCATATAGCTATTATCTCAAAAACTAGAAGTACCATTGCCATTAACAAAAGAGTTACTTTTAAAAGATTTTTTATGTGAGCTAGATTTTCTTTTTACTAAATTCTTTAGGGTAACCAATGATTTTAACACATGTATCAATTGTGTGCTTTGTGTAGCCACACTTCTCACAAGTGACAAAAGGAATTTTTAAGAATCTTTTGCTTGTTATCCATAACTTTAGAGTTAAAAGAGAAACCCGGTTCTTATTAAGACCATGAGAAGTGATAGTAATTTATGAGATTCGTCTCTTTAGAGATAAGGAATAAGGTATTTTTGACATCTGACGATGGTTTAATAGTCAGGATATGGCTCTAAAGTGTCATATTAGAGTCATCAAGCCTCATTAAGAATTGCATAAATCTTATTAACTGATTATAATTTTTAATGTAAAGTTATTTTGAATAATAATATTGAAAGTCAAAAGTATATGAAATTCAATTTACACGGAGAAAATAAAAAACATCATAATCCGATATATACACATTAAATGTTCTTATAAAATATATAATCTACATAAAAACGTAATAACAAAATTATTAGTTAATTAATCATTTATTTTTAAATCACGTGCATGCACGAGCTTTAAAAATAGTCTAAACTTGTATAGATTATATTTTACAAGTTAGAATTGATTGCACATAAATATTAATTTAAACATTATGGATGTTATATATGTTGCGTAAAATAGACACTTACAACATATGGGGCCACTTGTTCCTAGTGAGCTAAAAGGTCATCAAATAATGGAGAATGATGTAGAATAATAATATTATTATGAGAAAATCACTTAAAAATGTATGAAACTTACCAATTTTTATAACTCTATGTAACTTACTATTTTTTTTCTCATTGTATCATTAAACTTTTAAATTTCGACCTTTGTATGTAGCGAGTGACCTGTCAAACCTTTAGCCGGTTGTCTTTTCAACAAATATTTGTATCGTTAGTCCTCAATACTAACGACCATTTATAAATAACTAAAAAATACTTATTTTTTAATTATTTTTAAAAATTACCATTCTATGTCTGTTTAAAATTTACTGTGTTTGTATCATTTCTCTCAAACTTAAAAAAATGAACACATATTATCATGAACCAAAAATAAAAACTTGTATGCCTAGTTTATCACTTCTTTCTACAACATTTTTATATTATCATAAAAATAAAGCTTAATCATACTTGTACCAAGATAAAACCAATATCCTCTTTTCGATGTGTTTGAAACAATTGTAAACTTGTAACTCTACAAAGCCGACACATAAACGGTCGAAATTGCATTACATAACTAAAAAAATACTACGAGTAATTAACAACAAAATCATCAATAACAATACAATCTATATCTAAAATAATCAAAAATCAGTGTGCATCACCACTTTTATTTTCCATGTCTTCATCTCCAATACATCACCGTCGCTGCCGTCATCACCACTGCTTCTCATACCAGCTGTTGTTGCGGTAACCACTAGCCACCAGCCGCCAAACATTAAAATCGAATCCTAACCACTATCAATTCATCTCAAACAAGAAACCAAAACCTACCCGATCCGAATTTTTCGTTCAAGATATTGAAAAAGAAATAAAAAAGCAAAACCCGCAGTCATTAACACAACCTCTGAATCGTGATGCTTTTTAATATGGGGATATGACTTTTTTGTTTTTGTGAGAATAGATCTAATTTTTCATTTTTTTAGATCTGGGTGAGTTTTGTTTTTAGTGTTATTGAATGTTTGTAGATCTAGATTTTTTAGATCTGGGTTTTGTTTTTAGATCCAAACAAATATGATCCGGTAATCTTTTATTTATATATAAATGTGTTAGTGTGAATTTCGTGTGTGATGGCCTGACCTCGTGGGGTTGTGTAATAAGGAAAATAAAATTGATAAAAGTTTTTTTTTCTTAAATCTGGTTTTCTTTTCGGAATATGTAATAAGAAATTCTTTTTAAGTTTATTTTTTGATAAGTTTTTTTAAAATGTGATAAGTAAAAAAGTTTTTTTTAAGTTTATTTATCGGTAAAAGGTTTTTTTGCAAATATAATAAGAAAAAAGTTTTTTTATATTAAAATTTAGTTAATTGCAAACGATCGTTAGTAAAATGACTAACATTGAAATAAAAATAAACGATCGTTAGTGTAACCTGCTGCACGTAGGATTAACAGGTTTAACAGATCACCCGCTACATTTAAAGGTCGAAATTCAAAAGTTTAATTGATACAATGAGAAAAAATAGTATGCTACATACAACCATAAAAAGTGGTAAGTTTAATACATTTTTAGGTGATTTTCCCTATTATTATTAGCACATGGAACCCTGATAAATGCATGTCAAATCCACAAATGTATGATGCAACAACTTCTAGTATTATGGTTGGGAATTTTTTCATCTCTCACCCATATTGGTCGTGCTATAAATTCGAACAATTAACCCATCCTCAATTCATAAAATCAATGCTACCAAGCATTCTCGAAAACACATGAACCCGATTTTGTGCGGCAGATAGTTTTGAATGTCAGTTAAGGTAGATTTCTTAAAAGCTCAGACTGAAACAAATTTATGACGCACATCATAAAGAATCTAGACAATTATGTGCGCAGTGTTCTCCCATTTGCAAGTCTGCTTCTAATGCATCTGGTTTCTATCGTACGCCAATTGGCATATGGCGGGTGTATATTTCATAATGACACTAAAACTTTTTAAACTTGTAGAATCATATTCTATAGTAAAATCCTTAAAATGTTGGGAAAATCACTCAAAAATGTAGTAAACTTACCACTTTTTATGGGTGTGTGTACTAAACTATTTTTTTTTTCTTATTGTGTGTATTAAACTTTTTAATTTCGATCACTATGTGTATTTTGAGACGATTCTGCGTTGTAAAATTACCACTTTACCTTTCAGAATTTGAAAAAAGTAGGGGTAAATTGGTCGCAAAATACACACGATGATAAGAATTCGAAAGTTTAATACACACAATGAGAAAAAATAGTTTAGTACACACGACCATAAAAAGTGGTAAGTTTACTATATTTTTAAGTGATTTTCCCTAAAATGTTTGGGTAAAGGATCAACATTTTTAATGCAACTTTCAATACCTTGAACAATGTGTAAAAACAGTGATTGGTTCATGCGAAATCGACATCTAAAATACTCCGTCGGATATTTTGGGTAATCACCAAAAAAATACGCCAATAAACGTGCCTCAACTATATCGCGTCCATAATATATGTATGTACGCTTTCGGGCACATTCGACTTCATCTTATTCGCTAATTTGCATTATCGTTTCCAAATCAAAAGATTAGACGAATTTGAAAAGCTTGAGCCACGCAATTTCCTTGAAAAAAAATTTCGATTAGGAAGAAAGATTACGTTGGTTGTATAAAAAATGTGGTTGTGATGGTATTATTTATTGGAATAAAAAATATTAAATAAAAAAATTAAAAAGAAAAGCAAAACGTACTGTCGTTTCACAACGTTTAGATTTTTTTGTTTTTTGTGTTTCGTTTCCGCGAAGATGGCGACGAAGAGAGCATGGGTGTGGTGGAGAGCTTCGGCGAGGAACGGCGAAGAGCCACCTCAACTTCGACGAGGAATCTCCGTCGCTACACCCTTACTCTTATGTGTTGTTCCAAACAGATATTAAAGAATAATAAATGCTATGATGAATATAGAGGAATAGAAGGAGCCAATGGGATATCATCGCTTTTGTGTTCGACACCTACGGAGCATTTAATTCAAATTCTAAAAAATTGTGTTTAAACGTCTTTGGTGGCAATGGGTAGCAGGTGTCCAAGTACGAAAGTTCATCAAATATCTTGAGCGGACATGCACTTTTGATAAATGGCAAGGGAAAATCATTTAAAAATATAGTAAAGTTATCACTTTTTATGGTTGTGTGTATTAAATTATATTTTTCTTATTCTGTGTATTAAACTTTCAAATTCATATCATTGTGTGTATTTTGTGACCATTTTATCCCAACGTTTTTGAAATTTTGAAGGATAAAATAGTCATTTTACAAGGCAAAATCGTTTCAAAATACACACAATGATCGAAACTAATAAGTTTAATACACCCAATGAGAAAAAAAATAGTTTAGTACACATAACCATAAAAAGTGGTAAGTTTACTATATTTTTAAGTGATTTTCTCAATGACAAGCATACAAATTTCCATGTTCACACGCACTCATCATTTTTCGACAAAGAAAAAACAACCCACTTCACATCGTTGATAATGTGTACTTTACTTCGACTTTTCAACAACAATATAGTGCTACTTTTAAACCATTAATTGCCTCACCTTGATTACACTAAGAGAAAAAAGGGTTTATAGGACGCCTATTAGCGTCTTATAAAATTAGTTTAAAGGACCTTTAACATGATAGGAACAAAATAAAAAGGTCCCATAGAAAGGGGTTATAATAGATATCTAAGACATTTATCGACGTCCTAATAAATCAGTGTCATTTTAAAACTAATTCTTTGGTCGCATACATCGATTCACAAAGCCTACATCGATTCAAATAGCCTATATTGATTCACATAAAGCAGAAGAACTACTATGATTTCACAAGTGTCGTAAATTAGTTAAAGATCAATAACCACTTCCTTTGTTTCTTGTGTGTGTCGCGGCCAAAAAGAGAGAGACAAGGAGATTAGGGTTTTTTAATTTTTTTTGTAAAAGTGAATAATGATTTCTCTGGAGATTATTTGTTTACTAATTATTGGTTTAATGGGCAGGGCCAAATGCCCTCTTTGTTTCTCTTTTTGAGCCGTCCCAACACACCCTTTCATATATGTTCATTTCGTTTTTTGTGCTTAATTAAATTATCATGTATGTTCGTGTTTTAATCTCGTGCTTTAATTATTGTCATGTTTTAAACATTATACGTAAATACTTATCGTGAGATAATAATTAATAATAACATGCGTAATACTTGTTGTAATTAATTAATATACGTAATATTTACATTAAATGTTCATGATACGTGTAATTAATCGTAAAGTTTTAATTTATCCGTGTTTTCATGTATTTAATGTTATAAGGTATTTTATGCGGGTTTTACACGCTGCATACCAAGTCCTTGTTGGAAGGTGTTTTTTTTGTGACTTGGTGGAGGATCTGGTTGTTTCGTAATTGGCTATATTTTTATGTGTCCCCTAGACGTTCTATGATTTTTAACGACATAGTTAGGGATGGCAGTGGGTGTAGAAAAACCCACAACCTACGGGTACCCGCACAACAATAGGTGGGTAATTTCATCAATTTGTACCCGCGGGTATGGGTATGGGTGAAAACTTATACCCATTGGTGGGTAGCGGGTGGGTGACAGATAAAGTATATCCATCATGGGTAAACCCATGATACTCATTTCTAATACCCACTGGTATATCGTTAATATACCCGTACGTATACCCACTAGAATACCCTATGTGTACCCGTTAACCCAACTAAAGTTAAACAATATTTATGATATTATAATTGTATATTTAATAACTATCAATTTCAATGAAAAATACAAGAAACTAAAAGTTTGTTAGACTAAAAAGAGAATATGAAGGATCCAACAATCAAATATATATTTATGTCTAATCCATACTTCCCAGTTCCTCCTTTGTGTTAAGACATAGCAGTTCTTCCATAGTTATACACGATTCACATATACTTGTTAAGTCTTTCGTGAACTTGAGAGACATGTTTAAGTTTTTTGTGAACTTGATACTTGGAAAAATGATTGGTGTCTTATTCATTTTAATAGCTAGTTTACATACATATCAAGGTTTTATGATTTTATTTTAATGCATTAACCCATGAATTTACCCACGGGTAATAAATACCCATGGGTATGGGTATGGGTAGAAATTTATACCCACTAGTGGGTGACGGGTGGGTAATGGGTTTTAAAAAATCTATGTGGGTGCGTGACGGGTTTGATATACCCGTACCCATTACCCACGGGTGCCATCCCTAGACATAGTGTCGAGTTCTTTTATTTGGTGTTCTAGTTATTGTAACAGGCGTTCTCTTGGGATAGTTGGTTAAATAACCCTCATTTAATTTCTTTGTAATTTCTTTCTAGCATCTTGCTAGTTAATAAAGTTTCCGTTCAGAATAAATATATAAAAATGTACAACACTTGAGTGATGAACAACAATAAATACTCTTGTATGAACAATATACTATAATCCTTGATATGTTGAGGAGTCACATAAATTGTTTATTCGCATTAGTATATAAATAAACTAACATCGGGGGACTTGTTCGTGTATGGGTCCGAATAGCAGGACCCGACCCGAATCCAAATCGTTAGTCCGAAAGCTTGCATAATAGCCGAATAGCAAGAACAAAAGATCAACTAAAAAGTCCATATACGAGCACCCATGAATCTAGGGAAAGTGTCTCCTCTCACGTCAACAACCATCCGACCAAGGCCCATTAGGCCCTCCGACTTTTTGGGGATTCTGAGTAGTATAAATACCCCATACTATTCAAGTTGAGGTAACTTATCATTATTATTATATTACACCTATATTATTCACTCTTCACCTTTCGGCTCATAACTTGTTACTTAATCTCACGGCGGAGTTTGGTCTGGGTCTCAACACTTGGACGAGTCTAACACGTTTACTTTGATTTCAGGATATCCGAAGGACAAGCCCGGCCTAGTCCGAAGGATTCACTCATCCGAACCCGAGCAAGAATTTACCCGAACATCATCAAAATGTAATATTCCACCAAAATATAAAAACATAATATAATTTAGTTTTCATTTATGTGTTATACTTTAAGATAAGTAGCATATTAGTAAAAAAAACTTATTATGTTATGAGCATAAGCGTCTAATATCAAATAAGATGAATATTGAATAAGTCATACATATATGACTATTATGGGACTTTTGTGTCAAGTGTCTTATTATCTATAACCATGATAAAACCTTCAATGCATAAGTGTCCTCTAAGATGTATGTAATAAGACACACATATTGAGTGCTGTATAAAGTTGTATTTTAATAAGACCACAAAAAATTAGAGTCCTATAAGTTTGATGTGATAAAACTTTTATATCTAATGTCTTATTATATTCAATGTTAATAAAACTTTACTAAAAAGGTGTTTTATAAATAGGTTTATTGAGATTCACTAATTAAACATCCTATTATAAACCAATATAACAGAACTAAAAAGCTAAATGTTACTATAAAAATCCTTTTAAGACGTCACAAAAGAGTTCTAAAAAAACCATCTGTCATAACGTTGTAAATGTGGAAAGTGCAAAATTGCATGTCACAATATTAAAAAATGTCCTTTGTCTACTATAATTTGAATTCTGTTGAGACACTAATATAAACTCTCATTATGCGAATGTGGAAACATAGTACATGAAATATTCGTATACTAACAAAAAATATTATATAAATTAATTATAAAATCTCATGCTTAGAATGTAAATATCATCCAAATATTTAAAACACGAAAAGTAAACCATCCTTCAAAAAACCATCCTACTTTAAGAATTGATTCTGAATCTTAGCCGCCTTAACATTGGGTTTCCTCAATAGCTTCATCACTAAGTTTCTCGCTATCACGAAGCAAAGTGCGACATCCAGAATTCTCTTTTTCGAGCAACTGATCACTATAGTTGACCAACAATTCATTTTGCACTATCGCTATGAGCTTCGGCTCACTGCTTGCGTGCAAATAGTTAGCGACTCTGGTTTTTTCCTTCTCTAAACACTCCTCAACCTTCAACATGTAATCAGGGTCCTCTGTGATCCAGTTTGATGCTTTTCGAGAATAATAATCAGAAGAATCAGCAACCATGAACTTTTCAAAGTCATTAACATAAAAATCCATTGATTCCATCCCGATTTCGACGAATATGCTAAGTACATTCTTTTATAATGCTCGGTCGATCTGCTCCCCTTCTCGTTCTTTATTTATAAGGACAATCACTGAATCTTTAACTTTACCCTTAATTTCCTCATAAACTGAGTCACGGAAACAAGTTAGACCAACTTCACACGGGAGAGGTAAACAACTTCTACGAGCAAAATGGTAATCAAGGTAATGGAAAACCTGTGAAAGCCATTTAACCATTAGTTTATGATTCGCCCAGCACCTCACAAGCTCGTGCAACATAAAATCATCGTTCTTCTCTCTCAATGATGGCAATACCATTGAACGGATATATTCATCAAATACTTCCTTAAATTTAGCATACAACTGTTGCATATGACTATTTGGCTTTTGAACACACATGTTAAAGATTTTAGTGTAAAGCATAATGTTTTCTTCAGGGTTGAACCGTGGTTCTGATTTTAGCAACCCACTAGCTCGTTGGCGTTCGATCTTCACCTGTGTGCAGATCATACATTTAGAAACGAAGGTGGCAACATCCTGCTTCATACCACTCCACTAAAAGTGTTGCTTGATGTCGTGGTACATCTTGGTAGAACCAGGATTTATGTAAAATGGAGAGCTGTGAGATTCATTCAGCACAGCTTACCTGAGTGTAGGATCATCAGGAACCACTAGTCTAGTGCCATGTCATACGATACCATCGTTATCAACACGAAACTCCGTCTGCTGATCAAGGTTCTGAATGATAGCCCAAATCTCACCATCGTCCTTCTGAGTTACCTTGATCCTAGAATGTAAGTCTGGTTCCACTCTAAGATTAGCCCAGCAACCGTGTTTTCCTCGTACACAAAATTCTATATCCGTCATTTCCAGGTCACGAATGATCTCCTTTGCAATCCAGATGCCAACAATCATACCCGACCTTCTGCTTAGAGCATTTGCCACCATATTCGCCTTACCAGGATGGTACTAAATATTGGTGTTGTAGTCCTTTAATAGCTCTAACCATCTCCTCTGTCTCATGTTCAGTTCCTTCTGGGTGAAGATGTATTTGAGACTCTTGTGGTCGGTGAATATGTCACATGATTTACCATACAAATAATGTCTCCAGATCTTCAATGCGAATACAACTGCTGCAAGCTCTAAATCGTGAGTGGGATAGTTTTCTTCATAAGGTTTCAGCTGTCGTGATGCGTATGCAATAACCTTCCCATGTTGCATGAGAACACAACCTAAAACCTTTCCTGAAGCGTCACTATATATCTGAAATCCACCTGAGCCAGATGGGAGAGTAAGAATAGGCGCAGTCACTAACTTCCGCTTAAGATCTTCAAAGCTCTTCTCTCGTTCTTCTGTGAAGACGTATTTCTCTCCTTTCCTCATCAGCTTAGTCAAAGGTAAGGCCAACCGGGAAAAGTTCTCTACAAACCTGCGGTAGTAGCCAGATAAACCTAGAGAATTTCTAACTTCAGTTGCATATGTAGGTCTCGGCCACTTAGTGATAGCTTCAACCTTTGAAGGACCCATGGTGAAGTCTAATTAGTGTGATACGAAAATATTAAAAGAATGCTAATAATAACAAAAAGATTAATATCACTTCAATCGTCTCTAACTAGCTTAGGATAATTATTACACTAATTGGGCTTATTAATGTACAAGAATAAACATGGGTTGCATTCAGGGCCGGTCCTGGCGTATTTGATGCCCCGAGCGAAAAGACAAAAATATGCCCCTTATTGAACAAAGTAAGCTTATAGGATAGGTTTTAAAGTTTTAAATATTGGATTTTAGTGTGTGATTGAAGACAATTTGAGTTTCGAGAGAGACATTTTAAAAAACACTCAAAATTAAAAAAAAATATAAACTATAATATCGTGTTTTATCTAGCCATAAAGAGTGCCGTCACCTCGCACCTAAAACGTATGTCCGTCCCTGAATATGTCACCCTACGAGTATTAGGTGTAATGGCTCATGCTAAACTGTAATATGCGTTACGTCGGTCAATGCATCATTTCTTTTCATCTCTTTTATGATTCATCCACAAAAAATAACTCTTCCTATCCACTCATGCCAAAGAGTGAAAAAGTGCAATGCGGATTTTGCGAGGGGGTAAATTATTGAAGCCAATGTTCTAACAATATGACAGCTTGTGTGTTTCATGTTCATTGCCTTATTTTTCATGTAATATAACAGAAAAATATATTTTAAAGAAATCTGTTAGGTCCCAATTCTTAAAAGTTTATAATGTCATATAGTAAATAAATTAATTCTCAATGTAACATGCTTGGGGTTAAACCCATTTAATCTCAACTTCATTTATAAAACCCATTTAATCTAACTAGACGAGTACCCGCACATAGCGGCGGGTTTGCTTAGCGGCAAAAAATTAACGATACACTATATAGTGATAAAATCAAATTGTAATTGCAAATTCAGTAAACTTGAATTATTGAAATCGTTCTTTCCCTTTCTAATATAAATTTCAAACCAAATAGTAGAGATTAAGTGTTGTTATTTATAAATTTTATGTTTTTAAGATTCTTATCTTGAATTTTTTTTAAATGATGGCAAAATATGAACTATATTATGACACTTGTGGGATGGTTCGTAGGAGGTTGTGTGGTGGGTATGACTATAGTAACCCCATACGGCTTTAACAAGTTAAGTCGTTAAAATGTTTATCTTGGTAAATAAGTACATTATATATGTTAAGGCCGTTATCATGAATTCTGATGTAGTTGGTCCTATATATATTTATGCGCGACCAACCATTAGTCCATTATCATAAAAAATATTTATTATCCTCATCGATGTTGTCTGAATGAAAATTTGATACGAAACTAAGGAGCTTGACTTGCGTAGATGGAACTTATTGTCGTACATCCTTTTACGATGTACGTAGTAATTTATTGTGTTATAGTGCAACATGCATTATAAGTTTCTACGGTATGCATGTATATGTGTATGGTTTTGAGATGAGGGTGTTTAAGTATGGTGCATGTAATCCCAGTCCTTTTGTAACTTTTCCTATATTTAAGATCAAAATTAAACTTTCTCGAACTTACATACTAAAGGCCTAGAGATAATCACTTTTAAAACGCAATGCCAAACACTACATAAAAAATCTGTCTCTCTTAGTTTGTCTCACTTAATCTGAAAATTTCCATATGTTTCTTAACCGTATAATAATCATAAACAATCACCTTGAATAGTTTCATAATCAAAATCAATTTCTTTGTGGCTACTCTAAAGATTGTTTCTTTTTTACCTTTCAAATGTGACTACATGATATACGATAATTCTAGTCATAACTTAAATAAAAAATATACACGAAGGTAAAAGATCTCACATGTTGTAGACCTTGAAGCTACACCATCTTTCATTCTAGTTTGCTCAATTGTGTTTACATGTTGTTTGATTAATAAACAAGTATGGTATTTTCATTCTTCAACCATAAAGAATATCATCTACATCAGCTCTAGATCTGAACGAAAGAGCAAACACACAAACCGATGACAAAACCACCTACAAAAACCACCCAGCGCAACATAAATACCGAGAGCACGGTTGGTTTATGGTGGCGGCAATCTTTGTGGTAGAAAAGAAGAGTTTGTGTGTGTTTGCTGTAGAGAGAGATGGCGCATAGATAATATAAGCAGTTTCAAGTGATGGAAAAACGATGTTATTAGCTGTCTTTCCCATCTATTCAACAACTCAAGAAAAGATTATATAATATACTTTCTGCTAAGACTATGTACTTCATAAGATTTGAGTTTTTAATAATTAAATTAAAAACACTATATATTAAATCACTCTCCAACAATACAATAGTTTCCTGTTTAAAACCATAACCTAAAGCAACCAATGTTCCAGCTATTGGTAGTTGTATATTTCAAATTGAATTTGCAATTAATTTTTCAATATTTCTATAAATATAAGGTTTTTCAACATTCAACAATTGGGATACACCCTTTATAGGGTACTAGACGATTACCCGCGTATAGCGGCGGAATTTCCTAGCGATAAATATTTATTAGTATGAGATTTTGTGGTAAGTTTTTCGTGTACGATGATCAGCCGTGAGTACCCGCTTAGCGACAACGATGTATATTTTTTACTACGCGGAATCATTTTTGCTTGACTATATTTTCTCAACAACTGTATTGTTACATGGGCGAATGTTGTTTAGTATGTCGTTAGGTTATAATGTTTGACAAAATTTTGTGGTGTGCTTATCCTGTTATGCGTTTAAAGACGTAAAATTTCAATTTACTACTTATGATCATATTTGGCTTATTTGAACTTTATTGGAATCGTGTATGTTTACTTACAGTCTAATTTAGTCACAACCATGTATTGTCTAACGGTCGAACATGCATTATGCTTTATCAGTTTTTAATTATCCTTTATTCTGCCACAAAGTGTCCTATCTCCTATACTGATATAAAAACACGTTTAGCAAAGAGTAGTCAGCCATGAAAGCTTTGGTAAAATGAATAGATTGAAGAAAATGATGAGAATATGTAACCTCCAAAAAAAAACAATGATACTTTTGAACGTGAAACTCGAGTAAACCTAGAGAGATCGAACCCAAAAAGGCTAAAAAAAAAAAACATGTACAAAAAAGTTCGTGTTCAAGGCTTCAAGCTAGTACAACTTACAAGAATAGAAAAATCTAAACTTGCTTTAAAAAGACATCGGTCGTTTTTTACCAGTCAAGGGATATTTGGACTGGAGACAAACAATACTACAATAGAATCAACAAAAGTAGTTCTATCATGCATGTTCATCAAACAACACACACAACAATCATCGTTTACTCCTTTCCCCCTTCAAAATCTAAGCTCTTGATCTACAAGATAAAAACAATAATCACTTTCATAAAATTATGAATTTATAATTCAAGGCAACAATAATTTATTTACATTAAATCTAACCAATGCATGATCTACTATCAAATACGTACGAAAAACTAATTCATCATAAAACCATATCCATCATTATGTACATTATCCTATTTACATTCAGTAACAATATAACAAGTAGAAAAAAACAAATCTCACTCATTCAAGACCAAAGATTGTTTTATTGCAAATATAAACACCATGGGTACAAAGTGATTATAACTTGCCAACGAATGCAGTAGAGTCATCAAGCTTAAAGACAACACACTCAACGTTAGCAGTCGCACCCGGATCCTTTGATGAATCCTTGTGCCTCGGACAAGGAGAAAAACATCTCACAAAGCACATAATGCTTTAAGAAGCTGCCATTTTTCTTAATAAAAAATAAGTTTTCAAGTAATATGAATATGCAAATTGATAATGTGAATGTAGAATGTGTTGTGAACAATGGTATATATAGGGTTTGCTAATGAGAGGGTTTTTAGATGAGATATTCAGATCATGGTTGTATTAAATTGATTGATTTTAAAAAACGTAGTTTTGACTTAATTATTTTGTTATCACGTGCATAGGTTGAGGAATACTAATAATAATGATATATAGTTTCTAATTTTATGAAATTCAATCTTTCATAGTTATATGAGATGCGACTTTCAATGTTTCTTTTATTGTTTCGTCTCGTATTGAATACAAGACTTATTTTAGGAATGTTTTGTAATTTTGGGAATGACGTGTAGAACTTTCAACGCTTCTAAAAATGTTTGTTTCTAACTCTATATTCGGTTACAACTCTTTGGTGCAGGAATCAACTTTTAACACTTTTAATAAGATTTCGGTGAATACAAATGAGTTTCAACACTGCCATATTTAATTGTGTTTTCAACTTTCAACATTCAACAATTCACATACACCCTTTATAGGGTATATAGATAGATAGATATTATGATTGGGGTTAAATTTATCTAATATTACAAAGCTCAAGGGGCAAAAACCTAAATTTTACACATATGTTTAGTTACAATAAAAATGGGTTTTTGATTGGTCCACAGCTCCACACGTTTTATAACGTTATGTCATCTTTCTTATCATATTGCTAACTCCATTGAAGACTATCAAGCTTTTTTTATTAACGTTTATAAACTATTCCGCTAGCTCATAAAATTTACTACTGTACCCTAAGAACACTACCTGATGTGATGCCCCCACCTGTTTGATGCCGTCGCCCGCATTGCCCATAACCAGGGCTGGGCCTGGCAGGGACGGACCCAGGATATTTTATCAGGTGTTGCACAAGTTTTTTAGAGGCGATGCACATCATTTTCTTGATAATAAACATTAAATTTTACATTATACCCTAAATCAAATTAGCACAATTTTTTTGGGTGTTGCACATATTAAAAAACGATACGTTTTGAAAAATGTTACATTTCATAGCTTCAAATGAGGTGTGGCCCGTGTCACACCCGGCTCCCATGTGAGTTCGCCCTGGTGCCTGGTTGCATTGACATAATGCAGAAAGTAGAAAATAAAAGACCTGACAGGCGTTAAAGTGATATGAATCGTAGGTAAAATAACTAAATTCCATAAACTTATTTATACATCAACTCGTAGTGAGCGATAAATTCAATATGTTCAGCAAGGTATCAGATATCAACCATATACAACTTATGACAAAGTAACGTGGGTGAGCAACATATAAATGATGCATATCAGTTAGTTAGTGTGGCTCTTCTTATAAATAAGCTAATGGGACACACATCTTAGCAAGCTCACTGATGTCATTTGTTTCACTTTCGAAAAAACACTAAATATTTCACTTTCGAAAAAAATGATACATAATCGTTACGACATCCCAAATTAATCAAACAAAAAAATCATAACAAAGATCGACACTAATCATTACCCAGAATCACATAAAATGAATAGTCAATATCAAATAAATATCAAATAAACAATCAAAATGTGTAAGCAAGAACAACAATTTATATAAAAATGAATACAAAATATACGAGATTTAGGATTTTATTAAACCTTCGGTGATTTAGAATCTACTCCATTTTGAAGTCAACGGCTGAGATGAGTTCTTTTGTATTTTCTTGTGTACACGTTCTTGTGAAACTTTTGCCCGTAGGTAAAATCCCGATTTTGAAAACCTTGAAATATATATTGTATCGTGCATGGGAACAAAAAGCGATAATATAAACTCTTATTATTCGAATGTGGAAATAGAGTATATCAAATATTCGTATACCGAGCATATAACAAAAAATATTATTTAAATTAATTATAAAATCTCAAAGCTTAAAGTAAAGGGTTAAGTCCATTTAATAGCAATATACTTTTTAAAATGTACAAATATCATACATGAACTTTGAAAAATACTAATATCGTATACATACTTTAAAAATTTGTCTCGATATCATACCTTTGTAAAATATGTGAGCATAAGAGCGAATACTTTTAAGAAAAATGTGAGAAAAATTTAAATCCTCATTGTTCTTTCTATCAATTGTCACACGTGTGTTCAATCTGTTCATACGCCTTTGTTTTATGTTAATAGTTGGGTGTGAAACAAATAACCTTACTGGTATATGAAACAACATCTACAGGTTTGTATACATGAAGTTTGAGAATATTTATAAGACATTTGATCACCTGCATGCCAAGTAATGAATATTTTCATGTTAGATTTTACTACTTGGTAAGGCAATTGCTCGCTTCATATATTCACTAGTAATTTTAGAAGTACTAAGGTATGATATCGAGACAAATTTTGAAAGTATACATACGATATTAGTATTTTTTAAAGTTCGCGTATGATATTTGTATCTTTTGAAAAGTATCTTGCTATTATATAGACTTAACCCTAAAGTAAACCATCCAAATATTTAGAACGCAAAAAGTAAACCATCGTTGTATTCTGAATCTTTGCCGAGGTTTCCTAGATAGCTTCATCACTAAGTTTCTAACTATCACGAAGCAAGGTACGGAATCCAGAATTCTCTTTTTCAAGCGACTAATTACTATAGTTGGCCAAAAATTCACTTTGCACTATCGCTGTGAGCTTTGGCTCACTGCTTGAGTGCAAATAGTTAGCGACTCTGGTTTTTTCCTTTTCTAAACACTCCTCAACCTTCAACATGTAATCAGGGTCCTCTTCGATCCAGTTTGATGCTTTTCGAGAATAATAATCAGAAGAATCAGCAACCATGAACTTTTCAAAGTCATTAACATAGAAATCCATCAGTCCCATTCCGATTTCGATGAATATGCTAAGAACATTCTTTACTAATGCTCGGTCGATCTGCTCTCCTTCTCGTTCTTTATTTATAAAGAAAATCACTACATCTTTAGCTTTAGCCTTAATTTCCTCATAAACCAAGTCACGGAAACAAGTTAGACCAACTTGATCCAGGGAAGGTAAAGACCTTCGGATAATGTAATAACATTCAAGGTAACGGAACCCCCGTGAAAGGCTTTTAACCATTAGTTTATAATTCGTCCAGCGCCTCACAAGCTCCTGCAACATAAACTCATCATTCTTCTCTTTCAATGTTGGCAATACCATTGAACGGATATATTGATCAAGTACTTCCTTAAATTTGTCATACAACTGTTGAGAATGATCATTTGGAGGCTTTTGAGTACACATGTCATAGATTTTATTGTAAAGCATAACGTATTCTTCAGCGGTGAACTTTGGTTCTGATTTTTCTTCCACAATTTTCTTCAGCTTCTCTATCCAGGTCTCTATGAAACTCCATCCTTCCTCGAAAGTAATAAGCTGATCCATAGCGATCACTCTGATCTTTGGCTGTGATTATTACGATTGAATTCCTGCATATAAAAAAAGAATAATGTTGAAATTGTAAATCAAGGTAGTTTGATCGATTAAATTATAATAAAAGCTAGCAAGAAGCTAGATGTCGAAACAAAAACTTATTCAGTATAAACCCTAACCTGAACATACAATCTTTCACCATTTTTCTAATGAAAAATATGTAAATTATTATAAAAGATAGTAGCTAGCAATAAGCTAGACAAAAAATACTACAAAATTTCCGTACTAGAACATATTGAATCACTAGATGAAGATTGCATACAAGAACAAATTTAATCACTAATTAAATCGTATTATTCAATTAAGATTACATTTGTTAAAAACATAAATCCAAGAGTACGTGCGATTACATATTGATTTCTTCTAAAAGCAAGTTTAACAATGAAAACATATACTTAATATATCTTAAACTAGTTAAATTCATTAAACCACATAAACAAGTTAAAAACCCTAATTACCCTAACCATGAAACTAAACCACGTCCGGAAGAATAAAAAATTACCTACAAAGTTAGCTAGTAATAATAACGTATAACTAAAGTCTAAAACACACTGAAGATGATAATCAAAAATTAAAACTATAAGAAATCATACCCTGAATTGAAAAAGTTAGGGTTGGCTTTTGAATATATATAGACTCCTTCCGGAAATATTGCGATTGTAAGACCGATATTTATAATTTTAGTTCCAAAAGTTTAATGTTTATGCACATGTTGATCCTTGTAGTTTGGCCATTTTCTATTGTATTTGTTGGTGAGTCCTCATTTAATTAAGGACACATCGTTTATATGTTTATAAGTAAGAACATATTATTAAAGGGGAGGTTGGTTGGGTGATTCATAAGTAACTTGGATTGAGATCCTTAATTTTTACATGATATTTGAGCTAGCAATACTGTTAGTTCTTGATAGATTGGAAAACTAGGATTTTCTAAAATTGAGGATTTTGATCTTGGAGGTGTTCTTCATTTTCTTGGTGGTTGAATCTTGATTAGATCTTGGTTTGTGAGAGTTTTTACTCTTGAATTCACAAATTAGGGTTTCTCTTGAAACCCTAATTTATACGACTTAGGGGTTTTACTTTATGTTGATTCGATCGTGTCTAGGGTTATTCTTCCTCTTCTTGTGTAAGTGAATCAAGAAGGAGGAGGGGGTCATTGTCTTTCGTTGTCGGGTGGTAGCTTTCATGCAAAGTAACTATGACACTCTAAAACCGGGATTTATATATTTACTAGCTAAAAGACCCGTGAAATTCACGGGTATCTTAAAAGAAACGTTGAAAGAGTTATGAAATTACAATACTTATACAAAGTTGTTACTTAAAAACAACTATATCTTGATGAAGAAACATAAACTATATAGCAATAACCAAACAAACGTTATATAAAACACAATAGGAAACAAAACACCAATCCTTTATTATACGAAAGAGACATATGTGTAGTGATCATAAATTATGTAGCACTTCTTTGTACCACATTAGTTGTAATATTAGTGAGATTTTCATCTTCATCATGAATAACCATCTTGAGTCCTTTTTTGCTCGTCACACGAGAGATGGCCACATATAGTTGGCCATGTGTAAAAACAGGTCGTGACAAATACAAACCGATCTACACGAAGTCGTTTTCCGTTGCACAACCCATTCGATTGGTCAATATTTCGTAACAACATGATTGGAACACCATCTTTTAAATTAAGTTCGTGGTTCGGTACGGCGGAGAATTTTATACCATTTACGAACTCTGTAGAGAATACGAATTCGCCTCTATTAGAACCTTTTTCTGACTTGCAAACACTGTCGCAACTGTAGTACGTGACTTCTTTGCCCGGAATAACCGACAATAATTTATCATTTATAGTATCAACAATCTCATTTGTGGGGGCAAGAATGGCTTTTTCTGTGAAATATTTATCGTTATGAAGGTTGTGCAACATATTCGGGCAAGTAAAGTTTATAATAGAGCCTACCAGGTCACTGGAGTCTTTAAATTGAGCCTACCATCGTTTTCTTCTCCAAGATTACCATCTCCGAGGTTTAGAAGCCATTCTGCAAATTCTTTTATGTCATTGACATCTTCCGGACGACAATCAACAGTGAGACGCATATTTACGGTTAAGAGCAACACTTTACAATGGTCCCACAAGTCAGACTCTTTTTAAGAGGCGCCAATAATATCTTGTCGGGACCCCTTTGGAACGACAGGCAGGACATGTCTGAAGTCGCCACCAAAACTACAGTCATATTGCCAAACGGAGTGTCTATCGTTTCATGCTTTGACTTACACAAAATGTCCCTTAATGATCTATCTAATGCCTCGAAGCAATTTTTGTGAGTCATTGGTGCTTCATCCCATATAATTAGCTTGCATTTTCTGATTAATGCAACAAGATCGCTTCGAGGATTAATGGAGCATGTAGATAGTTCATCAATGTTGATGGGAATTTTGAATCACGAGTGTGCAGTTCTCCCACCAGTCATTAATAAAGATGTTATGTTACTGGATGCCACGTTCAAAACATCACCATTCTGTCGTATCTCGGCTGCTAGTGTTTTCCACAAGACAGTCTTTCCGGTACCACCATATCCATATACAAAAAAACACCTCCTTTACTTGTCTCGACGGAGTCCATGATGATGTCATGCACACCCTTTTGTTCCAAAGTTAAACGACTATGTAGCTGCACATACTTTCTATGCAACTCGGATGGATTATAATCTAACTCATCATATAGCAATCGTTACCAAAATTAGATATAGACAGTTCGTCCGGATATGGCATGTCTTCAAAATTCTGCAAAGAGTTGTCGCGACTACGCTTTATCTCCTCTATATAGAAAAGTGTAACGTTCTTCTTTTCGCCCTCGGAAACAATCAAATCTGAAAAAGAAAAAACATGGTAAATTTCTAAGATTTATAACGTTAACATGTGCATCAGTTCAATATTTTCTTTTAACTTTTTCTAACATATCCTGATCTACAGAACAAATGGTAAAATTTTATTGTTAATTTTTAATGTAAATAAATCAACCATGTGTAATGTTTATATTGCATTTACGAATATTGAGGATGAGTCTTCATTTATGTTCAACATCTGGTGAAAGTTTGTGAAAGTAGGTTTTACATTTTTAGGTTTTTTAGCTAAAAGACCCGTGAAACTCATAATAAAATCAAAGAACATCATGAGTTATAAGGATTAGTGGAGTAGAAGTTCGATTTATATAACATGAACATAGAGTACTTTAAAAGGAACATTGCATTCTTATGGGAATTTACATATCTAATTTTTATTTAACTTTTTTGAAATAAGTTTTGTGTTGCATTACCAAAGCAAGGGGTACACCAAAACTCATAAACGCTTATCCTGGACAACCTAAAAACAATATAAAAATGCGACTAAAAACTAATTAGCACAAATCTTTATCAAACAATTGTTGTGGATAAAAAGCCATAATAATTTTGTTATAAAAACTAACTATTCATATCATTCTTTTGATATAAAAAGATGCAACCCGGAGGACCTATTCATCCCTTCAACAAAAAATGTTAATATAGTGAAACTACTTAGTGACTGATATTATAAACATAGATTCAGTAAAGCTAATAACACCTTAATATTTACATTATTGATATTAAGAAGATAAAAGGGGTATTGCGTAAGAGATGAAAAGATTGTTCACATGGTTTGGATTTGGAGGAATTTGCAAATGCAAAATTTGTTATCTATAAGTATATTACACTGTATAAACCATTTGGTATCTTCAATTTTAAAAATAGTAAGGCTAAGATTTTAGTCAATTTTACTTACTAAATGTAGCAAGTTATTCGTATTTTTTCCACTTTTTATGTCATATGATTATTTGTAACAATTTTTTATAATAAACTTTTGTGACAATTTATTAAAATAACATTTTTATTTTAAATTGAAATAACTTTTTGTCTTTTTATTATTTCCATAATCTAAGTTCATCATATATTTTAAAATTTTGTGCTCTTTAATTCAATGGTAATCTCTATAAATTTTATTAACTTTCAATTTTTAATTTTTTTTAATGAGTTTATTTTAATTTCAAATTTTTACCGTTTTAACATCAATGTAAATAAGAACTTGATAGGTAGGGTAGTAACAGTTGTTTGGTTTAAAAATCATCATCGACTACTCGACGTTGCATTGCGTGAGCAAAAGCAATAACTTATGTATGGTGCATATTCTTGTATTAAAAATCCATACATGGTTGATTAAGCAAAAAACTTGTCGGTGCTGAATATGAAATTTTGATGAAGCTTTGACTACTCTTTTAACATCCATTATCTTTTCATTGTAGTATATAATTTATAAACCTTTTTCAATATGTTTTACCATTTAAATGACTTGAATTTTTAAATAGTTGACTAAATACACGTACAAATATACTTATTAGCAAATTATAGAGAGGGTTACTAAAATTTCGCAATTTTCATTATGGCTCATTATTGTAATTTAAACGCATATAATGTCCAAAAATTTTTAACTTTTATTAGTTGTGCTTTTACAAATTGTTATTCAGTAAACTTCTACGCCACATGTCATTTGTATAGGCTTAGTTATTTTAGGAAAAAATGATGAAAAAAGATGATAAAAACTGTGTTATATTAGATAGTATAGATTAGTGTTATTTCATTTGATAGTTTGACTGTGAATTTTATAAGTTTGAGTGTCTCGTGTAATTGGTCAGTCAATGTTTTAAGTAGAAAGTCAAACTCGATAGCTAAACCATAAGTCTAATTATTACATAAATGGTTTTAGAAAGTATGATGTATCGCATTTAAGAAAATATAAGACTTAAGGGAACTATAGTGTCAAATGACTGAAATTCCTAAACTCATAAGATAAGTATATAAAATGATTCGTAGACATTACAAAATGCTCTAGAGGTATTTGGTGTCTGTTGTGTGTTTGTCGAGCCAAAAAGAGAAAGATGAAGTAAATAATGGTTGGTGATCTAGGAACGATGAAGGTTAAGGTATTAAAATGAGTTTTGTTTGGTTTTTCTAGTGTCAAAATTGGCTTATAAGCTTTATAGTCTTAATAACAGATCTGTTTTGTACTCAAGAGATGTTAGATTGTATAAAATTGTCTTTCTTTTTAACCGAAAACTACAAATGATAATGTTTTAAATACTGAAGTTAAGTGTTTAAGTTTTTTTGATATTCATGTTCCTCAAAGTCCCAATGATGAAGAGGGGAACCTCTAATGAGGATAGCAATTCTTGTGTTGGTTTTAATGACTATAAGGGTTAGTTAATGAAGAACCAAGGCCCTTTGCAACCCAAATAGAGGAAAATATCACCTTTGAGGGAAATAGTGAAAACATTGTTGGAATTTATAACAACCCTTAACCATATTAACTCGAATAATCACGAGTACGTAGCGAAATAAATAGGATCACGTATAGACACTTAATTAACAAAAGATGAAGAAAACGTACCTTCTAGCAACGGATAAAATCTCCTTTATCCGAATAACCAAATAACCAAATAACTTAAAACCCACTTAAGATCAAATAATGATCTCTCTAAGAATACGCACACAAATACGTTTATACAAGCAATAGTATGCTAGTACGTTTGTGTTAAAAAACTAATAAACCAAACCACTTGAATCAATCAATGAACAAAACCCATTGGTTTCTTGTCTTGGGTCGATTGCAACAAACCGAACACCCCTTGGGGTTTGTTTTGGCCGGTCGCACAAAGAGACAGAGAATGATAGATTTAAGGATTTCACCTTGTGTATAATGAGCACCTAGAGGTCTCCTTATATAGCCCCATTCACTTGGTGATCAAGCAAACAACTCTACGTCCTCTTGGGGAGGGGGATGCAATCGACTATACAAACAAGGGAAGGAATTCCATTGTTTCATTTTTCTCGACTTTCATTTTCTTGGTTTAATTGGTTAATTATAATTAATATTAATACAATATTAATTATATATTGCTTAACAAATTTATATGTGCGGCTATTTAGGCACATGACCACTTTCGGACATATATTATTCTGTGCATAATCTAACAAATGGTAAGGGTTCTAGTAACACTAAGGAAGAACCACAAACACAGGTGGGGAAATTTGTTAGACATAGGTTTGTTCCTGTTAGGTTTAATGACTTAGTTGATAGTAGTAATGTGAGATTTGGTTTGGAAAATATGTTGTTATTCTAAGTCGTCATATGCGAATCACTATTTTTCTACAACTCTTAATAAGTCTCTAGAACCTAAGTCTTATGTTGAGGATTGTAATCACGATAATTGGGTTAATGTTATGGATCAAGAGATGGAAGCTTTATACAGAAATAATACTTGGGTCCTTGCTGATTTACCTTGGGTATAAAAGAAATTGGATGTAAGTGAAATTATAAAATTAAGTACAAGGCTTTTGTTGAGATTGATATGTATAAGGCAAGGTTAGTTGTTAAAGGTTTTAGTCAAAGAGAAGGTCTTGACTATAAAGAGACCTTTAGTCTTGTAGTCAAGATGGTCACTGTTAGGTATGTTTTTGGTTTATGTGTGTCGAATAATTGGTTTTAATATCAATTGGATGTCAAAGATGCATTATTTATGTCTATATGTCTCTACCTTTTCGTTTTAATGATAAGGATGAGAGACTAAAGTGCGTAGGCTTGTCAAGTATTTGTATGGGCTAAAAAAGGCTCCTAAACAGTGGAATGAGAAGCTTGTGTGTGCTATTACAAAACATGGGTTTGAGAAGAGAAAGAATAACTATTCATTGTATGTTAAAATTAAGAACGGTAATTCATAGCTCTTTTGGTATATGTTTAAGATATAGTTATTACTTGTAATGATGAGGTTGCTATCAAAAGTTCTATAATGTTTTTAATTTCAAAATTTTATGATGAAAGACTTGGGAAAATTGAAATATTTTTTTGAGAATTGAAATCTAGAGAATGAGAATGGTATTTGTTTTTCACAAAGGAGGTATTTCTTATAACTTTTAAAAGATTATCGTCTTTGGCTTGTAAGCGAGCTGCCCTTTTGCACTAAGGTTTTTAAATTTATCATTTGTTAGATCGAGTATCAGAAGTTAGTGGGGAATTTGATTTACGTGGCTCTCACCAGACCTAATATTAAGTGCAAATGATGTCTAGCTCAGTTGGATTGATGCATGGGTTATATTCCTCATGTTGGTGAAGGTCAGGAGTTCGATTCCTGGCTGTAGCAAATATGGAGGATTTTCTCTGAACATATGCTGGGTTTGATTCATAGATGATGCATTGAAGCCCTTAATGGAAACTGAATGGCTAAGTTGGGGGTGGTTATTCTCCTTGGAGAGATTTTGAACTTGGGGCGTCGTGACTTGGTGCACAAGGTGACACGATGAAACTCCGTTACACCAACAACCATTAAAAACACTGATGATGGAAGTATATTGATAAAGTGTGTAGTGGTAAGCACACTCATTTCAAAGGTATAAAAGAAATGCACCATGAAAAAGCAGAGATCTAGCAACATTCAATAGGTGGCTATACTTCGTTTTTGATACACCAATTGTTGTGGTGTGTAGGAACATGAATTTTAATGGATGACACCTCTAAAACTAAAAATTATTCAAGAGTTTTATTAACAATCCATTATCAGTTCTAAAATCTTGACGATGGTTGAGTTAAAAACATGTTGTAAAAGGAAATAATATGTCCACCAACTTTAGATTTGGTTTTTAAAAAATAAACCCAAACAACCCTTGAAACATCATCAACAATAGTAAAGAAGTATTTGAATCTATCTTTGCCCGTGATCTTGTATGGTCGCAAAACATCAAGGTGAACAACACCTCAAAGATTAGTGAATCTATGATCAGTAATGGGAAATTTTTCCTAGTCTGGTTGACACTATGATAGATCTCACAAGGAGGAATATACTTATGTTTGCCAATTTTAAGATTGTTAGTAAGGTGCACCAAGACTTGGTTAGAGAGGAATGACCAAGTCTGTGATGCCAAGTATATTTGGATAAAGCAACATGAAACAATTTTAGTATTATTATTAGTCTTAGCACCACCAATATAAAAAATATTGTCCATCTGACTACCAATCCTCTTGTTTGTCATATTATCAAAGTCCTTAATGTAATAGTTATTCTCATCAAAACCAACAAAAAACTTGCTAATTCTAGTAAGTTTGTACATAGAGATAAAGTTAACATAATATTATGGCACTAATAACACATCAGAAAGGGTAATATGTTCATTGAGTTTAAGATTTCTATCTTTTTTTATTTTGTCCATAGTTTCATTAGGATGTTCAAATGTGAGGTTTAATTTAACTAATGTCAACTCAAAAATCTAAAAAATCTTCAGATAAAACCATGTGTTGATTTGCACGAGAATCTATGATCTATTTTTTGAATTCATCAAAGGTTTAAAATTTACATCACAAGGATTTAAAAAGCACACCTCACATATTAGACTGCCCAAATCCATATTCATTATATCTCATCTTAAGTTTCATAACTTGGCTTGGAGTCAATGTCATATAGCTATTATCTCAAAAACTAGAAGTACCATTGCCATTAACAAAAGAGTTACTTTTAAAAGATTTTTTATGTGAGCCAGATTTTCTTTTGCCTAAATTCTTTAGGGTAACCAATGATTTTAACACATGTATCAATTGTGTGCCTTGTGTAGCCACACTTCTCACAAGTGACAAAAGGAATTTTTAAGAATCTTTTGCTTGTTATCCATAACTTTAAAGTTAAAAGAGAAACCCGGTTCTTATTAAGACCATGAGAAGTGATAGTAATTTATGAGATTCCTCTCTCTAGATATAAGGAATAAGGTATTTTTGACATCTGGCGATGGTTTAATAGTCAGGATATGGCTCTAAAGTGTCATATTAGAGTCATCAAGCCTCATTAAGAATTGCATAAATCTTATAAACTGATTATAATTTTTAACGTAAAATTATTTTGAATAAAAATATTGAAAGTCAAAAGTATATGAAATTCGAATAATAAGAATTGAGGTTTATATTAATTTACACGGAGAAAATAAAAAATATCATAATCCGATAGATACACATTAAATGTTCTTATAAAATATATAATCTACATAAAAACGTAATAACAAAATTATTAGTTAATTAATCATTTATTTTTAAATCACGTGCATGCACGAGCTTTAAAAATTGTCTAGATTATATTTTACAAGTTAAAATTGATTGCACATAAATATTAAACATTATGGATGTTATATGTCTTGCGCAAAATAGACGCTTAGAACATATGGGGCCACTGGTTCCTAGTGAGCCAAAGGGTCATCAAATAATGGAGAATGATGCAGAATAATAATATTATTATGGGAAAATCACTTAAAAATGTATGAAACTTACCACTTTTTATGATTGTATGTAACTTACTATTTTTTCTCATTGTATCATTAAACTTTTAAATTTCGACCTTTGTATGTAGCGAGTGACCTGTCAAACTTTTAGCCGGTTGTCTTTTCAACAAATATTTGTATCGTTAGTCCTCAATACTAACGACCATTTATAAATAACTAAAAAAATACATATGTTTAATTATTTTTAAAAATTGCCATTCTACGTCTGTTTAAAATTTACTGTGTTTGTATCATTTCTCTCAAACTTATAAAAACGAACACATATTATCATGAACCAAAAATAAAAACTTGTATGCCTAGTTTATCACTTCTTTCTACAACATTTTTATATTATATAAAAATAAAGCTTAATCATACTTGTACCAAGATAAAACCAATATCCTCTTTTCTATGTGTTTGAAACAATTGTAAACATGTAACTCTACAAAGCCGACACATAAATGGTCGAAATTGCATTACATAACTAAAAAAATACTACTAGTAATTAACAACAAAATCATCAATAACAATACAATCTATCTCTAAAATAATCAAAAAATCAGTGTGCATCAGCACTTTTATTTTCCATGTCTTCATCTCCAATACATCACCATCGCTGTCGTCGTCACCACTACTTCTCATACCAGCTGTTGTTGCGGTAACCACGAGCCACCAGCCGCCAAACATTAAAATCGAATCCTAACCACTATCAATTCATCTCAAACAAGAAACCAAAACCTACCCGATCCGATTTTTTCGTTCAAGATATTAAACAAGAAATAAAAAAGCAAAACCCGCAGTCGTTAACACAACCTCTGAATCGTGATGCTTATTAATATGGGGATATGACTTTTTTGTTTTTGTGAGAATAGATCTAGTTTTTCATTTTTTTTAGATCTGGGTGAGTTTTGTTTTTAGTGTTATTGAATGTTTGTAGATCTAGATTTTTTTTAGATCTGGGTTTTGTTTTTAGATCCAAACAAATATGATCCGGTAATCTTTTTTTTATATATAAATGTGTTAGTGTGAATTTCGTGTGTGATGGCCTAGTGGGGTTGTGTAATAAGGAAAATAAAATTGATAAAAGTTTTTTTTTTCTTAAATCTGGTTTTCTTTTTGGAATATGTAATAAGAAATTCTTTTTAAGTTTATTTTTTGATAAGTTTTTTTAAAATGTGATAAGTGAAAAAGTTTTTTTTAAGTTTATTTATCGGTAAAAGGTTTTTTTGCAAATATAATAAGAAAAAAGTTTTTTTATATTAAAATTTAGTTAATTGCAAACTATCGTTAGTAAAAATGACTAACATTGAAATAAAAATAAATGATCGTTAGTGTAACCTGCTGCACGTAGGATTAACAGGTTTAGCAGGTCACCCGCTACATATAAAGGTCGAAATTCAAAAGTTTAATTGATATAATGAGAAAAAAAATAGTATGCTACATACAACCATAAAAAAGTGGTAAATTTAATACATTTTTAGGTGATTTTCCCTATTATTATTAGCACATGGAACCCTGATAAACGCATGTCAAATCCACAAATGTATTATGCAACAACTTCTAGTATTATGGTTGGGAATTTTTTGTCATCTCTCTCCCATATTGGTCGTGCTATAAGTTCGAACAATTAACCCATCCTCAATTCATAAAATCAACGCTACCAAGCATTCTCGAAAACCCATGAACCCGATTTTGTGCGGAAGATAGTTTTGAATGTCAGCTAAGGTAGATTTCTTAAAAGCTCGGGCTGAAACAAATTTATGACGCACATCATAAAGAATCTAGACAATTATGTGCGCAGTGTTCTCCCATTTGCAAGTCTGCTTCTAATGCATCTGGTTTCTGTCGTACGCCAATTGGCATATGGCGGGTGTATATTTCATAATGACACTAAAACTTTTTAAACTTGTAGAATCATATCAAATAGTAAAATCCTTAAAATGTTGGGAAAATCACTCAAAAATGTAGTAAACTTACCACTTTTTATAGTTGTGCGTAGTAAACTATTTTTTTCTCATTGTCTGTATTAAACTTTTTAATTTCGATCATTATGTGTATTTTGAGACGATTCTGCGTTATAAAATTACCACTTTACCCTTCAGAATTTGAAAAAGGTAGGGGTAAATTGGTCACAAAATACACACGATGAAAAGAATTCGAAAGTTTAATACACACAATGAGAAAAAAAATAGTTTAGTACACACAACCATAAAAAGTGGTAAGTTTACTACATTTTTAAGTGATTTTCCCTAAAATGTTTGGGTAAAGGATCAACATTTTAATGCAACTTTCAATACCTTGAACAATGTGTAAAAACAGTGATTGGTTCATGCGAAATCGACATCTAAAATACTCCGTCGGATATTTTGGGTAATCACCAAAAAATACGCCAATAAACGTGGCTCAACTATATCGCGTCCATAATATATGTATGTACGCTTTCGGACACATTCGACTTCATCTTATTCGCTAATTTGCATTATCGTTTCCAAATCAAAAGATTAGACGAATTGGAAAAGCTTGAGCCACGCAATTTCCTTGAAAAAAAAATTCGATTAGGAAGAAAGATTACGTTGATTGTATAAAAAATATGGTTGTGATGGTATTATTTATTGGGAATAAAAAAAATTAAATAAACAAATTAAAAAGAAAAGCAAAACGTACTGTCGTTTCACAACGTTTAGATTTTTTTGTTTTTTTGTTTCGTTTAATCCGCGAAGATAGCGACGAAGAGAGCATGGGTTTGGTGGAGAGCTTCGGCGAGGAACGGCGAAGAGCCACCTCAACTTCGGCGAGGGATCTCCGCCACTATACCCTTACTCTTATGTGTTGTTCTAAACACATATTAAAGAATAATAAATGCTATGATGAATATAGAGGAATAGAAGGAGCCAATGGGATATCATCGCTTTTGTGTTCGACTCCTACAGAGCATTTAATTCAAATTCTAAAAAATTGTGTTTAAACGTCTTTGGTGGCAATGGGTAGCCGGTGTCCAAGTACGAAAGTTCATCAAATATCTTGAGCGGACATGCACTTTTGATAAATGGAAAGGGAAAATCATTTAAAAATATAGTAAATTTATCACTTTTTATGGTTGTGTGTATTAAATTATATTTTTCTTATTATGTGTATTAAACTTTCAAATTCATATCATTGTGTGTATTTTGTGACCATTTTATCCCTACGTTTTTGAAATTTTGAAGGATAAAATAGTCATTTTACAAGGCAAAATCGTCTCAAAATACACACAATGATCAAAACTAATAAGTTTAATACACACAATGAGAAAAAAATAGTTTAGTACACATAACCATAAAAAGTGGTAAGTTTACTATATTTTTAAGTGATTTTCTCAATGACAAGCATACAGATTTCCATGTTCACACGCACTCATCATTTTTCGACAAAGAAAAAACAACCCACTTCACATCGTTGATAATGTGTACTTTACTTCGACTTTTCAACAACAATATAGTGCTACTTTTAAACCATTAATTACCTCACCTTGATTACACTAAGAGAAAAAAGGGTTTATAGGACGCCTATTAGCGTCTTATAAAATTAGTTTAAAGGACCTTTAACATGATAGGACCAAAATAAAAGGGTCCCATAGGAAGGGGTTATAATAGATATCTAAGACATTTATCGACGTCCTAATAAATCAGTGTCATTTTAAAACTAATTCTTTGGTCGCATACATCGATTCACAAAGCCTACATCGATTCACATAGCCTACATTGATTCACATAAAGCGGAAGAACTACTATGATTTCACAAGTTTCGTAAATTAGTTAAAGATCAATAACCACTTCCTTTGTTTCTTGTGTGTGCCGCGGCCAAAAAGAGAGAGACAAGGAGATTAGGGTTTTTTTTAATTTTTTCTGTAAAAGTGAATAATGATTTCTCTGGAGATTATTTGTTTGCTAATTATTGGTTTAATGGGCAGGGCCAAATGCCCTATTTATTTCTCTCTTTGAGCCGTCCCAACACACCCTTTCATATATGTTCATTTCGTTTTTTGTGCTTAATTAAATTATCATGTATGTTCGTGTTTTAATCTCGTGCTTTAATTATTGTCATGTTTTAAGCATTTGTTAGAAATACGTTTTTAACGTATATTAGAAGTATCGGTCACTCCACAATATTATTAATGTTGTATAGCTCGTAGTTAATATTTGCTTATTTAGTTAAGTAAGAAACCGGCCCATAGGCTTGTCATGGGTCGGCCCAAGCCCGTTAGCGGCTTGGATATAAATACCCCTTTCCACCATGGAAAGGGGTTGGTTGTTGTTTGTTTCACACTTGCAATTTGAATAAAACACATATTTCTCTCTCACTTTCTCTCACTACTTTCTCTCTCTAGAAACCATCAACCCACTTCATTGATTCATAAGATTATCCATATTCTTCAATTGGTATCAAGAGCCATGGGGTGATTTAAGGTAAGGATTAGTGTTATTTTTAGTTTTTGAATGTATTAGTGATTTGTAGGAAAATCAACCTTGAATCTTGTAATTTTTGGTGTTTTTGTTGTTGGGATTAGTTGATAAGTATTGGGTTTAGCTTATTTTGGTAGAAATCATAAAACTTTTTGTGGTTTTTGATCAAAAATCGAGTTTTGATTCGTGTAAAAAGCTATTTCCTGGGCTCGAAGTCTATTTTTTTCCAGACATTCCGAATAGCAGAAACATTCCGAATAGCCAAAACATTCCGAATAGCCAAAACATTCCGAATAGCCAAACACATTCCGAATAGCCAAAACATTCTGAATAGCCAAAACATTTCGAATAGCCAGAAACATTCCGAATTGCAGAAACATTCCGAATAGCAGAAACATTCCGAGTAGGGTTATTCCGAGTAAGGGATTATTCCGCATAAGGGTATATTCCGCATAAGGGGTTATTCCGCACAAAGGTCATTCCGAATAGGGTTTATTCCGCACAAGGGTTATTCCGAACACGGTATATTCCGTATAAGGGTTATTCCGAATAGGGTATATTCCATATAAGGGTTATTCCGAATAGGGTTTATTCCGCATAAGGTTTATTCCGAATAAGAGTTATTCCGGATAAGCAAGATCAAGGGGTATTTTTCGACGATTATTAGTGGATTTAATCTTGGCTTCTTACACACTCTTTACTTCAACAACACAACACAATTCACAACCTTACTTCACTGCTCGATCAACCGATAATCTTTGATTCTTTAAAGTGATCAAAATGAATCCGAATTCTTTAATGCCTCAAATGACATCACTTACGGATATTTCCGTCATTACGGGAACGGATAATCGCCCTCCAATGCTCATTAAAGAAGTTTTTGAAGCATGGCAAGGCCGTATGATGTCATACATTAAAGGAAAACTGACATATGGGAGGCTTATGGTCAAGTCAATTCTAAATGGTCCACTTGATTATGGTACCATTGTGGTTAACAATATGACTCGACCACGGGAGTTTGAAGAACTTACACCAGCTCAACAACTTGTTGCCGATGCAGTCGAAAAGGCTCTTCAAACCATTCTCCAAGCTCTTCCACATGACATCTATCGAATGGTAAGTCAATATACGGTTGCAAAGGATTTATGGGAACGTCTGAAGGTGTTGCTACAAGGTACGTCTCTCACTAAACAGGAACGGGAATGTCAGTTGTATGATCTGTTTGATAGATTCACGTACAGTCCAGGGGAAACGCTTCACGACTACTACTTCATATTCACTACTCTCATGAATGACTTGAATGTATACAATCTCGTGATTGCTCCATTCCAGGTTAACACCAAGTTTTTTAATACTTTACCTCAATCTGAATGGGGTGAGTATATTACCGATGTTAAGTTAACCAGGGATTTGCATAAGTGCAATTTGGATCAACTCTATGCTTTTCTTTAGCAGCATGAGAAACACGTGATCATGCACCGTTCGCCTCGAGGTATGTACCCTGATTCTTTAGCTTTGATGGCAAATCAACCAAGCTTGTCATACAACAACACTCCTTATATCATGGGACACCAAGCCTATCATCCATCACCGTACATGACTCCAAGCTTCCCCCAATATTCGATTCTGCCGCAACCACCCACCTCACATCAGCAACAATATCGGTTTAATGCACCTTCGTCTCAGAGAGAACCACAAGCATCACAATATGCCTCACAACCTCACCCATATTCACCAGCAAGCATTGCACCTTATGCTCAGTCATCATATTCTTCTTATCAAGAAAATGCAGCATATCCATCAAGCTACTCTGACCACATGAGTATTCCTTCTGGTGCTTATGCAGCTCAACAAGACCAAGCAATGTATTGTGATAATGATGAAGTCCCCATTCCTGAATTCAAACAAGGAACTGACCCAGTTGAAGTGTTAGTCACTATGTCTGCTTATCTCACAAGGACATTGAGCAAACGAGGATTTAGAGGACCAGCTCCTACTAACAATCAGCTGAGGAATTCATCCAATTCTCGACAACAAGCTACTATTGAGAATGGCAGGGTAATGGTTCAACCTATTCAACCTTATCAGGGGAGACCCACTACATCAACCACCAATGCACGCACGGTCAATCCTGCTCCAATGGTAAACACTCCTCCACGGGCTAATTCCACGGGCAAGTTGAGAATGATTACATGCTACAACTGTAAGGAAGAAGGTCACATGTCCAGGGATTGCACAAAACCCAAGAGGAGAAGGCATGGTCAATGGTTTGCAGAGAAGATTTATTTGGTGAACGCTCAGGCACAAGGACAGGAACTTGATGAAGAGGAGCTTGCATTTCTTGCTGATCCAGGGATTGCTGAACAAGAAGTTGTCACTACACAGAATGCAGCATACCAAGCAGATGATCTGGATGCTTACGATTCAGACTGTGATGAACTTCAATATGCTCAGGCAGCTCTTATGGCAACTATCTCTAGCTTTGGGCCAGAAAAAATATCTGAGGTACTTACTAATACCACTGATAATACCACTGATACTAGTATTCAACCACATCAAGTTGGGCAAGAGGGTGCTGATCCGAATGAGTCTTCGGTGTTGAGTCTTTCAAATGAGGAGACAATCAATGATAGTAATATCAATGTGAGTCCCCAGACTTTGAGTGAATCACAACCGGGAGCCATTTCGCATACGCATATTCCTGCTCAACAAGATTTGGTCATGGTTCCTGCTACATTACTTAGCCAAATGAATACTGCACTCTTAGAAACCCTAGCTAAGAATAAGAATTTGTCTGCTGAGCTTGCTTTGTGCAACGAAAAATTTCAAACTTTGGAATTAGTTCCTTCGTCCACTGTTCTAACAAATCCCGAATATGATCATTTTCGAAACAAACAAATGAGTCATTTGCAAGAAATTGAAACCTTAAGAGCAGATCTTTCTAACGAACTTAAAGAAAAAGAGTTAGTGGTCACTAATTTTCACAAACTTCAAACGGATTTTGAATTACTCGAGTCTAAAAAGAATGAAATGGAAATTAATGCGGCTAATAAGATTAGAAGCTTAGATTATTTGCTTTTAAGACAATACGTTGCCTCTCAACTAGTGCATTTATTTGACGCATCGTTTAGAGAGTTTAACTTATCGCGTCAAAAAGGCCTTCCCCCTAACCCACGGTATGCAAAACAAGCTTTTATCCATAGTCCAAGACTTTATAATGCAACCCAATTAGGATTGGTCTTAGACCCGATTGTTATTTTCGATGATCGCACAAATAAGGATCTAGTTGATGAGAATCGGTCATACAACTTTGCAAAATATCCCGAGTGTGATTATTTTAAAATGAATCAGGAGCTTGCAAAAACGGATTTTAGAATTCGCTTCCATATGGATAAAGATCTCATCACAGCACCAACCTACATGTTAAATGAAGAAAACCCTAGTACACTTCCTACACTTGTCAAAATGGAAGGACCTAAGGAAATTCCAAAGGATCTTCCACCTGTTAGCACTGTATGGTTAAACTTGCAAGAGATTAATCAATACTTTGCTAGTTTTGACAAGGTCATTCTGGAATGTACGACTTCAAATGGCCTAAACGCCAGAGAATGGGCTTTCGAACAAATGAACGAGGTGTTTAAGAATGAGATCAATCCGTTTGTCGAAAGTCTAAAAGGAAGTTTTGCATCTCTTTCGGAAATTCTCGAGTTTGAAATTGCAGAAGTTCAAAAAGTGTTTTATGAAATGGACACCGCTTATGAACTACAATTAATTGAAAAGGAAAAGATTTTATCCGAATATGACCGATTCTTGTCCCAAGTAATTTCGTGTGATGTGCTTACTACTGTAAATGTTAATTATTCGAATGAGCTTACATCCGCTATGATTAAATGTGATGCTGTGAATATATGTGATGATGTGTGTGATCTCTCTGTAAATGTTGCTGATACTATAAATGAGGTAGATAATCATTCTTGTCACGAGTCTAACGCTGAATTTTTAAAGCTTCAAGATTCTTACAATTTACTTACAAAACGCTTTAATCAACTTGAACAACATTATATATCTTTAGAATTAAAACAACAAACTCAAAATGAGGATCTTTTGATAACAAATGTTTGTGAAAACAGTGTTGAGACGAGTGACAAGATGATTGAGATAGTTAAGGCATTAGAGGAAGAGATTATGAGATTAAAGAGAGATGTGTCATCAAATGAAACACTAAAATTGGAACTAGAGGCTGCAGAGTCTAAAAACCAGGACTTAGAAATTAGACTTTCGTCTATTCTAGGGGAGATGGATCGGGCAAGACAGGGACTATCCGCTCTTTATGGTTCAATAGAAGAACGCTTAGCCTTTAATGCAGCACAACAACAATCTTATGTTGAACAACTGAACCAAAAGTGTGAGGAAATCTCTAACTTAAACATCCAGCTCATTGACAAAAACATGGTTTTGGCCGAGTTAAAGGAGACACTTCTTCTCACCCGACAAGAAGTTGTTAATAACTTAGCTACCAACTCTGCACCGTCCTCTAGTGCTCCAACAACCAATTCAGTAGTGCTTTATAAGAACCAGCTCCATAAGAAAAACCCGGTTACCTACGATGATTATATGAGGAATGCAATTAAGCATGTAGATCTTGTTAGGGATATTTTAGATGATTTGTATGCGTTAGATCCCTCAAGCAGTTACTATTATTCAGCTCATGAATATATTAAGCGTGTTCAATATGGCTTAGCATATTTGCAATACATAGGAAAACCGGGTTCTGCACTACTTAATAATCGACCCATTGCTGTAACTCCATTCAATAAGACTCCAGGAGCAAAACCGTCATTGGCACCGTCAACTAAGGCACCTTTAAAATCTGTTACTAATGTTCCCACTTTGCCTTCTACAGGATTAAAAGAGTCTACTAAGGCTAAAGGATCGCCACTCAAAAAAGATAAGATCAAGCCCTCCACTAGTAGTACCATCAAGAAGAAAGTAGAAGCTCACTATAGGAATGTTATGTCAGATTTAAATAAAAAGAATCATGTTGCTAAGACTAAAAGCTCTGCGCCTGTGCAGAAGCCTAAACCATTTGTGAATTCTAATTTGAAATGTTGGAATTGTAATGAGTGCATGTTTTCCCAACGTCATGATTTGTGTCTTATTGATCATGTGAATGAAATGAATGCCATTAGGAATGATCTTGAATGGAAGCCCACTAGGAGAACTCGTACCCAAGTTGGATGACAATGGCGTCCCACTGGTAGGACCTTTACATTAGATGGAAAAATGTGCCCTTTAACTAGGAATGCATCCATTGAGGTTAGGTCTCAGCGTCCTTTAGTTAGGCACACTAGCACTAAAGTATGGAAACCGTGCCCTTTAATTAGGTCAGCTCCCACTATAGTGCCTATCAGTGAAGAAATACCTCAGGATTTAAGCCAACTTGAATCTACACCACCAACTAGGAAGAAGGCTAGGAAATCTAAGAAACCTAAAGTTAGCAAATCTAAGATCATTAAATCTGTACCTGCTAATAACAAGGAACACTCAGATTCTGAAACCTATACATTGTCTTCGTCTAGTGATATTTTCAGGTGGTCCAAATCATCCTCTGGTATTTGGACTCCGGTTGCTCAAAGCATATGACCGGAGATCGCTCGATGCTCCGAAATTTCGTCAGCAAGTTTCTTGGAACGGTTAAATTCGGTAATGATCATATTGCAAAGATAATGGGGTATGGTGAATATCAGATTGGAAACGTTACGATTTCAAGGGTATACTATGTAGAAGGTCTTGGTCATAATTTATTTTCAGTAGGACAGTTTTGTGATTCCAACCTAGAGGTTGCTTTTCGACAACATACTTGTTTCACCCGCAACTTGGAAGGAAAAGATTTGTTGAAGGGGTCTCGTGGTGTAAATCTTTATACTTTGTCCTTACAAGACATGATGGCCGCCTCTCCAGTATGTCTTCTCTCTAAAGCATCTAAGACCAAGTCATGGTTATGGCATCGCAGATTATCTCATCTCAACTTTGATGCTATTAATCATCTGGCTAAAAACGAATTAGTTCGTGGTCTTCCAAAGCTCAAATTTCACAAGGACCATTTATGTTCCGCGTGTTCAAGGGGGAAAAGTACCAAGAAATCATACAAGCCCAAAGCTGAAGACACCAATCAAGAAAAACTTCATCTTTTTCATATGGATCTTTGTGGGCTAATGCGAACCAAAAGTGTGAGCGGTAAGAAATTCATCCTTGTTATTGTGGATGATTTCTCCAGGTTTACATGGGTTAGATTTCTACGTACAAAGGATGAAGCACCGAAGGCTATCATCACTTTTCTAAAATTCATTCAGGTACGTTTAAATACTACTGTCCGCCGTATTCGTACAGATAATGGAACAAAGTTTGTCAACCAGACTCTTCGTGATTACTATGAAGAAGTTGGTATCTCACATGAAACATCCGCTGCACGTACTCCACAACAAAACAGTGTCGTTGAAAGACGGAATCGTACGCTTATGGAAGCTGCTAAGACTATGCTGATTTATGCGAACGCTCCATTGTTCTTGTGGGCAGAAGCTGTATCTACTGCATGTTTCACCCAAAACCGCTCTATCATTCGGAAACGCCATGGAAAAACACCTTACGAGCTTCTACATGATCGTAAACCCGATGTTTCATTCTTTCATGTGTTTGGTGTTCTTTGTTATCCAAACATTAATAGTGAGAACTTGGGCAAACTTCAACCGAAAGCCGATATAGGTATTTTCATTGGTTACTCACCCTCCAAGAAAGCTTACCGAATTTACAACCGTCGTCTTGGTAAGATAGTAGAAACTATGGACGCAGATTTTGATGAGCTGACAGCGATGGCTTCTGAGCAACGCAGCTCTGAACCCGCGCTTCACGAGATGGGAACCAGTGCTATTAGTTCCGGATTAGTTCCCAATAATCCTACTTCTACATCATTTTTACCACCTACAAGGCCCGAGTGGGATAAACTATTTCAACCGTTGTTTGATGAATTCTTTGATCCCCCAAATGATGAAGTTCCAGCACCTGTAGTGTTAGCTCCAATCCCTGAAGTTATTGCTCAAGCTAATGAACCTTTATCAAATGCATCTTCAATTAACATTGAACCGGATGCACCTCTACCGAGTAACTCTCAAACTACACCGGAATCGTCACCCTTACTTGTGCCTAATAATGTTGAAGAGGATTCGATTGATCACGATTTGGAATATGCTCACCTACAAGAGCTTCCTTTCTTTGGTATACCGATACCTAAAAACCCTTCAGCCGCGTCTACCTCAGAAGAAGCTCTTACAATTATTCACTCCAGACCACCACGGATTGAAAATCACAACACCAAATGGACAAAAGATCACCCAATTAGGAATGTTATTGGAGGTCTCGATCGACCAGTCTCTACACGCCATCAATTACAAGAGAGTGCACTCTATTGCTATTTTGATGCATTTCTCTCCGAAGTTGAACCTAAAAACTGGCAACATGCTATGACTCAATCATCTTGGATTGAAGCCATGCAAGAGGAACTAAATAAATTCCAAAGACTTGAAGTATGGAAATTAGTTCCTCTCCCTGACAAGGTTAACATCCTTACTTTGTTGTGGGTTTATAAGGTTAAACTCGATGAGATGGGTGGAGTCTTGAAAAATAAGGCTAGATTGGTTCCTAGAGGATATAAACAAGCCTTGGGTATCGACTTTGAAGAATCTTTTGCTCCTGTTGCAAGATTGGAGGCTATTAGACTATTCCTTGCGTATGATGCTCATATGAACATGATCGTCTATCAAATGGATGTGAAGACGGCATTTTTGAACGGTGAACTAAGGGAAGAAGTCTATGTTAGTCAGCCGGATGGCTTCGTTAGCACGAAGTTTCCTAATCATGTGTACAAGCTTAAGAAGGCTCTCTATGGGTTGAAACAAGCTCCACGCGCGTGGTATGATCTCCTTTCAACATATCTCATTTCGGAAGGCTTCTCCAAAGGCAAGGTGGACCCCACTCTATTCACTCTCAAGGAGGACAACGACATGATTATGGTACAAATTTATGTTGATGATATAATATTTGCTGCCTCTAACATAGAATTGTCCAAACGCTTTGAGAAGATAATGTCCACACGCTTTCAGATGTCAATGATGGGAAAAATTTCATTTTTCTTAGGATTACAAATTTCTCAGAATCCCAGAGGCATCTTTATTAATCAATCCAAATATGCTCTAGAATCCTTAAAGAAATATAACTTTGATAATTGTGACCCCGTGGACACTCCAATGGTGGAGAAATCCAAGTTAGATGAAGATAGGAATGGGATTATTGTCGATCCGAAACTCTACCGTGGAATGATCGGCACCCTTCTCTATCTGACTGCTAGCAGACCTGATTTGCAATTTGCCGTATGCATGTGTGCCCGGTATCAGGATCGGCCTACCGAAAAGCACCTACATGTTGTTAAAAGGATCTTTTGGTATCTCAAAGGAACACTTCATCGTGGTATATGGTATCCGAAAGATTCCTCTATTGCTTTAATATCATACGCAGATGCCGATCATGCTGGGTGTCAAGACACGAGGCGTAGCACTTCTGGGTCTGTGCAACTCCTTGGAGACAAATTGATTAGTTGGTCTTCAAAAAGGCAGAAAAGCGCTGCAATTTCTAGCACGGAGGCTGAATACATTGCCATGTCCGGTTGTCGTGCTCAAGTCCTTTGGATGAGATCACAACTAACTGACTACGGTCTTGGATTCAACAAAATCCTGATGTATTGTGACAACAAGAGCGCCATTTCCCTTTGCTGCAACTACGTTCAACACTCCCGGGCAAAGCACATCGACATTCGCTACCATTTCATTAAAGAGCAGGTGGAGAACGGAGTGATCGAGCTGTATTTTGTCACCACTGAGTATCAGCTGGCAGATATGTTCACCAAAGCCTTAGATCGAGGACAAATCGAGTTTTTGATCGACAAGCTTGGAATGAAATCATTCTCTCCAGCGACTCTCAAAGAGTTGGCAGAAGAATCAACAGAATAGTGGTTGTAAACTATTCATGCGTATCCTTTGTTCGTGATCATGTATATTATCGTATATATATAAACCACAAAAAGAAAAATACAAAAATATAAAACCATAAAAAACCATAAAAAATATAAAACCAAGAAAAACCATAAAAAATATAAAATCAAGAAAATCCAAAAATATTTTTCGTTTTTTTAAAAATCGGGCATGTCTTTTAGTACGGTAATATTTACGGCTTTAGAAATGTCGATCAATATTGACACGGCGCCATAAATAGAGTCCGTATAAAAGTTGTACATTTTAAGAACATGCCCATTATGGCTTGTAGTTATTTCAGACTACAACCCGTTTTTCGTATTAAAGTCACGTATTTCCTTGGAAAACGTTGGCTCACAACGGGAATTAATTTTTTTGGGCATGATTTACAAGCCAAATCATGCAAAGGGATCAAGTTTACTTTATAACTTGGTCTAACACGAGTTAGTGTACGTCTCAGTGCATTAATTTGTCTAAATAAGAGAAATCTTATTGCCACCACGAATCAATCTTTTCAAACATCAATTGACAAATGTTTTTCATCATCATGTGCCTCGTTAAACAATGACTACAACTCTTTAAATAGAAAACGGGTCATCGTTTAAGGGGGAGAAAATGTTAAATCGTCTTCGTCATCAAAAAGGTCTTCAAACGTTTTCGAGGAAAATTAATTAGCTCAATGGTTAATGGCTGGAATTGCTTCGACATTCGTTTTGTATTTGTTTGTGGGATTATCGTGAATAGTTTAGCTAAGATAGGTTAAGTTGGCTAAGTTTGACGATGGTTAGGGAGACTAGAAAAGACAAGGAATAAAAAGTAAAAGTGAAAACTATAGGGGTTAAATGTGACAAGGGGTAAATCTTGTGAAAAGTTTGACCTAGTCAAATCCCCTCCCCTCGTTTTTCTTTTTCTCGTTTCTATCTTCTTCTCTCTGGTTATCTTCTCTCCGCCATTAACATACTCACACAAGCTATCACACCTTTTTCTAATCCATCTCATTCATTCCTAAGGTACAATCATCAGTTAATTTGCTTAATTATTCATTTAAATCAACTTAATTAAATCATTTTAATTAGGTTAAATCCAATTAGGGTTTCTGTTTAAATTAGGGATAATTGATTTGGGGGTTTGCCTGGGTTTCACGCGGAATAGGACAAGAATAAGATTGGTGGTCTTTAGAATGCTTAAAACAAACATCTAAGCCTAGATTAAACGATCAAAAGGTGTGTTTTAGATTATTCCGAGTAAACGTTTTATTCCGCATAGAATGATTATTCAGCATAGAATGATTATTCCGAGTAAACGTTTTATTCCGCATAGAATGATTATTCCGCATAGAATGATTATTCCGAGTAGACGTTTTATTCCGCATAGACTGATTATTCCGCATAGAATGATTATTCCGAGTAGACGTTTTATTCCGCATAGACTGATTATTCCGCATAGAATGATTATTCCGGGTAGACGGGTTATTCCGCATAGACTGGTTATTCCGCGTAGAATGATTATTCCGCATAGACTGGTTATTCCGCATAGACTGGTTATTCCGCATAGACTGGTTATTCCGCATAGACATGTTTATTCCGCATAGACATGTTTATTCTGCGTAGACTTGTTTATTCCGGATAGACTTGTTTATTCCGGATAGACATGTTTATTCCGGATAGACTTGTTTATTCCGAATAGACTTGTTTATTCCGGATAGACTTGTTTATTCCGGATAGCCTTGTTTATTCCGGATAGACTTGCTTATTCCGGATAGTCTTGTTTATTCCGGATAGACTTGTTTATTCCAGATAGAGGTTTATTCTAAATTAAATGTTTATTCTGAATGAAGGATGTTTGAGTGTTATAAAAGTCTAAGGGATTATGTCATTTGTATAATGCTTAGGTATAAATTCATCATGATATTCATATCTGTATGTATCAACTTTTGTGTTTTATTCTTAAGCAGAAACAATGACTAACCCAACCGTGCAACAAATACCAGACTCTAGAGCAGCAGCCATTGCCGAGGCCAAAACCCTCAAGTTCATTCCAAACAACTACCGGTTGAAGGAGGTCTCTCATTCCACTCACAATGGATTCAAGGTAGGTTCAGCCATTCTTGACAATTCTCACCTCAAGAATGCGCTAAGGAAAAGTGCTTCGGTACCCTTCGACTACATGTACGAATTCTGGGCAACCAAAGAGAAGACGTCAAATAAGATCACATTCTTCCTGGACAACAAGCAACAAACTCTCACCGTGTCAGACTTCCGCAAGATCTTTGGTTTTCGGGAGGCACCCAAAGGATTATCATACTCAGCGAACCCTACCAAGAACCAGCTCATGGAGATGTTCACTGACATTGGATGTGAAGACATACGAATAGTGTCCGAGTTTACCACAGCCAAAGTGGGTCAACCTTGGAGAGCAATTTTTGGTATTCTCAGCCGATGTCTCACACCCAAAACAACTGGGTATGATGCTGTGCGTCCGCCAATCATCAAGATGTTCTATGATATGTTCAAAGGTATGGGTATTGATTATGCATCATTGCTGTGGGAAGAGTTTATTTTTCAACTCTTCACAAACACGAAGGGTAAGGTTAAAGGTTACCAGTACCCTAGGTTCATTAAGCTAATCATACATTACTTTATGGAAAACGATGCATCTATTGATAAGCGTGCAGGTAGCCGTCACCACACAATGGATGTTGATGATTTGGTGGACTTAAGGCAAGAAACTCACTCCAATATTGTTATCCCTGGTCCTATTCCCAGTTATCTCCTGACAGATGAGATTATTGCTTCTGCTGATTACAAGAACTTGCTACGAGAAATCGAGAATCAACGAGTAAGCATTCAAGCAGGAGAAGACTCGTCTACCACGGTTAAGAGTAAAGGTAAACGCAAGCAAACAGCTTTACCTGAACCAGAAACCAAAAAGACAAAGACCGTAGCTAAGAAGGGTAAGAGCACGGCTGACAAGTTTGTTCTTCACGATGAAGAAGATATTGATGACGATCCTACTCCTGATCAGACTCAAAAGACTGAGAAAAATTTAATGAAGATGGCTATCGAAAAGAGTAGGAGAGACACGGGCGGTAGTGGTTCGGGTGCACAGGTGGATGTTGAAGAAGAATACGAGGAGCAAGAAGAGATTAATGAGTTTGGATCACCCGAACGATACTCTACTTTGAAGGAGACATCCATTGCTGTTACAGCAAGTGTTGAGAAGGAGTCTGGTGCTACAACAATCAGTGTACCTACACAGCCTCTCGTAACTCAACCTCCACCAATCCAGCCTTTACCAACATGACCGATGTCAACACCACTACCTTTCCTTCCACCTCCAACAACTTCCATCCTCAGTACTGTAATCACAACCGAGCCTCTTCAACCTTCTCGGAGTAGCTCTTTACCATCTTCAATGGCTGCATTCGTAATGGCAGAAATGTTGGATAAACACACGGATAGTCAAAGAAAAGAGATGGATAAACTTCGCGAAGAGCTACTTAGACGAGTACAAAGTGAAGAGGCATCCAAGAAAGTTCAAGAAGAGATGATAGCTAAGTTCACTGCAGAGATGGAGTTGACACGTAAAGCTCATGCAGAAGAACTTGCTCAGGTCAAACAGGCTGAAGCTGATAAGTATGCAGCACGAATCACGAGACTTCGAGCTATGAAGGATAAATATAAGGAGCAGAAAGAAACACTTGAAGCTTCTATTGTAGAGAGAGTGAAAGAATCTGTTGAGTCCCTTATGCCAAAACTGCGTGATGAGATGAAGAAACTCGCGGCTGATAACTTGATGATAAAGTCGTCCAACCCTTCTGAATCCGCCTACAAAATTGCATATGACTTAACGGATTTTGAATTAAAGAAGATCCTCAAAGCTCGCATGAGGGAAGTTGGATCTTTTGATAAGTCTAAAGTTCAGCGGACACTCTACAAATCACTAAATGAAGCTATCTTGGAGGATGATCGGTTGTTTAAGATGTTTGGAAGTGTGGTACCTTACCACATTCTGCCTGAGGAGGAAAAGGAAGATAGTAAACAAGAGGAGGGTAACGGTGAAGAAGAAGAAGAAGAAGATGATGATGATGGTGATGATGATGATGGAGGTGATGGTGGTGATCTAAATGAGGAGAGTGATAAGGGTAGCAACGGGGATGATGATGAGGATGATGGTGGTAAACATGATCAGCCTGAAACAGGGGACAAGGTTGCCAGCACAAATACACCATCCAAGTCTGGTACCAAGTCTCAGAAAGATGCTGCACGAAAGGAAAAGTCCACCTCTACGGAATCAGGACGAACCAAGTGGTGCCATGATGTGAATGCTGCTACTGCGTCATCGATTCCCGGTACATCTGTTTCTGTTTCTATACCTGTTACCACTAATCCTGTTAGTTCTTTTTGTTGCTCCTGTGATTGCAAAATCAATAACTGAACCTGCATCTGCACAACACTCTCCTGTTCATGACACCGCCGAAATGCCTGAATCAGAACCAGCAAGTGTTCATGTTTCTACTCCTCTGCAAACAGAACCACAATCTACTTTTCCGTAGTCAAGCACACGGGACTGGGCGGATACATTGGAGATTGATGAAACTGCACCGCCACAAGCTTGGATCACGGCAGCTGCTAAATATGATCCAATCACAGACGCTGATAGAGATGTTCTATATCTCCGTATCCGTAATCCGATAGACTTGTGTGTATTTTGGGCTCATGAGTTCAAATCTTCGGTCACTCTTTCTTTGGTGAAGAGAGCGCTAAAGGATAAGAGAATTCACGCCAAAACCAGGTTAAGCCGCATGGAGTACGAGTATTATGCTGACGAGGTCCTGAAAGCTCTCAATACCGTTCAAAGGCCAGGCCTTCATGAGTCAGAAAGAGCTCCACCTCCACTTGATCCCTCTCAAGATAATCAAATTGCTCTTGACTTCTTTGTCACCTATGATCTTGAGTATCTTCTTAAGGGGTCATCCAAGTACGCAACCTCCCTGACCTTGTTGAAAGCTGCTAATTGGGGGACCATACCCTGGATCGAGGAAAAGGTAAACCGACTCTGGGTCCCAAAAGTAAATCGTAATTATGATATGTATGTTGTTATAGGTGCATCACATTGGGACGAGCGAGTCCGAAGGGCGTACAGAGGTTGCTGCTTAGCCAATTCAGGAAGTCGTGTCAAATCCGATATTCGCATCTCAAGTATTTTGGGACTGAAAACTGAAGCCAAGAATGGCTATTATCATGTGACGGAGATTCGTCTAAAGAGGGAGGATGACAGAGAATACACAATACAGCAGGGAGATTTTTCTATCATTCGCCTTGAAGATATCGAAGACATGTTGCTTATGATGACCCGTGATCAACTTACCCATCTGACTCGAGAAGAAATCATTGCCTTGAATACAGCACTTCGTATGTTCACACGAAGCGTTGTTATCAAGAAACGAGTTGAAGATCTTCAATTGGGAGTTGAAAGCTACTAAAGGAAGCTTAACCTGACCCGTCCAATGAATCAAGTTCTACCTCAACATGTCACAAGATGTCCCTACACCGGCATTACCGTTCCGAGTTACGGGATTTTCTACTTGAACGGTCGTGGGATCATGAAGTTTATGAGGGTAGGTGAGCTTTATAAATACAGTGATGGGACTCTCATATACGTCAGAGGAAAATTGGAGCATCTTAATTCTGGTGGGTCTTTACCAGAGATGGTTGAGGAGTGGCATCCGGGTTATCGGCAAATGGCAAAATATGTGATCAAGAAGATTGATGAAAAGCTCTGGGAACGTAGATTGATGAGGAGCTTAGAAAGATTCGTTGGTGGTAGACCATATGGAGTGCACCACAAGTTACTGCAACGATCCATCTAATGGATCGTACATCTCAGGTCTACTCAATATTGGTTTTTTAATTGTGAATATGTAAATTTTGTGAATATTGTGCTTTTATGGCTTGATGTAGTGTTAAGGTATGATAACTTTTCAAGAATTTCTCACGAGATTCTAAATCTTTCAAAATATATCATACTAAAGCACTACAATTAACCCTTATTAATTTAAGGGGGAGCATTACTATGTTCTATGGCCAAACATTGATTTCATTTTTACCCAAAGACCGGTTAATCCATTCAATATCACAAATATTAATGATTAACATTTTGGATAAGGGGAGAAAATGGGATTAAGGAGACTTAAATGATACTTGGCTAAAAGATGAAAAAGACTTAACGATAATCCAACTTAATATGTGTAAAGCACGTGTTAAGGGGGAGCGTTTTTTATAAACAAAACACTTAAGGTACAAAAATCTTGATTTCAATATCTCTAGTACCTTAAGTGATTTTCAAGGATTTTTCATAGTGACTATACTTTCCCAAAACACGCTTAATTCACGACGGATGTGGTGACAAAAGGGTGGTAGGAATAGGTTTTAGTCCAATGATTCATCAGAGCCGATGGAATCTTCCCAAGGACAATTCCCTAGATAGAATTAGAAGTCCTAGGAAAGATGGAGAAAGATTGTGAACGTAGCTGAATGCCGACCAAGTACTTAAGCTAGCACTGGAACAATCACAACAAGGTGCTAGTTATGACGTATTGGTAAGCATTGAAGGGTTGAAGAATGAAAAAGAATTGTAAAGATAAAGGGTGTAAAGAAAGAAGCCCTCCTTACAACTTTAGGCAGAAATCGGGTCAATACATATGCTATTGAGATCATTTATTAATGATTCTTGATGTTGAAGAAAGACATCATGGACCCAGTGATGAAATGCACAACCCTTCCCAGCTAACTCAAATATCTCTCAAAAGGTATTTGTTTTAATCACACGGAGATCAACACGTTATCTATTGGTTTATTCACTCCGAATAGACTGATATCGAAAAGGTGGCACTCCTCTCCAGCCATCGCTCACTAAATCAAAACGCACTATCGAGTCTAGAGCCACGAGATCATCAAAAGTCTCATTAGGACACTCTCCATTTATTCCTTGCTTTCTCACACACCGTGAAAAGTAAGAGATTTTATGAGTCCTACGCAGTATTCTTGTAATATTGCCAGAACATCCGAGTAATACGCAAGTATTACAATGAAGATGGAAATCCTGCTTGAGCCAACATCAAACAAGCTCATGGTAGGTTACACGTGCGGTTCTTTAAGAACCAATCTTGTGAAAAACTAGAAAGAAACAGTAGTTTAATTCTTAATTGAACTTAAACTCGTTCCAGGCCTCTACGCATTATCATATGATCTTGCCAGAACACTCAGAGTGACACTCTTTAGTGTTCACAGCGACGAGTGGAAATCCTTCTAGTGTTAACATCAAACAGGACTTGGTAGGTGACGTGCAAGATTCTTTATGAATTAAGCTCGTGATAACTGGAAAGCAACGATGGTGAAAATCTTAAATGAAATTCACTTGTTCCAGGTTTCATGATTTGACGGCTTCAATCACAAGGATAATTTATCCAAGTGATTCACTCTTTATGTTCGCAGTCAAGCTTAGTGATCGTCGAATAAAGAGAACGGGTTTACCCGTGAAATCCTGTCAGGAAGTTACTTAATTGAAACTATCCGTCACAGGTACAATATCTAATATCGTCCAACGGTCTTCACCGATCGGAGGTAAAACGCTACCGATTTAGAATGAAATGTTATAAGCCATTTCATTCGTGTCTTATCATGTTGCTGCGAAGACGGTGGCATTGCGATGTACCAGCTGAAGTCGTTCCCACATGCTTATGTTTTTCTGCATCAAAGTTCAGCAAAATTCAAGAAAGTACCAAATGAAGTCTTCCGTTGTACCAAACTCTGAAGCTTTCGAGAATTCAACAAAAGACATAAGTGTGTGGAACATGGAGTCACGAGGAGGCAAGATTCACAAGAAGGCAAAGATCGCACGTGATTGGTCAAAAGAACAATGCTCTCAAGCCAAAGCCTAAAAGATCAAATCAACATATTCACAACAAAAAGAAAAGAAGAAAAGACTATGAGCTGAAGAACGAAGACTTAGTATAGTATGCTAGGTTTAGAACTGTGTAACGTGGAGTGACCTCCCTTAGGGGGAGATTGTTAGAAATACGTTTTTAACGTATATTAGAAGTATCGGTCACTCCACAATATTATTAATGTTGTATCGCTCGTAGTTAATGTTTGCTTATTTAGTTAAGTAAGAAACCGGCCCATGGGCTTGTCATGGGTCGGCCCAAGCCCGTTAGCGGCTTGGATATAAATACCCCTTTCCACCATGGAAAGGGGTTGGTTGTTGTTTGTTTCACACTTGCATTTTGAATAAAACACATATTTCTCTCTCACTTTCTCTCACTACTTTCTCTCTCTAGAAACCATCAACCCACTTCATTGATTCATAAGATTATCCATATTCTTCAGCATTATACGTAATTACTTATCGTGAGATAATAATTAATAATAACATGTGTAATACTTGTTGTAATTAATTCATATACGTAATATTTACATTAAATGTTCATGATACGTGTCATATATTAATTAATCGTAAAGTTTTAATTTATCCGTGTTTTCATGCATTTAATGTTATAAGGTATTTTATGCGGGTTTTACACGCTGCATACCAAGTCCTTGTTGGAAGGTGTTTTTTTGTGACTTGGTGGAGGATCTGGTTGTTTCGTAATTGGCTAAATTTTTATGTGTCCCCTAGACGTTCTATGATTTTTAACGACATAGTTAAGGATGGCAGTGGGTGTAGAAAAACCCACAACCTACGGGTACCCACACAAAAATAGGTGGGTAATTTCATCAATTTGTACCCGCGGGTATGGGTATGGGTGAAAACTTATACCCATTGGTAGGTAGCGGGTGGGTGACGGGTAAAGTATATCCATCATGGGTAAACCCATGATACTCATTTATAATATCCACTGGTATACCCGTTAATATACCCGTAGGTATACCCACTAGAATACCCTATGTGTACCCGTTAACCCAACTAAAATTAAACAATATTTATGATACTATAATTGTATATTTAATAACTATCAATTTCAATGAAAAATACAAGAAACTAAAAGTTTGTTAGACTAAAAAGAGAATATGAAGGATCCAACAATCAAATATATATTTATGTCTAATCCATACTTCCCAGTTCCTCCTTTGTGTTAAGACATAGCAGTTCTTCCATAGTTATACACGATTCACATATACTTGTTAAGTCTTTTGTGAACTTGAGAGACATGTTTAAGTTTTTTGTGAACTTGATACATGGAAAAATGATTGGTGTCTTATTCATTTTAATAGCTAGTGTACATACATATCAAGGTTTTATGATTTTGTTTTAATGCATTAACCCATGGATTTAGCCACGGGTAATAAATACCCATGGGTATGGGTATGGGTAGAAATTTATACCCACTAGTGGGTGACGGGTGGGTAATGGGTTTTAAAAAATCTATGTGGGCGGGTGACGGGTTTGATATACCCGTACCCATTACCCACGGGTGCCATCCCTAGACATAGTGTCGAGTTCTTTTATTTGGTGTTCTAGTTATTGTAACAGGCGTTCTCTTGGGATAGTTGGTTAAATAAACCTCATTTAATTTCTTTGTAATTTCTTTCTAGCATCTTGCTAGTTAATAAAGTTTCCGTTCAGAATAAATATATACAAATGTACAACACTTGAGTGATGAACAACAATAAATAATCTTGTATGAACAATATACTATAATCCTTGATATGTTGAGGAGTCACATAAATTGTTTATTCGCATTAGTATATAAATAAACTAACATCGGGGGACTTGTTCGTGTATGGGTCCGAATAGCAGGACCCGACCCGAATTCAAATCGTTAGTCCGAAAGCTTGCATAATAGCCGAATAGCAAGAACAAAAGATCAACTAAAAAGTCCATATACGAGCACGGAAACAAGTTGAGGTAACTTATAATTTATTATTATATTACACCTATATTATTCACTCTTCACCTTTCGGCTCATAACTTATCACCTTTTGGCTCATAACTTGATTTCAGGATATCCGAAGGACAAGCCCGGCCTAGTCCGAAGGATTCACTCATCCGAACCCGAGCAAGAATTTACCCGAACATCATCAAAATGTAATATTCCACCAAAATATAAAAACATAATATAATTTAGTTTTCATTTATGTGTTATACTTTAAGATAAGTAGCATATTAGTAATAAAAAAACTTATTATGTTATGAGCATAAGCGTCTAATATGAAATAAGATGAATATTGAATAAGTCATACATATATGACTATTATGGGACTTTTGTGTCAAGTGTCTTATTATCTATAACCATGATAAAACCCTCAATGTATAAGTGTCCTTTAAGATGTATGTAATAAGACACACATATTGAGTGTTGTATAAAGTTGTATTTTAATAAGACCACAAATAATTAGAGTCCTATAAGCTTGATGTGATAGAACTTTTATATCAAAAGTCTTATTATGTTCAATATAAAACTTTACTAAAAAGGTGTTTTATAAATAATAGGTTTACTGGGATTCACTAATTAAACGTTCTATTATAAACCCATATAACATATAAACTAAAAAGCTAAATGGTACTATAAAAATCCTTTTTAAGACATTGTTTAAAAAGGGTCCTACAAAAGAGTAAAAATCCTTTTTTAAAAAAGGTCCTACAAAAGAGTCCTAAAAAAAACCTCTTTTTTTTTTTTAGTGTTACTAGATTAATCCCCGGTGGAGCATTTACGCAGATCCGTCAAAACGTTGTAAATGTGGAAAGTGCAAAATTGCATGTCACAATATTAGAAAATGTCCTTTGTCTACTATAATTTGAATTCTGTTGAGACACTAATATAAACTCTCATTATGCGAATGTGGAAACATAGTACATGAAATATTCGTATACTAATAAGTGTGAAAACACTTATCCTTTTACCACTTATTTCCAATAATAACAAGACCAAAACGTGTGATTTATGTCGTAAAAGTCGGAATTATGCGTGGTTTGTGTTTTTATTGTGTTTTAGGACCAAAAGATGAAAAAGGAAGAAAACACGGGCTTTCACGGGCTTTTATCGAAGAAAACGGGAAAAGACGAAGTCAAAAGATCAAGAGTGCTTAAAGAACGGATGTCCAAGACCTATTCTGGAGATTTATCGAAGAGCAAGTCTATAGACGGAAGTTTAATGAAGTCGAAGAACTTAAGTCTAATAGAAGAAGAAAATTAAAAGACAAGTTCAAATCCCGAGACTACAAAGACGAAGAATTAAAATCGAGTCGAGAAGAAAAAGAAAGAAGAAAGCTCCACACATGCCTCCCACTTCCCTATAAATACCCTCCTAATCACATTAGGAGGGGGTTAGCTAGTTTTTATTTCTTTAGTTTTCTTTCTAGTTTTTAGAGAGAGAAAGTCTTAAACTTTCTCTCACTAGTTAATCTTTTTCTTTTAATCTTTCAAGATTAAACACTTTTGTATTACTTATTTCATTAATCAAAGTTCTATTTTAAGCTTTTGATCTTTATTCTCATTCTACACTTCTTGATTCATTTACCTTTGATCCGATTTACATTCTTCATACTTATGATTTGATGTTTTCGTGATTAAAAGATTGCTCTTGTTCGTACACACAAGCTCCTTCGTATAAACCATAAGCTCGTAATGTTTATTGGCTTATTCGAGTCTTAGCTCATTGAGTTTCGGATTTCTTCAAGGTTTTTAAGGGTTTAAAATTCATTTCATAAAGTTCTTGATTTTAAGTTTTGATAAGTCATCGAATTTGAGCTTTTTGGGATCGTTTGAGATTCGTTAGAGTAGCTTATTGCAACTGCTTATTAATTTTCACTCTTCCACAAATTTCGGAAATTGTTATTTCCCATCGCAATCTTAGGGTTTACCACACATTCCGACGGTTACTCCACTTTCCGATAGCTTTGGTTTTCGATCGCAATAACCCATTAGGGTTTTACTTTGCGATCAGTTGGTTAACCTCCTTATTCCGATCTGGGTTGCGATCGCACATTGCGATCGCATATTCCGACGGGTCTTAAGGTCTTGGTTAAGACGAAGTGCTGCCCATTTTTCGATAGAGTCATTGTGATAACAGCATTCCGATAGATACATATTGCGACAGAAGTGCTTTTTAATTATTCCGATCTGAACTTAATTATTCCGATGGATTATGTTAGTGATTATTCCGATGGTTGCTATTTTGGTGTATTTCGGTGGACGTGAATTGTTTTATTACGATTGATTAAGTTTTTAAGTTTTTATTAGGTTTTCAAAGCTTTAAGTTTTAAGAATTTTCATAAATTAACTTTAAGTTTAATTTTGTCAAAGTTTTAATTTACTCAACGACACTTTAATTTCTTGCTAGTAGTTTAAAACAAACAAATCCAACCAAACCTTTGATTCACCAAAAGACGATTGAGTCGCACTTTAGACCGGTTTTCAATTCGAAAAGATTCGGAACTATAACGAACTTGAACTTTGATACTTTAGGTGGCAAAATCACAAGTATTAAATGGCGCCGCTGCCGGGCTCTTTTCGTTAAGATAAACGGTTTCTAGTGAGAGACGCATTGAATTTTGGGATCCGTTCTTTGAACGTTATTTTCATTGCTATAAAAATTTCAAAAATCCATAAAAATTATAAAACTCTTCAAAAATACAAAAACATTAAAAAACCTATAAAAACCAAAAAGATTATATAGATATTTCTTGTGTATATTTTTCTTCTGCAGGTGCATGCGTACTAGATCTACAAACTATTCTGAGCCCGAGAATCGTGAAGATTTAGATATGGCTGGTGTTAACAACAACAATAATCACCCACCTCAAAATAATTTGAATAACAACCACAACAACAACAACAACAATGTCCTTCTACCTGATTTACGAACCATGGAGGAATTGTGCCAACCCACCATGAATGGACGCGGAGGCCCGATTGCGCCGATGCATATCACGGCTCAGGAGTTTTCGTTGAAGCATCACATGATCCAACAAGTGCAAACTAATCCATTCGCCGGAATGCCTAATGATGATGCCAACAAACACCTCGACAAATTCATTACTATCACTCAAAGCATGAAGTCCCCCGGTGTTTCTATGGATGACCTTCGCCTTCAACTTTTTCCACACTCACTTTCTCACCATGCCGAAAAATGGTTTGACCGTCTTCCTAAGAATTCTATTCATACATGGAACGACATGACTCAACGCTTTTTATCGCGCTACTTTCCCCCATCCATGGTCACTAGCCTTCGTAACCAAATCAGTGGATTTATGCAAGAGAATGATGAATCGCTTTTCGATGCTTGGGAACGTTACAATGATTTGATCGACCGCTGTCCTAATCACAATATGCTCCCCGTCACTCTCATTGACACCTTCTACAATGGTCTCACCTTTCGTGATCGTGACACGATCAATGCCGCCGCCGGTGGTACTTTTATGAAAAGGAGACCGGAGGAGTGTCGAGAGTTGATTGAAAACATGACTACTCACCACAAGAATTGGGATTCATCCGCATCCTCAAGATCTAACTCGAGAGTCAATGTTTCTTCTACGTCCTCCAATCCTGAAATGTCTGAAATTTCTCGACAACTCGCTGAAATGAACAAGAATTTCATGGCCATGGCCACAAACCACTTTCAACAAGCTAAAGCTGTTGCTATTTCTTGTGACACATGTGGTGGCCCTCACTCTTATAATGAATGTCCTTCTACTCACGGCAATTATTCTGAAGACGTTAACGCAGCATACGGTACTTATCCCACGAGAGGCTATCAAGCCCGCCCTCAAGGAGACCGTAACTTGCTAAGTTATCGCTCCAACAATTATCTTGCCCCCCCCCCCGGTTTCCCTCCTGCAAACCAAAACCAACAACAAAGCTACAATCAATCCCAACCTCGTGCAAACAATCAGTATCAATCCCAAAGAAACCCATACCCAACTCAAGGAAATTCTCAAGCTTACCAGGCTCCACCTCTCAATCAACCGATGGCAGTGACTCCAGAAGTCGAGACATTCATGAAGACTAATCGGGAGTTAGTGATGAATCTTCAGAGTCAAGTCCGCAACTTGAAGGGAGAAATGGCAAAACAAGGGAACGATATTCGAGCCGAGCTAAGGAATGATATGGCCAAACACAATGATACAATGAATGTAAACATGCAAAACTCTTTTAACAATCAAGCTCTTCACCTTCGTGATATGATTGGTTCGCTCATCCAAGGTAATCAACCCTCTTCTTCGGGTACTCTTCCGAGTAATACCGTTGCGAATCCAAGAGGGGAGATGAAAGCAATCACCACTCGTAGTGGAAAAGGTTATATGGAACCCGAGCTTCCTACACCTCCACCCGTGATTGTGAACAAGGAAAAAGAGCAAATTTCCCCACCTCCTTCACCTTCTATCCCCATTTCCCCACCACCCGTGGTTGTGAGTGATCCTATTCCCTTAAAGCCTTCTTCTTCATCCAATATACCTTATCCCTCAAGGTTGAGGAAAGAGAAGCAAAAGAGCAAGGATGATATTCAGGTTTCAAACTTCCTAAAAATGTTTAAACAACTGAATTTTAACATCTCCTTTGCCGAGGCTCTCGCTCACATGCCCAAATACGCTAAGATGTTTAAAGATCTTTTAAGTGATAAAGAAAAGCTTCTTGACATTGCTCAGACCCAACTTAATGAGAACTGCTCCGCAGTACTTTTAAGGCAATTGCCCACCAAACTTGGTGATCCGGGTCGCTTCTTGATTCCTTGCAACTTCCCGGGAGTAGAGAATTGCATGGCCCTAGCCGATCTAGGTGCCAGTATAAACTTAATGCCTTTAAGTGTTTGGAAGCAATTATCTCTCCCCGAGCTAGTCCCCACACGAATGACTTTGGAATTAGCCAACCGTACGGTTGCTTATCCAGTGGGGATAGCCGAAGATGTCTTTGTTGGCGTCGATAAATTCACCTTCCCGGCGGATTTTGTCGTCGTTGACTACGAGATGGATCCCCGTGTTCCATTAATCGTTGGACGTCCCTTTCTGAGGACCGGTCGCACTCTTATTGATGTAGCCGCGGGCGAAATAATCATGAGAGTTGGTGACGATCAAATTGTCTTCAACATGGGTAAGATTTCTAAGCAACCTTATTCGTATGAGAGTGTTAATGCTATTGATGTTCTCGATGAGGCTTGTGAAGAACATTTTCATGATGCTTGCAAAAGTACTCATTCTCTACCCAATGTTGAGACCGTTGCCTCAATTGCTCCAGCATTGACTCCTTTTGGAGAAAGTGACTTGGATGACTTCGAAGCTAGCTTGGGTCCTCTCGATATTAAGTATGATGATTTGTCTACCAATTGGGATGAAGATATTCGTACTATTGAGAGACTTCTCAATGAGGACCCATTGTCTCCTCCTACTCCTAAAGAGGTGACTAATGATAATCCATCGTTAGTTTCACCATCTACTGAGGATCCTCCTACTCTCGAGCTTAAGGACCTACCGCCTCATCTTGAGTACGTTTTTCTGGAAGACGACGAGCAGCTACCGGTCATCATCGCAAAGGATCTGAAAGAAGACGAAAAAGAACGCCTTATCGCTGTGTTGAAGAAGCATAAACGCGCTATCGCTTGGAAAATCTCGGACATCCGTGGAATTGATCCTCATTTCTGCACACATAAAATTCTCATGGAGGACGACTTTAAGCCCACAATTCAAAGTCAACGAAGGGTGAATCCTAAAATCCATGAAGTCATCAAAAAGGAGGTTATCAAACTTCTTGATGCGGGTATGATTTACCCTATTTCGGATTCACCATGGGTTAGTCCAGTCCATTGTGTGCCTAAGAAAGGTGGTATCACCGTTGTGCCCAATGCAAACAATGAGTTGATTCCTACCCGTCTCGTTACTGGGTGGAGAGTTTGTATAGACTACCGCAAACTCAATGATGCCACGAGAAAGGATCATTTCCCTCTACCTTTTATGGACCAAATGCTTGAACGCTTAGCTGGTAATGAATATTACTGCTTTCTGGATGGTTTCTCGGGTTATTTTCAAATACCCATCGATCCCCAAGATCAAGAGAAGACAACATTCACTTGTCCCTATGGCACATTTGCTTATAAACGAATGCCTTTTGGCTTATGCAATGCCCCCGGGACTTTCCAACGGTGCATGTTGGCTATCTTCCATGATATGGTTGAGCAAACCATGGAAGTCTTCATGGATGATTTCTCGGTCTTCGGGGATTCCTTCTCTGCTTGCCTTGCCAATCTGGAACGTATGCTTAAGCGGTGCAAAGACACTCGCCTTGTTCTAAATTGGGAAAAATGCCATTTTATGGTAAAAGAAGGCATTGTGCTAGGACACAAGATCTCTAAAGCCGGTCTTGAAGTCGACCGTGCTAAAGTTGATGTCATAGCCAAATTACCTCCACCTTCCACCGTGAAGGGTGTGAGAAGTTTTTTGGGTTATGCGGGCTTCTATCGTAGATTCATTCAGGATTTCTCTAAAATCGCTCGCCCGATGACCCACCTCTTAGAAAAAGATACTCCTTTTATCTTTTCTAAAGAGTGTCTCGAAGCCTTCAATCTTCTCAAGGATAAGCTAACTAAGGCACCGGTCTTGGTTACCCCTAATTGGGAGCTGCCTTTTGAATTGATGTGCGATGCTAGCGACTTTGCTATTGGTGCGGTTTTGGGCCAAAGAGTGAATAAACACTTCCAACCAATCCACTATGCTAGCAAAACAATGACGGGGGCTCAACTGCATTATACGACAACCGAAAAAGAGCTTTTAGCTGTTATCTATGCTTTTGAGAAATTTCGCCCCTATCTTGTTTTATCCACCACCATCGTATACACGGACCATTCCGCGTTGAAGTACTTGATGACAAAGAACGATTCTAAGCCAAGACTTCTTCGCTGGGTTTTGCTCCTTCAAGAATTCAACATTGAAATTCGTGACAAGAAGGGAGCCGAAAACCTGGCCGCGGATCATTTGAGTCGACTTGAGGATCCATATCAGGGGGATCATCCAAACAAAGAGATCAATGACTCTTTCCCCCTGGAGACTCTAATGTCTATAAATCTCAATCTTGATGGCACCCCGTGGTTTGCGGACATTGCAAACTACTTAGCGGGTGGTATTCTCATCCAGGGGTTAACATCCCAACAAAAGAAGAAGTTCTTGAATGATGTTAAGACTTACTTTTGGGATGACCCTTATCTATTCAAACAGTGTGCTGATATGATTATTCGTCGATGTGTTGACGGACCGGCAGCTTTTGACATCCTCCAAGCTTGCCACAAAGGACCCACCGGTGGTCACTTTGGTCCCAACTACACTGCTAAGAAAGTGTTTGATTCTGGATTTTACTGGCCCACCATTTATCGTGACGCTCACGAAATGGTTAAGCATTGTGATGCTTGCCAACGTCAAGGCAAGATCACACATAAGGATGAGATGCCTCAAAATTTCATACAGGAATGTGAAATCTTTGATGTATGGGGCATCGACTTTATGGGGCCATTTCCATCTTCCAAAGGGAACAAGTACATCCTCGTTGCCGTCGACTACGTCTCTAAATGGGTTGAAGCTAAGGCTCTTCCTACGAATGATGCGAGGGTGGTTGTGAACTTTTTGAAGCAGCTTTTCGCTCGATTTGGCGTTCCTCGTGCTATCATCAGTGACCGCGGGACTCATTTTTGCAACGATCAATTTGCAAGAGTCATGGCAAAGTATGGTGTCACTCACCGTCTTTCCACCGCCTATCATCCCCAAACCAATGGGCAAGCCGAAATTTCCAATCGTGGCTTGAAGAGAATTTTGGAGCGTACTGTGGGAGAGCATCGCGCCGCGTGGGCCGATAAGTTAGATGATGCTCTGTGGGCTTTCCGTACTGCTTACAAGACCCCGATCGGTTGTACACCTTATCGTCTTGTATACGGGAAAGCCTGCCACCTACCCATCGAGCTGGAACATAAGGCACACTGGGCCTTGAAGTGGGCGAACTTCGACATCATCAAAGCCGGTGATCATCGCAAGGTTCAACTCAACGAGCTAAATGAACTGAGGAATGAAGCTTATGAGAACTCGCTGATCTACAAGGAGAAGACGAAGATGATCCACGATGCTAAAATCAAGAACCGAGAGTTCCACGTTGGTGATCAAGTTCTACTCTTTAACTCTCGGTTGAAGATCTTCTCTGGCAAGTTGAAGAGCCGCTGGTCTGGTCCATTCACCGTCGCCAAAGTCTTTCCGTATGGGACCATTGAGCTTTCTCAGCCAAATGGGCCCAATTTCAAGGTGAATGGCCAGCGTTTGAAGCAGTACTTTGGTGAGGACATCTCTCAGGAGATGATTCCATCCCTCACCACGTTCCCCATGAACTAAAATTGGGTCGAGTCAGGCTCATGACTCGGTGAACAAAAACAAGCGCTTCTCGGGAGGCAACCCGTGTTCTATCCTTTACTGCTTTCCTAATAAGTGTAGGGGGAGCCCCGCATATGTTTGTTGTCTTGTTTCTTGTGCTGTGCAGGGATTTAAGCTTTAGAGAGCATCTTGATAACTTTTGACGAACCGTGATACCGTGTTTTCCATCCTCCCGGTTCTATCCTAAACTCTTGTGATTCAATATTTCATATTCTATATGTTCACATTGAATTCACTTTAATTGTCCTTTCCTTAGCAAGAGTTAAACAAAGTGCACAATGTCCTAAGTGTAGGGGAGTTTACTCCCACATGCTTAAACATTGAGGACAATGTTTATCTCAAGTGTAGGGGGGACTTCTATCGAAGTAAGTGGTCTTTTCCATGAATTTGCCCTCATTTTAACCGGAAAATTTGATTTTTCGACATTTTTCAAAATTTTTAATCCATTTTGGCCTAGTTGTATAGTTGTATTTGCCTTTGTTATGTTTCCTTTGCTAGAATAAATTTTTAATAAAGTGGTTTTAGATTTTTCTTAGTCGTGAACATTTTGACTCAACCCGAGTTTACTTGCCTAAGTTTACTCTAGCTAGTATCCTTAACGTGTTTAAGTCAAGTTTTGCTAGGCTTTTATATAGGGAGCTATAAAACGCGAAAGTCTTAACTCTCACGGGTTAAGAACAAGAACTTTTCGCAAGTTCCTATAATTGATCCTAGAGAGTCGTTTATCAAGGGAACTTTAAAATGCGATTTCTAAACTTGAAAAAGTCTAAGAAGTTGTAAGATCCTATAGGCGACTCGAAAACCCAAAACCTTGATTTAATTGGCTAAGCATCCACGAGTCTCATTCCTTGAGATTTTAAACTGTGGAGAACGAGAGATGATAGAGTTAATTATAAGTTCGGTATTCTTTCGTGAATTTATGTGAGTTAATTATGAGCCTATTCTCCCTCCGCTTGCTAATAAATTAATCTGCTAATAAATAAGGTTGTACGATTTAAAAGGTTACTTAGCTTCTAGCCCCAGATCGTTTAAAATTTGCTCGGTAATGACGAGAGTTCATAGCCAAGGCATAACTTATGAAGCGGGGCGCGAAGATTGGCGAGTCCGAAAAGGCCCTAACAAGGCATGAGGGCTATGTTTTGTTGCTAAAGATCCAAAGTGATGTGAAGAATCATTTATCGAAAATCAATATGAAGGATCGAGACACACGACGAAAAAGCAAGAACTCCCCAAAAGTCATGGAGAAGTCTATCCGAAAAGACCCTAACAAGGTATGAGGATAAATAGATCCAAGTCCTAAAAGGAGGCGGATCGTTGTATATCAAAGTCCAAAATAAAGATTGGAGAAAAATGAAGAAGTCGTGGTCCAAAGATGAAGAATCTCTCAAAAACTTCAAGTGAAGAAATTCCTATTATGAAGAGAAGACCATAATTTCAAGAACGTCTCTCGAAGATTCGAAGTATGAAGTCGCTGCCAAATATCGGCCCGAGAAAGGTCTCAAATCACGAACCAAGTTATGCCAAGATATGAACTTTCTGATATCCCGAGAAGCAGTTTTAAAAGATTTGGTCCTTTAGCTAACTATTGATTAAATCGTTCACCTTATTTTCGGACTAAATAACTATCGAAATAAGTCAAACAATGCATCCTTGTGATCATTCAAGACAAAAATAAAATATAAGAGATACACCTAGGAATAAGGGAGTCTAAGTGAATAATTGGCCCACATGAGTTCGTGATAGTTTGCCAACTTATAATAACAATGATCTCGTTTTTAAGCTTGGTATGGGGAACGTGAAACTTGAGGATGAAAAATGTTCATGGCCGCCAAAACCCAATGTAAGTTTTTAATTTCTTTACTTATTTCTATCTTTTATGTTTAGTATTTAATAAAGGCCAAGATGGGTTATTTATGATGGAGAATGTAAACCGTGCTTAAAATTAATGCATTGCATGAGGGCATTGCAATGGTCAAGTGTAGGGGATTTAATAAGTGTGAAAACACTTATCCTTTTACCACTTATTTCCAATAATAACAAGACCAAAACGTGTGATTTATGTCGTAAAAGTCGGAATTATGCGTGGTTTGTGTTTTTATTGTGTTTTAGGACCAAAAGATGAAAAAGGAAGAAAACACGGGCTTTCACGGGCTTTTATCGAAGAAAACGGGAAAAGACGAAGTCAAAAGATCAAGAGTGCTTAAAGAACGGATGTCCAAGACCTATTCTGGAGATTTATCGAAGAGCAAGTCTATAGACGGAAGTTTAATGAAGTCGAAGAACTTAAGTCTAATAGAAGAAGAAAATTAAAAGACAAGTTCAAATCCCGAGACTACAAAGACGAAGAATTAAAATCGAGTCGAGAAGAAAAAGAAAGAAGAAAGCTCCACACATGCCTCCCACTTCCCTATAAATACCCTCCTAATCACATTAGGAGGGGGTTAGCTAGTTTTTATTTCTTTAGTTTTCTTTCTAGTTTTTAGAGAGAGAAAGTCTTAAACTTTCTCTCACTAGTTAATCTTTTTCTTTTAATCTTTCAAGATTAAACACTTTTGTATTACTTATTTCATTAATCAAAGTTCTATTTTAAGCTTTTGATCTTTATTCTCATTCTACACTTCTTGATTCATTTACCTTTGATCCGATTTACATTCTTCATACTTATGATTTGATGTTTTCGTGATTAAAAGATTGCTCTTGTTCGTACACACAAGCTCCTTCGTATAAACCATAAGCTCGTAATGTTTATTGGCTTATTCGAGTCTTAGCTCATTGAGTTTCGGATTTCTTCAAGGTTTTTAAGGGTTTAAAATTCATTTCATAAAGTTCTTGATTTTAAGTTTTGATAAGTCATCGAATTTGAGCTTTTTGGGATCGTTTGAGATTCGTTAGAGTAGCTTATTGCAACTGCTTATTAAGTTTCACTCTTCCACAAATTTCGGAAATTGTTATTTCCCATCGCAATCTTAGGGTTTACCACACATTCCGACGGTTACTCCACTTTCCGATAGCTTTGGTTTTCGATCGCAATAACCCATTAGGGTTTTACTTTGCGATCAGTTGGTTAACCTCCTTATTCCGATCTGGGTTGCGATCGCACATTGCGATCGCATATTCCGACGGGTCTTAAGGTCTTGGTTAAGACGAAGTGCTGCCCATTTTTCGATAGAGTCATTGCGATAACAGCATTCCGATAGATACATATTGCGACAGAAGTGCTTTTTAATTATTCCGATCTGAACTTAATTATTCCGATGGATTATGTTAGTGATTATTCCGATGGTTGCTATTTTGGTGTATTTCGATGGACGTGAATTGTTTTGTTACGATTGATTAAGTTTTTAAGTTTTTATTAGGTTTTCAAAGCTTTAAGTTTTAAGAATTTTCATAAATTAACTTTAAGTTTAATTTTGTCAAAGTTTTAATTTACTCAACGACACTTTAATTTCTTGCTAGTAGTTTAAAACAAACAAATCCAACCAAACCTTTGATTCACCAAAAGACGATTGAGTCGCACTTTAGACCGGTTTTCAATTCGAAAAGATTCGGAACTATAACGAACTTGAACTTTGATACTTTAGGTGGCAAAATCACAAGTATTATATACTAACAAAAAATATTATATAAATTAATTTTTTTTTTTAGTCTACTACGAGGAGTTCCCACCGCTCTTAGGACGAGTGGACTAATCTCCTGCGGGAGTTTGCTCGGTACCTCGATGGGTAGTATCCCTCCCAAATGAGATTTTTTCTATTCTCAAGGCTTGAACTCAAGAAGTTATATAAATTAATTTAGAATGTAAATATCATCCAAATATTTAAAACACAAAAAGTAAACCATCCTTCAAAAAACCATTCTACTTTAAGAATTGATTCTGAATCTTAGCCGCCTTAACCTTGGGTTTTCTCGATAGCTTCATCACTAAGTTTCTCGCTATCACAAAGCAAAGTGCGACATCCAGAATTCTCTTTTTCGAGCAACTGATCACTATAGTTGACCAACAATTCACTTTGCACTATCGCTATGAGCTTCGGCTCACTGCTCGAGTGCAAATAGTTAGCGACTCTGGTTTTTTCCTTTTCTAAACACTCCTCAACCTTCAACATGTAATCAGGGTCCTCTTTGATCCAGTTTGATGCTTTTCGAGAATAATAATCAGAAGAATCAGCAACCATGAACTTTTCAAAGTCATTAACATAGAAATCCATTGATTCCATCCCGATTTCGACGAATATGCTAAGTACATTCTTTAATAATGCTCGGTCGATCTGCTCTCCTTCTCGTTCTTTATTTATAAGGACAATCACTGCATCTTTAACTTTACCCTTAATTTCCTCATAAACTGAGTCACGGAAACAAGTTAGACCAACTTCACACGGGAGAGGTAAACACCTTCGACGAGCAAAATGGTAATCAAGGTAATGGAAAACCCGTGAAAGCCATTTAACCATTAGTTTATGATTCGCCCAGCGCCTCACAAGCTCGTGCAACAGAAACTCATCGTTCTTCTCTCTCAATGATGGCAATACCATTGAACCGATATATTCATCAAATACTTCCTTAAATTTAGCATACAACTGTTGTATATGATTATTTAGAGGAACACACATGTTATAGATTTTAGTGTAAAGCATAATGCTATCTTCAGGGTTGAACTGTGGTTCTGAGTTTTCTTCCACAGTTTTCTTCAGCTTCTCTATCCAGGTCTCTATGAAACTCCATCCTTCCTCGAAAGAAATAATAGGCTGCTGAAACTCCATCCTTCAGCTCTGATTATTACGATTGAATTCCTGCAAATAAGAAAAAATAATGTTGACAAAAAATACAAATTTTCGGTACAGGAACATATTGAATCACTAGCTAATGCAATTTAATCAAGAATTTCGCCTTTTGTTACAGATATAAATCTAATTGTGCTAACAACAATTAATTCAGTAAAACGTAGCTAGAAAGAAGTTAGATTAAGATTACAAATTTCAGTAGAAGAAAATTAAATCCCTAAATCATACAATCCAATTAAGATCCGCCTTTGTTCCGGATATAAATCCAAGAGTGCGGTCGCTACTTATTTTTTTTTTCCAAAAAGAGCTTAACAGTTAGAACATGCATAACTCTCTTTAACTAGTTAATATATGCATTGACTGAACTATATGCCTTTGGTTATAAGGATACAAAGAGTGCTAACTTAAGGTCAGTTAATTTTGTTAAAGAAACAGCTGATAAGAAGTTATATAGATAAAGATTACAATTTCGGTGCAAGTTAAATTCTTCCAAAAGCGAGCATATAAGCATGATTGTTTCACCAACGTCAGCAATTAGCTAGACTGATACTACACATTCTCGGTAGAAAAAACAGACCGACGGATATTTTGGTTTTTGGATGGGCAGGAGGAAAACATGCGTGTGTTGATCTGACTGGGTTTCTCCTCTAGTGGGTTGGGTAGCCGACACCGCTGCTTTGAAAGCCGCCTCATGCAAAGTGACAAAACACGAAAAATCATGCATTGAAACTCAACACGTGTTTATTCCTTTTGCATTTGATACCTTCGGTTTCCTTGCACCTGAAGCGGTGGAGCTTCTAAAGAGAATTCAGCGCGTTATGAAATAGCAACGTTATGACAGATAAATCCACAGATGTGATTTTTCATAGAATTAATTTCGCTATTCAAAGGGTTTGCGGCGCAGCTTGTTGCTCGCTTGCCTTCTACAGCTGTGTAATTAAATTTTAATGTGATTGATATAACAATATCCCATCTAAAACTTATAAAGATTCAATAATTCAACATTGAATTATTTTTGGTACAAGAACAAATTTAATCACTAAATCATACTAGTATTATCCAATTAAGATTCACCTTTGTTAAAACATAAATCCAAGAGTGCGAAGCAAGCTTAACAATGAAAACATATACTTAGTACAACTTAAACTAGTTAACAAATGTATCATCATTCATTAAACCAAAAAAACAAGTTAAAAACCCTAATTAGTCTAATAATCACGTATAACTAAAACGAAGATGATAATCAAAATTTTAAACTTTAAGAAACCATACCCTGATGAATCAGCGATTATTAGGGATAAGAAACGATTTTACATTGAATGGAAAAGGTTAGGATTGGCTTTGAATATATATAGACTCCTTCCCGAAAATATTGCGAGATATTTATAGTAATTTTAATTCGAGTTAATTATCCTTGTAGTTTGGCAATTTGTACCATACCATCCTTTGATCATCGACAGGTTTGTAACCCGCGTTTCGTCGCGAAGTGTTCATGTTAATTGTTTAAGAAAGTTTTATAGACTAAAAAAACAGATAACCTTAGGGACTATTTGGTAAGTTTTTTTTTTAAATATATATTAAACTTCAACATTTTTTATAATATCGTACGTACGTCAAAAGCTATGCAATATTTGGCTTGTTTTGTCAGCAATTTGACGATCCCTTCGATGGTATATTTCTTCCCGAATAAATCGACAGATTTATGTTTCGTATTTTGTTGTATAAAAAAGTTGCAAATAGTTAAAAGTTCAAGGTTGGTTTAATCGATAAATACACGTTCTGTTGCATAAAAACTAAAAAGGTTATAAATAGCTCAAAGCTCGAGGTTAGTTTGGTAATTCCTGCATATTACAAGGGGTTTTATGTAAGTTTTGTTTTTCACCTTAAGAATGATGAGATTTTAATTTTTTATTATTAAAAAGTTAAACCCCAAATAAATTGAATAAATCAAAAATTGAATCTGAAACAAATTGAACTAATAACCGAACGAATTTGTCACACAGAACCGAACTACGAATTCGATTTTCGAGTTAGATATAGGTTTGTTAATCGAAACCGTAAACCAAATTTATATAAATATATATTGTTAATATATTTATATATATATAATGATTATTAAACTTTAATCCTAATATAAAAACAAATTTTATATTTGAAATAATTTTATTTTACTAAGTATCTATATAATCATAAATTATTTTAAAATAAATAATGTAATTCGGGTCAATCCAAGAACCAAACCAAATTCAAATTCGGTTTTTGGTTTGGTTTACGGGTTGACCAAAAAAATCATCCGAATAAACGAAACAAGTGATTCGAACAGATGGAACTAGGGCTGCAATCAAGCCAAGCTTTTATCAAGCAACTCGAGATCGAGCTTGAGCTTGGCTCGATCAAGCCAAGTTTTTATCAATCTCAAGCCCAAAAATAGCTTGAAACATATATCAAGCTCAAGCTCAAGCTCGAGTTTTTGATAGCTCGGATCGAACTCTTATCAAGCTTTTCCAAGCCTTAATAAAATATGTTTTTATGATGAATTCATATATGCAACTTATGGTTAATTTGAGTATTAACTTAATTATAAGGCTTATTTCATAAATAAATAATATGTTCTAAAAGGATTTTTAACATTGATTAAATTTATAGTTTAGCTCATCATATTTTAAATAAATTTTTTTTATAAATTTATTACATTTACTTGGTACTTGGTGTAATATAATATGTGTAAATATTTTTTGTACTCTTTTTAATATGAATGTGTCGGAATTGTGTTAGCAATCACATCACGCAATGGCCTTTGGGATATTAATCGCGTTGGATTGTAAAACGTATTTTGAAACCAATATGGTACGATTATGTTATTTTTGATTTTATTAATGTTAAATGAATCGAATTTGGTTTTGAGTGATGGTTTTTGTTTTTTTACTTTATACATATGTTTTTATTAATGAGTTTTATTATAAAAAATAATTTTATACCAATTCAAGTTTTTCAAGTCAAGCTCAAGCTTATAACTTTCATTTAAATTGATGAAATGACTTACTTCTATTTAAATTATCTTTCCAACATTATTTTGGCATTATAAAAAGTCTAATATATCATTATAACAAGATCAAATCTTACTTAACATATGAATTACCTAGGTAGCTCCAAAATAGCTCCTTATGACTTCTTATGAACACTACTTGCTATCAAAGCTTCAATGGTTTCCTTCTAGACCTGGTTTCTGGTCTTGGTGGATGTTCTAAGACGTTCATAGAAATGAATATGAAGAATGGGTAAGAGGTTAAGAGAAAACGGGGTGCAAGTCTTCAAGGTATGCCATACGGCTCTATTTATACTTGTAGCAACACTTAGGCTCTAGTTCTTGGTTCTATACGTGTAAGATAAATAAGAGAATGACTAATGATAGCTACTGAAGCTCTACATAAGTTTATAGCTCCTAGCTTCATTCCAATCTTTACTTGTGGTTCAAAAGAGGTCACTACATGGTGTTGATAATAACGGTGATGTGTAGCACCCTAGTAGGTGATGCACCTACTTGTCACCACTTCTAAAATATCCTATAACATGTAAATATCTAGTTTTCAAACTTTGAATGGGAGGGAAAGTGTTTAAAATAAGTTTTGGAGGGAAAATACAAAACCGGGTCTAAAAACTAGGGCTTGTAACTTATGCTTTATGATTTTGGTGATTAGGGAGTTAGGAAAGTGATTTGTGAATGATTAGGGTTTAGAGATTCTATTTAAGAGATTTGGGTCCTTGGTTTGAAGTTTAACAAAGGTTTGATGTGAAAATGGGAAGTATACTTATGTAGAATAAGGTTTTCTAGTGATCTAGGTTTAAATCTTAGTAAAAGGATTTATCCTTCAATTAGATACTGATTTAAACTTAATTTAGGTCCTAGAAATTGTGTTAAGTGTCCAAAGAGTTCTTACACTTGGTTTGATAGCTTTGTTTTGGTAAACATGTCTAAAGAGTGAAAATACCTATTTTGACCTAATTTACAAGTCATGCATTAAAATCTTGTACCTTGTGCATTAAGATACTTGTATATTGTCTTAACATAATATTATGACCTTAATGAAGTTCTATAAGTAACTGTTTACTTGTCCTATAAGACTAGGTAATGATTCCATGTAGATTTCTTAATATAGGGGTTTCTATGTTACTAATCCTAATGACTTTCTATTTTGGATAATTAGGGTTTATGTATTTATGTATACTTATTCTATGGATTATATGATATGTTTATGACTTCTGTGGTTTCTACATTCTTAGTTTAAGGGTTTATATAGGGTAATCATAATCTAGGTTTAATTATGGGAGCTTAAGATCCTATGCTTTGATAACTTGTACATTATGCTTTATTAACTTGTAACTTAACTTGATACAAATGTATTTCTATAACACGATACTTAGTTGAGTTTTATAATTAGTTTCAAAAGATTAGACTTTAGTTCATTATAGAATGGATTTTATATGTTAATCTTGGTTTTACGTCATTTTCTTGAAATTAGCTTGAGTTTAGTAAATATTAGTACTTTGTGATTGCTTAACTCTTCTTTATATAGTAGATTAAAATTAATATATTGTATTTATCATAAATTCATAGTTGTTGTATAATTACATTGCTTGAAATATTGTTTATAAAGTTTTCTAGGTGATGATCTAGACTATTATGTATACTTATTTGCACTTTAGCTATGTATGGCTTACACTTACTTATTCTTTGATAACTTTATAATTTCTATATGATGGTATAATCCTTGTTATTAATCCTTGTTCACTTGTTCATATGTATTATGTATTCATACTTTTACCATCCTTGAGTTTGTTATTCATTTATAGGGCTTCTAGGGTTTCTAAGGGAATTTAGGGTATCATTATATTTCTTGAGATGATCTTATTCATAAATGTACTTGTTAAATTACTTATAAAATTATATTTGTTATATTTACAACGTATAGGAATATGTTGATATGGTAGTTCAGGTTGTGAGAAGTAGTTCATCTTACCAAGTAATGCATAAAAAGCAAAAATTTCTAATGGATTTTCTACTTCCATTAAACATAACATATATCACACTTGTGAAATTTATGGGTTGTCATACAGGGACTTGAGAGTCGATTCCATGGACAAAGTCATGGAAGTCTCCAAATTTGTGGTCAGCTCCTCAGCAACACTGGTGAGACATTAGAAAAAAATAAGGGCAGACCAATACCTGAGTGATATCAACATCAAGTGGGTTCTTAGTCGTCTCAGCTGACTTAGAGACACTAGACTCTGGTTATTTGTTAGCAACAATCTCTCTGTCCTCATCTACCAGAGTAGGAGATGGGATCTTCTTGGTTTTCTTCTTCTTTGGAAGATTGTTAGAAGGGGCTTCAGAGGAAAGGGGTATTTCTTTCCTATTCTTCTTCTTATCCTTAGGACCCATTAGGCTAAGAGGAAGACTGCACAGAGGTCTTGTAAAAAGACTTGTCAGTCGAGCCTTAGCAATCACCTCAAGTTGAGGGAGCAAGGGATCCTTTGATGCTAGTAGACTAACAACTTTCATCATATGTCTGGTGATAGGCACTTTGTCCTCTGAAGGGGTATTTAGGGAGGTCGTTGTGATGCAGAAGGGTGAGAAGGATGAAAGATCTTCGTTGTGATAATGGTCTCATAAGATGTCTTCAAGGATGAGGTAGAGGTATCTGGTGTAACAGATAGTAGAAAGCCTACTCTTCTTCCCTTTGTTTACCAGTTTGACAATTAAATTTGTGTAAAGGATGTGAGCAATGCCAATGTCTAGTTCCCAAATTATAATGTATGTAATTGCTAGCTGAGACCCATTTAGCTGGTCATGGGACCCCTGGTTGCCTCCCAAGCACTTCACAATGAACAGCATCCATGTCTTCTAGATGGGGGAGAAGTAGTTGACTTTGATCAGGGATTTGTGTTGGAAGGGCTGGTTGTGAGGGATTTGTCGTCATCATCATCATCATGTGGTTAAAGAGTCATAAGTGCCTTCTTCATCGTGTCGTTATTGGGTAAAGAGACCATGTTAGGGTTAACAAGAAGTCCAATGACTCTTGCAAAGTCGGTGAGGTCAAAGGTGAGGGGATGAGGATGGGTGGAGAGATTGAAGGTGATGCTCATAGTAGATTGATCAACTTCGACGGAGAAACAGAACTCCTTGAGGTATTATGAGTAAAAACATGAAGGAGTTCTAGTGATGCCTTCAGCAATGGTGCTGTTCATCAAGAAGTTCAGCATGGGAGAGTAGAGAGGGTTTTGGTGCTCAAGGAGTGCAATGCAGTTGTTCAGTGCTATCTTCCTATCTTCAATGCCAAAGTTAACATTTGATGCAGACAAAACGGTGAACTTTTGGTTTTCTGTTGAAGACACCATTGTTGAAGGTTTGAAGGTTTTGAGGATTAGAGAGATAATTAGTGTGTGCAAGAAAAGAGATAATGATGAACAGAAACGATGAGTCACGGGGTAAAGAAGAGATGTAAGCCATTTTCACTTTAGAGCATTTAATGCAAAAAACACTTTTCACTAAAAAAAATGGGGCCCATTGACTCTTCGGTTAATCTTTGTCCCCTTAGAAAGCGGGAAAGTTGTTGACATTAAAAGGAAATCATTTGAATTAAATGTGGGTAATATGATAATTCCACTTGAGATGTAACTACCTAGTTATATTCAATTTCCTTAAATGCCCAGAGACAGAGATCACTTCATCAGATTTTTATTTCCAAATATTGAGCATACCCAGCTCAGCAACTAGCCTAGTAAAACTTGGCTCAGCCAGAGGCTTGGTGAAAATATCAGTGAGTTGGTATTCAGTGCGTATAAAATGGAGCTCGATATCACCTTTTAAAATATGGTCTCTGATTAAGTGATACCTAATGTCAATGTTTTTAGTTTTAGAATGAAGTATCGGATTATTTTAAATGGCCATGGCACTTGTGTTGTCACATAATATGGGAACCTTTTCATAGTTGATCCCATAGTCAGCTAATTGACTCTTCATCCAGAGAACTTGAGCACAATACCCAGCAGCAACGACATACTCAGCTTCAGCTGATGACATTGCTACAGAGTTCTGTTTCTTTGCACTCTAACATACTAACTTTCCTCCAAGGATTTGACAACTCCTAGAGGTGCTCTCCCTATCCAGGCAACATCGAGCATAGTCTGAGTCGGAGTAGGCTTTGAGGTCGAAGCCTGATCTATTTGGATACCAGAGACCCAATGAGGAAGATACTTTGAGGTACCTGAAAAACCTTTTGACAGCTACAAGGTGGGATTCCTTGGGGTTAGCTTGGTACCTAGCACAGAGACATGTGGAAAATTAGATAGCTAGTCTGCTAGCTGTAAGATACATCAATGACCCAATAATTCCTCTGTATAAGGTCTCATTGACAGAGACCCCTGAGTCACCAGCTCCCAAATTGTTGGGAGAAAGCATGGTGCATTTCACTTATGCATAGTAATACAAGGCTTTTGACACCCTATATGAAAGTTCGTTATAGTTCCGAATCTTTTCGAATTGAAAACCGGTTTTAAGTGCGACTCAATCGTCTTTTGGTGAATAAAGAGAATGGTTTGGTTTGTTTATCTAACTTTAAACTATTAGCAAGTAATTAAAGTGTCGTTGAGTAAATTAAAGCTTTGACAAAATTAAACTTAAAGTTAATCAATCGTAATAAAACAATTCATGTTCATCGGAATAAAAATAGCAACCATCGGAATGTCACTAACATTAACCATCGGAATAATCTAGTTCAGATCGGAATACTTAAGAAGTACTTCTGTCGCAATATGCATCTATCGGAATGTTGTTGTCGCAATGACTCTATCGAAAAACGGGCAGCACTTCGTCTTAACCAAGTCCTTAAGACCCGTCGGAATATGCGATCGCAATGTGCGATCGCAACCCAGATCGGAATAAGGGGATTAACCAACCGATCGCAAAGTAAAACCCTAATGGGTTATTGCGATCAAAAACCAAAACCTATCGGAATGTGGAGTAAACCGTCGGAATATGTGTCAAAACCCTAGGATTGCGATGGATGGAAACTGATTCCGAAATTTGTGGCAAGAGTGAATCTCAATAAGCAAACGCAATAAGCAAATCCAAACGGATCTTAAGCAATTCAAAAAGTGTAAATTTAACACTTCTAAAACATAAAATTAAGAACTTTATGAAATGAACTTTAAACTTACTAAATCCTTTAGCAAAATCCGAGAATCAATAAGCTAAGATTCGAATAAGCCAATAAGCATTATGAGCTTATGACCTAAACGTGTAAAAGCTTGTGTGTAAACCAAAAGATCAAACCTTTATTCACGAAAAGCATCAAATCATACGAGTGAGATGTGAAATTCGGATCAAAGGTAGAGTAAATCAAGAAGTGTAGAATGAGAATAAGGATCAAAAGCTTAAAATAGAACTTTGATTAATGAAATAAGCAATACAAAAAGTGTTTAATCTTGAAAGATTAAAAGAAAAAGATGAACTAGTGAGAGAAAGTTTAAGACTTTCTCTCTCTAAAAACTAGAAAGAAACTAAAGAAATAAAAACTAGCTAACCCCCTCCTAATGTGATTAGGAGGGTATTTATAGGGAAGTGGGAGGCATGTGTGGTGCTTTCTTCTTTCTTTTTCTTCTCGACTCGATTTTAATTCTTCGTCTTTGTAGTCTCGGGATTTGAACTTGTCTTTTAATTTTCTTCTTCTATTAGACTTAAGTTCTTCGACTTCATTAAACTTCCGTCTTTAGACTTGCTCTTCGATAAATCTCCAGAATAGGTCTTGGACATCCGTTCTTTAAGCACTCTTGATCTTTTGACTTCGTCTTTTCCCGTTTTCTTCGATAAAAGCCCGTGAAAGCCCGTGTTTTCTTCCTTTTTCATCTTTTGGTCCTAAAACGCAATAAAAACACAAACCACGCGTAATTCCGACTTTTACGACATAAATCACACGTTTTGGTCTTGTTATTATTGGAAATAAGTGGTAAAAGGATAAGTGTTTTCACACTTATTAAATCCCCTACACTTGACCATTGCAATGCCCTCATGCAATGCATTAATTTTAAGCACGGTTTACATTTCCCATCATAAATAACCTACCTGGGCCTTTATTAAATACTAAAGATGAAAAGATAGAAACAAGTAAAGAAATTAAAAACTTACATTGATTTGGCAGCCATGAACGTTTATCATCCTCAAGTTTCACATTACCCATACCAAGCTTAAAAACGAGATCATTGTTATTATAAGTTAGCAAACTATCACGAACTCATGTGGGCCAATTATTCACTTAGACTCCCTTATTCCTAGGTGTATCTCTTATATTTTATTTTTGTCTTGAATGATCACGAGGATGCATTGTTTGACTTATTTCGATAGTTATTTAGTCCGAAAATAAGGTGAACGATTTAATCAATAGTTAGCTAAAGGACCAAATCTTTTAAAACTGCTTCTCGGGATATCAGAAAGTTCATATCTTGGCATAACTTGGTTCGCGATTTGAGACCTTTCTCGGGCCGATATTTGGCAGCGACTTCATACTTCGAATCTTCGAGAGACGTTCTTGAAATTATGGTCTTCTCTTCATAATAGGAATTTCTTCACTTGAAGTTTTTGAGAGATTCTTCATCTTTGGACCACGACTTCTTCATTTTTCTCCAATCTTTATTTTGGACTTTGATATACAACGATCCGCCTCCTTTTAGGACTTGGATCTATTTATCCTCATACCTTGTTAGGGTCTTTTCGGATAGACTTCTCCATGACTTTTTGGGAGTTCTTGCTTTTCGTCGTGTGTCTCGATCCTTCATATTGATTTTCGATAAATGATTCTTCACATCACTTTTAGATCTTTAGCAACAAAATGTAGCCCTCATGCCTTGTTAGGGCCTTTTCGGACTCGCCAATCTTCGCTCCCCGCTTCATAAGTTATGCCTTGGCTATGAACTCTCGTCATTACCGAGCAACTTTTAAACGATCTGGGGCTAGAAGCTAAGTAACTTTTCAAATCGTATAACCCTACTTATTAGCAGATAATTTATTAAGCAAGCGGAGGGAGAATAGGCTCATAATTAACTCACATAAATTCACAAAAGAATACCGAACTTATAATTGACTCTATCATCTCTCGTTCTCCACAGTTTAAACTCTCAAGGAATGAGACTCGTGGATTCTTAGCCAATTAAATCAAAGTTTTGGGTTTTCGAGTCGCCTATAGGATCTTGCAAATTCTTAGACTTTTTCAAGTTTAGAAATCGCATTTTAAAGTTCCCTTGATAAACGACTCTCTAGGATCAATTATAGGAACTTGCGAAAAGTTCTTGTTCTTAACCCGTGAGAGTTAAGACTTTCGCGTTTTATAGCTCCCTATATAAAAGCCTAGCAAAACTTGACTTAAACACGTTAAGGATACTAGCTAGAGTAAACTTAGGCAAGTAAACTCGGGTTGAGTCAAAATGTTCACAACTAAGAAAAATCTAAAACCACTTTATTAAAAATTTATTCTAGCAAAGGAAACATAACAAAGGCAAATACAACTATACGGCTAGGCCAAAATAGATTAAATATTTTGAAAAATGTCGAAAAATCAAAATTTTCCGGTTAAAATGAGGGCAAATTCATGGAAAAGACCACTTACTTCGATAGAAGTCCCCCCTACACTTAAGATAAACATTGTCCTCAATGTTTAAGCATTTGGGAGTAAACTCCCCTACACTTAGGACATTGTGCACGTTGTTTAAATCTTTCTAAGGAAAGGACAACTAAAGTGAATTCAATGTGAACATATAGAATATGAAATATTGAATCACAAGAGTTTAGGATAGAACCGGGAAGATGGGAAACACGGTATCACGGTTCGTCAAAAGTCATCAAGATGCTCTCTGAAGTTTTAATCCCTGCACAGCACAAGAAACAAGATAACAAACATATGCGGGGCTCCCCCTACACTTATTATGAAAGCAGTAAAGGATAGAACACGGGTTGCCTCCCGAGAAGCGCTTGTTTTTGTTCACCGAGTCATGAGCCTGACTCGACCCAATTTTTAGTTCATGGGGAACGTGGTGAGGGATGGAGTCATCTCATGGGAGATGTCCTCACCAAAGTACAGCTTCAAACGCTGGCCATTCACCTTGAAATTGGGCCCATTTGGCTGAGAAAGCTCAATGGTCCCATACGGAAAGACTTTGGTGACGGTGAATGGACCAGTCCAGCGACTCTTCAACTTGCCAGAGAAGATCTTCAACCGAGAGTTAAATAGTAGAACTTGATCTCCAACGTGGAACTCTCGGTTTTTGATTTTAGCATCGTGAATCATCTTCGTCTTCTCCTTGTAGATCAGCGAGTTCTCATAAGCTTCATTCCTCAGTTCATTTAGCTCGTTGAGTTGAACTTTGCGATGATCACCGGCTTTGATGATGTCGAAGTTCGCCCACTTCAAGGCCCAGTGCGCCTTGTGTTCCAGCTCGATGGGTAGGTGGCAGGCTTTCCCGTACACAAGACGATAAGGTGTACAACCGATCGGGGTCTTGTAAGCAGTACGGAAAGCCCACAGAGCATCATCTAACTTATCGGCCCACGCGGCGCGATGCTCTCCCACAGTACGCTCCAAAATTCTCTTCAAGCCACGATTGGAAATTTCGGCTTGCCCATTGGTTTGGGGATGATAGGCGGTGGAAAGACGGTGAGTGACACCATACTTTGCCATGACTCGTGCAAATTGATCGTTGCAAAAATGAGTCCCGCGGTCACTGATGATAGCACGAGGAACGCCAAATCGAGCGAAAAGCTGCTTCAAAAAGTTCACAACCACCCTCGCATCATTCGTAGGAAGAGCCTTAGCTTCAACCCATTTAGAGACGTAGTCGACGGCGACGAGGATGTACTTGTTCCCTTTGGATGATGGAAATGGCCCCATAAAGTCGATGCCCCATACATCAAAGATTTCACATTCCTGTATGAAATTTTGAGGTATCTCATCCTTATGTGTGATCTTGCCTTGACGTTGGCAAGCATCACAATGCTTAACCATTTCGTGAGCGTCACGATAAATGGTGGGCCAGTAGAATCCAGAATCAAACACTTTCTTAGCGGTGTAGTTGGGACCAAAGTGACCACCGGTGGGTCCTTTGTGGCAAGCTTGGAGGATGTCAAAAGCTGCCGGTCCGTCAACACATCGACGAATAATCAGATCAGCACACTGTTTGAATAGATAAGGGTCATCCCAAAAGTAAGTCTTAACATCGTTTAAGAACTTCTTCTTTTGTTGGGATGTTAACCCTTGGATGAGAATACCACCCGCTAAGTAGTTTGCAATGTCTGCAAACCACGGGGTTCCATCAAGATTTAGATTTATAGACATTAGAGTTTCCAGGGGGAAAGAGTCATTGATCTCTTTGTTCGGATGATCCCCCTGATATGGATCCTCAAGTCTGCTCAGATGATCCGCGGCCAGGTTTTCGGCTCCCTTCTTGTCACGAATTTCAATGTTGAATTCTTGAAGGAGCAAAACCCAGCGAAGAAGTCTTGGCTTAGAATCGTTCTTTGTCATCAAGTACTTCAACGCGGAATGGTCCGTGTATACGATGGTGGTGGATAAAATAAGATAGGGGCGAAATTTCTCAAAAGCATAGACAACAGCTAAAAGCTCTTTTTCGGTTGTCGTATGGTGCAGTTGAGCCCCCGTCATTGTTTTGCTAGCATAGTGGATTGGTTGGAAGTGTTTATTCACTCTTTGGCCCAAAACCGCACCAATAGCAAAGTCGCTAGCATCGCACATCAATTCAAAAGGTAGCTCCCAATTAGGGGTAACCAAGACCGGTGCCTTAGTTAGCTTATCCTTGAGAAGATTGAAGGCTTCGAGACACTCTTTAGAAAAGATAAAGGGAGTATCTTTTTCCAAGAGGTGGGTCATCGGGCGAGCGATTTTAGAGAAATCTTGAATGAATCTACGATAGAAGCCCGCATGACCCAGAAAGCTTCTCACACCCTTCACGGTTGAAGGTGGAGGTAATTTGGCTATGACATCAACTTTAGCACGGTCGACTTCAAGACCGGCTTTAGAGATTTTGTGTCCTAGCACAATGCCTTCTTTTACCATAAAATGGCATTTTTCCCAATTCAGAACAAGGCGAGTGTCTTCGCACCGCTTAAGCATACGTTCTAAATTGGCAAGGCAAGCAGAGAAGGAATCCCCGAAGACCGAGAAATCATCCATGAAGACTTCCATGGTTTGCTCAACCATATCATGAAAGATAGCCAACATGCACCTTTGGAAAGTCCCGGGGGCATTGCATAAGCCAAAAGGCATTCGTTTATAAGCAAATGTGCCGTAGGGACAAGTGAATGTTGTTTTTTCTTGATCTTGGGGATCGATGGGTATTTGAAAATAACCCGAGAAACCATCCAGAAAGCAGTAATATTCATTACCAGCTAGACGTTCAAGCATTTGGTCCATGAAAGGTAGAGGGAAATGATCCTTTCTCGTGGCATCATTGAGTTTGCGGTAGTCTATACAAACTCTCCACCCAGTAACGAGACGGGTAGGAATCAACTCGTTGTTTGCATTGGGCACAACGGTGATACCACCTTTCTTAGGCACACAATGGACTGGACTAACCCACGGTGAATCCGAAATAGGGTAAATCATACCCGCATCAAGAAGTTTGATAACTTCTTTTTTGATGACTTCATGTATTTTAGGATTCACCCTTCGTTGATTTTGAATTGTGGGCTTAAAGTCGTCCTCCATGAGAATTTTATGTGTGCAGAAATGAGGATCAATTCCACGGATGTCCGAGATTTTCCAAGCGATAGCTCTTTTATGCTTCTTCAACACAGCGACAAGTCGGGCTTTTTCGTCTTCTTTCAGATCCTTTGCGATGATGACCGGTAGCTTCTCGTCGTCTTCCAGAAAAACGTACTCAAGATGAGGCGGTAGGTCCTTAAGCGCGAGAGTAGGAGGATCCTCAGTAGATGGTGGAACTAACGATGGATCATCATTAGTCACCTCTTTAGGAGTAGGAGGAGACAACGGGTCCTCATTGAGAAGTCTCTCAATAGTACGAATATCTTCATCCTAATTAGTGGACAAATTATCATACTTAATATCGAGAGGACCCAAGCTGGCTTCGAAGTCATCCAAGTCACTTTCTCCGAAAGGAGTCAATGCTGGAGCAATTGAGGCAACGGTCTCAACATTGGGTAGAGAGGAAAGAGTACTTTTGCAAGCATCATGAAATTGTTCTTCACAAGCCTCATCGAGAACATCAATAGCATTAACACTCTCATATGAATAAGGTTGCTTAGAAATCTTACCCATGTTGAAGACAATTTGATCGTCACCAACTCTCATGATTATTTCGCCTGCGGCTACATCAATAAGAGTGCGACCGGTCCTCAGAAACGGACGTCCAACGATTAATGGAACACGGGGATCCATCTCGTAGTCAACGACGACAAAATCCGCCGGGAAGGTGAATTTATCGACGCCAACAAAGACATCTTCGGCTATCCCCACTGGATAAGCAACCGTACGGTTGGCTAATTCCAAAGTCATTTTGGTGGGGACAAGCTCGGGGAGAGATAATTGCTTCCAAACACTTAAAGGCATTAAGTTTATACTAGCACCTAGATCGGCTAGGGCCATGCAATTCTCTACTCCCGGGAAGTTGCAAGGAATCAAGAAGCGACCCGGATCACCAAGTTTGGTGGGCAATTTCCTTAAGAGCACTGCAGAGCAATTCTCATTAAGGTGGGTCTGAGCAATGTCAAGAAGCTTCTCCTTATCACTTAAAAGATCTTTAAACATCTTAGCGTATTTGGGCATGTGAGCGAGAGCCTCGGCAAAGGAGATGTTAAAATTCAATTGTTTGAACATTTTAAGGAAGTTCGAAACCTGAATATCATCCTTGCTCTTTTGCTTCTCTTTCCTCAACCTTGAAGGATAAGGTATATTGGATGAAGAAGAAGGCTTTAAAGGAATAGGATCACTCACAACCACGGGTGGTGGGGAAATGGGGATAGATGGTAAAGGAGGTGAAGAAAGGTGCTCTTTTTCCTTGTTCACAATCACCGGTGGAGGTGTAGGAAGCTCGGGTTCCATATAACCTTTTCCACTACGAGTGGTGATTGCTTTCATCTCCCCTCTTGGATTCGCAACGGTATTACTCGGAAGAGTACCCGAAGAAGAGGATTGATTACTTTGGATGAGCGAACCAATCATATCACGAAGGTGAAGAGCTTGATTGTTGAAAGAGTTTTGCATGTTGGCATTAATATCATTGCTGTGTTTGGCCATATCATTCCTTAGCTCGGCTCTAATATCACTCCCTTGTTTCACCATGTCATTCTTCAAGTTGACAAATTGGCTCTGAAGATTCGTCACCATCTCACGATTAGTCTTCATGAACGTCTCGACGTCTTGACTTACGGCCATCGGTTGATTGAGAGGTGGAGCTTGAGAATTTCCTTGAGTTGGGTATGGGTTTCTTTGGGATTGATATTGATTTTGAGCACGAGGTTGGGATTGGTTGTTTCGGTTGTAGCTTTGTTGTTGGTTTTGGTTTGCAGGAGGGAAACCGGGGGGAGCAAGATAATTGTTGGAACGATAACTTAGCAAGCCACGGTCTCCTTGAGGGCGAGCTTGATAGCCTCCCGTGGGATAAGTGCCGTATGCTGCGTTAACGTCTTCAGAATAATTGCCGTGAGTAGAAGGACACTCATTGTAGGAGTGAGGACCACCACATGTGTCACAAGAAAGAGCAACGGCTTTAGCTTGTTGAGTTTGGTTAGAGGTCAAAATTTGGAGACTTTTGTTGATATCAAGAAGAGCACGTTCCAAAACAGACGAGTTGGTGGTGGAAGAAGTAGATGAAACATTGACTCTCTGATTAGATCTTGAGGATGCGGAAGAATCCCAATTGTTGTGGTGAGTAGTCATGTTTTCAATCAACTCTCGACACTCCTCCGGTCTCCTTTTCATAAAAGTACCACCGGCGGCGGCATTGATCGTGTCACGATCACGAAAAGTGAGACCATTGTAGAAGGTGTCAATGAGAGTGACGGGGAGCATATTGTGATTAGGACAGCGGTCGATCAAATCATTGTAGCGTTCCCAAGCATCGAAAAGCGATTCATCATTCTCTTGCATAAATCCACTGATTTGGTTACGAAGGCTAGTGACCATGGATGGGGGAAAGTAGCGCGATAAAAAGCGTTGAGTCATGTCGTTCCATGTGTGAATAGAATTCTTAGGAAGACGGTCAAACCATTTTTCGGCATGGTGAGAAAGCGAGTGTGGAAAAAGTTGAAGGCGAAGGTCATCCATAGAAACACCGGGGCATTTCATGCTTTGGGTAATGTTAATGAATTTGTCTAGGTGTTTGTTGGCATCATCATCCGGAATTCCACGAAACGGGTTCGTTTGCACTTGTTGTATCATGTGATGCTTCAACGAAAACTCCTGAGCCGTGACGTGCATTGGCGCAATCGGGCCTCCGCGTCCGTTCATGGTGGGTTGGCACAATTCCTCCATGGTTCGTAAATCAGGTAGAAGGACATTGTTGTTGTTGTTATTGTTGTTATTCAAATTGTTTTGAGGTGGGTGATTCTTGTTGTTATTAACACCAGCCATATCTAAATCTTCACGATTCTCGGGCTCAGAATAGTTCGTAGATCTAGTACGCATGCACCTGCAGAAGAAAAATATACACAAAGAATATCTATATAATCTTTTTGGTTTTTATAGGTTTTTTTTTATGTTTTTGTATTTTTGAAGAGTTTTATATTTTTTATGGATTTTTGAAAATTTTTATAGCAATAAAAATAACGTTCAAAGAACGGATCCCAAAATTCAATGCGTCTCTCACTAGAAACCGTTTATCTTAACGAAAAGAGCCGGCAGCGGCGCCATTTAATACAAGGCTTTTGACACCCTATATGAAAGTTCGTTATAGTTCCGAATCTTTTCGAATTGAAAACCGGTTTTAAGTGCGACTCAATCGTCTTTTGGTGAATAAAGAGAATGGTTTGGTTTGTTTATCTAACTTTAAACTATTAGCAAGTAATTAAAGTGTCGTTGAGTAAATTAAAGCTTTGACAAAATTAAACTTAAAGTTAATCAATCGTAATAAAACAATTCATGTTCATCGGAATAAAAATAGCAACCATCGGAATGTCACTAACATTAACCATCGGAATAATCTAGTTCAGATCGGAATACTTAAGAAGTACTTCTGTCGCAATATGCATCTATCGGAATGTTGTTGTCGCAATGACTCTATCGAAAAACGGGCAGCACTTCGTCTTAACCAAGTCCTTAAGACCCGTCGGAATATGCGATCGCAACCCAGATCGGAATAAGGGGATTAACCAACCGATCGCAAAGTAAAACCCTAATGGGTTATTGCGATCAAAAACCAAAACCTATCGGAATGTGGAGTAAACCGTCGGAATATGTGTCAAAACCCTAGGATTGCGATGGATGGAAACTGATTCCGAAATTTGTGGCAAGAGTGAATCTCAATAAGCAAACGCAATAAGCAAATCCAAACGGATCTTAAGCAATTCAAAAACTGTAAATTTAACACTTCTAAAACATAAAATTAAGAACTTTATGAAATGAACTTTAAACTTACTAAATCCTTTAGCAAAATCCGAGAATCAATAAGCTAAGATTCGAATAAGCCAATAAGCATTATGAGCTTATGACCTAAACGTGTAAAAGCTTGTGTGTAAACCAAAAGATCAAACCTTTATTCACGAAAAGCATCAAATCATACGAGTGAGATGTGAAATTCGGATCAAAGGTAGAGTAAATCAAGAAGTGTAGAATGAGAATAAGGATCAAAAGCTTAAAATAGAACTTTGATTAATGAAATAAGCAATACAAAAAGTGTTTAATCTTGAAAGATTAAAAGAAAAAGATGAACTAGTGAGAGAAAGTTTAAGACTTTCTCTCTCTAAAAACTAGAAAGAAACTAAAGAAATAAAAACTAGCTAACCCCCTCCTAATGTGATTAGGAGGGTATTTATAGGGAAGTGGGAGGCATGTGTGGTGCTTTCTTCTTTCTTTTTCTTCTCGACTCGATTTTAATTCTTCGTCTTTGTAGTCTCGGGATTTGAACTTGTCTTTTAATTTTCTTCTTCTATTAGACTTAAGTTCTTCGACTTCATTAAACTTCCGTCTTTAGACTTGCTCTTCGATAAATCTCCAGAATAGGTCTTGGACATCCGTTCTTTAAGCACTCTTGATCTTTTGACTTCGTCTTTTCCCGTTTTCTTCGATAAAAGCCCGTGAAAGCCCGTGTTTTCTTCCTTTTTCATCTTTTGGTCCTAAAACGCAATAAAAACACAAACCACGCGTAATTCCGACTTTTACGACATAAATCACACGTTTTGGTCTTGTTATTATTGGAAATAAGTGGTAAAAGGATAAGTGTTTTCACACTTATTAATAGTCAGACAAATCATAATTCTTGAGCAAGTCTCTAACATATTTTTCTTGACAAATAGAAATTCCTTTTGAATTTTGTTTAATTTGAAAACCCAAGAAAAAGATTAGTTCGCCCATCATGCTCATTTCATACTTTTTGGTCATTAATCTAGCAAATTGCTTGCTGATAAGTCTGAAAACACTCATCAGTTATAACCAAAAAACACTTAAAACATAGCAAATAATATTAGTTTATAGCTTATAATATCATAATTACGCGGGTATTTTGTGTTTTTGTGTTTTCAGGTAAAAAAGATACATTATGAAGCAAACACAAGTTTTCTCGGGATTTATCTGACAAAAGACGAAGAAAAGGACAAATTAAGGCATCAAGGACTTATGTTGTAAAAGACTTGAAGATCGAGGATTGAAAGTGAAGTTTGTCTAATAAGTAAAGTGTTTAATGTAAATGACAAAAGATTGGAAGAAAAGGGACTAAAGATGTAAAATCTTGGTTTTACTCAAAACTTTATCTTGTCAAATCGTTTCTATTAGAGCAAAACAACAGAAAAAGAACGATGGGGTTTCTTTCAAGATATTCAAGGCAAATTCGAGGATGATGAAGAAGATATCAAGAAAAGTGTACAAATGCAAAGATGATCGTCAGGTTCTTATCTACAAGATGGTACTAAGGAATCATATCAATATCAAGCAATGAAGAAACGCCCAATTATGGTTTTATCATGAAGAACCCTAGATGACGTGGCTGTTGATGATTGGATTGTCCACGTGTTCGACTACAACAAACCACCTCTCCTCACCAAATCTCACTCCTATAAATACCCAGAAAATCCTTCATTTATAATAGTTAGTTTAGGTGTTTTTACACACACAGTTGGTTAGTTTTAGAGCCAGGAGTAGGTTAGATAAAATTTCTTCACACAAGTTATAGTTAGTTAAATCTTTCTGTTAGTTCTGTTATAATTAATTAATCTTGTAACAATCATTTCACCATTAATGAATTTTAAAAGTTTAAACCTTCAATTCTTCCTTTAATTCTTCTTGTTATTGATTTTGAGTTAAACTCTTCCATGAGCTTATGATGTGTTTTGTTATGAACTGAAATCCATTACTATTGAGTGTTTTTGGTAGTTAATTCTGTTAAAAAATAGTTAGTTGAATTCGGTTAATTTTCAGTTAAGATGAGTTGCAACAAACTTCATCTTTTTCCTCCATTAATGAAGTTCTCTGTTTCTTTTCAAATTCTGAATTCATTGTTTGTTATTAGGCATTTGATTTGTTCATAAGCTCTTGCTAGTTAATGCTTTACTTCCAAGTTTCTAGTGTCATAATTTTAGATACAAAAGGTAATTCATTCAGTTTGATTTCTAGTTAAAGAGTTTTTGTTTCTCTAGTCTTGACATGCTTCTCATGAGCTAATAGCTTATGAGTTTTCAAGAGCTCTTATTGGATTTATTACAGCTTTATTCAACTTTAGAGAATTTGTTTGGTTTGTTGGTTTACTTGATCTATTACAGTTTCTTGTAATGATGCTGGATGACGATGTCTCTGGTGTGCATTAATGAAGATAAGTGTGATCACCAGTAAGATAGCTTAACGCCACCAACCGTCTGGCCTGGAAGGATAAAGGTCAAGCACACTTTATTTTTCTGTAAATTTTTAGTACTATTCTGCTAGGAGCTTTCAATAATGTAAAGGTAGTTTGCTATGTGTTTCATTCTTCATGATCTTAGTTTTCATTAGACTCACTTGATCTTTCTTTTTAGTTAGTTAATTCTCCATTTTTTAGCTGATAATGAGTGTTTAGCTTTGTTTGTTTTGGTCAGACTCTTCATTGATTTGTCTTTCTTTCTGCATAAAGCTCCTTGAAATTTCTGTATTTACTTTTAAGTAGAGTTTGGGACTGTTATTCTGCAGATTGTGTCCACTTTTATTTTTGTACGAATTAGGAGGTTTTGTTAGCGATATAGTGGATAGTACTAGTAGGAGTTTAGTGCAAGTATTGATGAAGGCAGTTCACTAGATATTCAAGTTTAAATCAAATAGGAATTCATATGTTCAGTAGGTTAGTTATTTACATACTGTAGGCTGTAATAGAGAAACGATTTAGAGTTTGATATTGGATGTATTAAGTTAACTTGCTTAAGCTTTAGATCTGTTCTAACAGCGTTTAGGATTTGCGTGTATGATCAGCTTAAATGAGTTCACAGGAATAGTCATTTTGTTTCTTTTCGAAATGGAATAGCTGAGCTAAATTCCCTTGTTGTAGAGTTGGATTTAGACCTTGAGTAGATGAATAAAAATCATTCTTTTGTTAAGTTTAAATTTCTAAAAATGCTCAATAGATAAAGCTTAACAATAGCCTATCGAACCAATACTTTCTTTTCTTTTGTTTTGAAACTAATTTGATGGATCTACCGTTATGGTCCTTCATTTTGATATATCTCGTTACAAAGTCAGTCCTAATCAATTCAGATTAGTTACACGTATGGTCCTTTTAACTGGGTAGTCGTTAGTTTGATACAGAATTGTTATTTTGTACTTTGACTTTGCTATTTTCCATGTTGGGCTTCTCAATCTCATTTGGCCCGATTTTTAACCACTTTTAGTTTCAAATTCTATATTTTGTTTTGAAATTATTCTTTGATAAATAGAATTTGCATTTAGTTTTTATAAGAATAGATTTTCTAAATTTGATATTTTTGTTAAGATTTAGTATACTTGTATTTGTATTTTGCATTTGTAGTTAAATTTTTAATTTACATTTTTTTATATTTTGAGTGCATTTAAGTGTGGTAATTGCAACTTGTTTTTAGATAGTATGTATATGTAGATGTTAATCTTTTTACCTTTTTACTTGCTATTTGCAAATTAGACATAGAATCCAAATAATCTTCTAATACCAAAAACGATTAAGTCTTGCTTGAAAACGTTAAATCAATTTGAATTGAGTCGAGACAATAAAGAACTACAAAAATACAAATATTACTTGCTCAAGGTTAAGTTGGTTGAACCAAAAATTATATCATCCACATAAATCTGTACTATAATGACATCACCCTTGGACCTATAAGTGAACAAGGTTTGGTCTATAGTAGCTCTGACAAATTTATTTTCAAGTAGGAATTTGGACAAGGTTTCATACCAGGCTCTAGGCGCTTGTTTCAGCCCATAGAGTGCTTTGTGAAGTCTGCAGACGTGGTCATGCTAGTCACGGTTTTCAAACCCTGGAGATTGTTTAACGTAAACTTCCTCAGCCAGCTTCCCATTGAGAAAAGCACTCATAACATCCATCTGGTATACCATGAAACCTATATAAGCTGCATAGGCTAGAAAGGTTCTTATAGCCTCTAATCTGGAAACTGTTGTAAATGTTTATCATAATCAATTCCCTTTTATTGATTGTACCTTAACACCACTAGCCTAGCTTTGTTTTTAACAATCATTCCAACTTCATCCCTTTTGAACTTGTAGACCCATTTAGTTCCAACTACTTGCTTGAAGGTGACATGGATGGATTCTTCTAGCTCTTGTCTCTGAATATTGAACACTATAAATGCTCTGGAGGTAGGAGGATATCCAAGAAAGAAGCCATCATCAGATTTTTCATCAAATTTTCTCAAATGATCCTTGTAGTTGTGAATGAAAACAGGGCAACCAAAGACATGAAAGTAGCTTACGTTAGGGGCTCTCTTCCTATAAACCTCATAAGCAGTTTTGCCATGTCTCTTCACAATGATGGATCTGTTGTGTGTATAACATGTTGTGTAAACAGCTTCACCCTAAAATTGCTTTGGAAGTCTTGATTCATTGAGCATTGTTATGGCAGCCTCTATGAGGGTTCCGTTTCTTCTTTCAACGACACCATTTTGTTCTAGGGTGCCTGGGTTTGAAAAGTTCTGTGAAATTCACTTCTCATCACAAAAGGCTTCCATGTAATGATTTTTTGAATTTAGTGCCATTATCACTTCTGATAGCCTTAACCCTATAGACATTGAGGTTCTCTATTTCTCTTATGACGGACATGATCTGATCAGCTGATTCACTCTTTCTTTAGAGAAAAAAATACCTAAGTGAATCTAGAAAATTCATCCACGATGATTAATGTGTATTTGTTGTGATTGAGTGATTGAGGTTTTTCTGGTCCAAATAAGTCCATATGAAGAAGATCGAGTCACTTATTTATGGAGAATGATTGTTTGGTTTTGAAGGAGGCTATGTGATGCTTCCCTTTTTCACATACTGAACATGGCCTATCTTTGGAGAAGGTCAGAGAGAAAAGTCCAACAACTATATCATTTTTTGCCAATTTGTTGATGTTTTTGAAGTTGAGGTGAGAGAGTCTATTATGCTAGAGCTAGTTTTCACTATCAGAGGCTTTAGCAAAGAGACAGGTGTTGCTTCCTTCTGGACATGATGTCATGTCAATAACATACACGTCCCTTCTTCTTGGTTCAACAAGAACAACATCATCATTTGATTGTTCCTTGGGTCTTGGTGAACAGAACTTTGAAACCAGAATCACAGAGTTGACTGATGCTGATTAATTTGTGCTTCAGTCCATTGACATACGCAAACCTTGTGAAGATGATTCCATTGCAATCCACTGAGCGATATCTTTCGGTAGCCCCTGAGGAGTCATCTCCAAATACTACCTTGGGACCAGACTCCCTTTTATATCTATGCAAATATTGTTTAACCCCTGTCATGTGTCTAGAACACCCTCCAGATACCAAACAGATATCTTCAAGTGTTCATGTATAGATATAATGAAACCAAGTTAGTTTCGATGATGAACCCACTTTCCAATGGGTCCATGTTGTCGCTGACCAGCGACATTCGGTCGTCTTTGGTTCCTTCCTCCCCCTCTTTGGTTGCAATCTCTGGTTTCATGACACATACTTCCACAGATATCACATCCGGGATAGTGTTCACACTCATCAGAGTGATGATCATGGAACCCACGGTACTTGCAAGCAGGAGAGGGTCTGAATCTCTGGGGAGTCTCTCGGTCTGGGTTCTGGTCTCCTAGAGGACTTGTAAGGAGTTTTGGATATTATTTTAAGTCTGGCCTTTTGGACAACTTGATCTCCTCGTGTTCTTTGGAGGAATGTTTAATAGACTCGCATGTGACACATTTGGGTTTTTTAAACAATTTCCAGACAATGATTTTTAAACACGCAATGTTTGCAAGGTCTGAACAAAGTTCTCCCCTTTGAGCTGCTAGACCCTTCACCATGAGAACTAACAGATGGATTGTCAGACAGAGGTTTAATTTGTTCTTTAAAACCTTTAATTTCTTCCATTAGGGTAAGAAGAAGTTTCTTGGTGGGTGACAGCTCTTCAAAGGAAAGATTTGGTTTGGCCTCTTTGGGTTCCTTAGCCATAAAAACCTTTTTATGGGTTTTTTCAGCAACTCTAGTTGTCGATTTGACATGGTTGGGTATAGCAGAGACTTTGGTGGCTGGTATGCAACCTGATATAGAGTCAGAAGGATCATCCCCAACAAGTTTAGGTAAAGCTAGAAGGGGGCTGGAATCCTCTGACTCTTCTTTAGAGTCATTCTCAACCACTGAGGTGGTTTTTTGAGATAGATCATCTGAAGGGACAAATTTTACTTTGGCCAATGGTATATGATTTTTATACCTCCCCTTTCCACCAATTGCTTGAACCACATTCCACGGAATGCTTTTAGAGACAATCTCTTCCACTGTGTATTGACCTTTGTTCCACTTTTCAATAGTCATTTTGAGTTCAACATTATCATCAGTAAGAGACTCATTTTCTGAAGAGAGTCTACTTACTTCATTTTGAATTTGGTTTGCAAGATTAATAAAAGGTTTCAGGTTTGTTATCTCAGATTGACAAAGATTTAAATCTTGTTTGGCATTATGAAATTTAGTTAAAAGATTTTTTCTTTGTTCCTCTACAAAGTGGAGGTCAACCATAATGTAGTCAAGGACATGGTCTCTGTCCTGACCTTCAGGCATGGTAAGCAGTCTCTGTACCTTTTTCATGGTGATATCGACCCATTGTCTAGATCTTGCTTCACTCTTGCCAACAGCTGGTTCATCTTCAGCAACAGCCATGAATGCTCTCACAGTGGTGGTGGATTCGTCTTCAGAGGTAAGAGGCTCATCATCCCAGTTAAAAGAAATGGCAATCAGACCTTTCTCCGTCTTCTTGCTATCCTTTTTCTTGGCTGCTTCGTCAGCCTTTTGATTTAGCTTCATCAACTCAGCTTTCAATGCCTTGTAATTGACCTTGTAATATTTCTTGCCTTCTGATCTAGAGTGAGAGGCTTGTTTGAAAGACGAAAGAGTGAAAATTTTCTTGCCTTGACCAAAGCTGGTAGAAGGAAAGCTTGGGGAAGAGGTTTTGTTTGACCATTAGTCTTTCTGAAAGTGGCCAGCTTTTCCACAAGTGTATCATGTCACTTTCGATTTGTCAGCTTTGGCTGATCCAACTCTACCAAATCTCTTTTAGTATCTCTTTTGATTAGCAAGAAGAGCTCTGTCGTGAAACTCAGCGCTCAGCTCATCAAGGAATTCTTGATTGCTTCTTGTGTCTTCTTCAACGTCACAGTCGTTGTCCTGAAAAGAATCATTAGCAACAAGAGCTTTTGATCCAGTGATCTGAGTGGTAAACCTGTCAGTTCCAGACTTGTAGATGGAATCAATTAGACCTTCTTCATAATTGTATCTACCAAACAGTTGGGCCAGAGTGTCATTCTTAATCGCATTTTTGGCTTTTAGGGTCTGGTTTAAACTAAGTCGTTTTCTAGGCAAGCTATTGACAAACGTAGCATTAACCTCAACCTTTGGTAGAACTACACCATTATTTCCTAGGTCATTCAGCAAAATCTTAAGCCTTGTATAGGTTTGAGCAACAGTTTATGTTACTAATGCTTTAAAAGCATTAAACTTAAGTCTCAGGGCTTGGATTTTGGTTTCCTTTGTTTCCTCTAGACCTTCATACCCTAGAACTAATTGGGTCCACATTTCTTTAGCAGAGTTGCATTTAGTTACGGACTTCATTATGTTTTTGGGTAGGGAAGAGACAATGATACTTTTAAGTCTCTTGTCCTGGTTAGCCAGACGTCAATCTGCTGGATACAATTGTTTGCCAGGCTTCTTAATGGGTCTCTTAGGGGTAGAGGAAACAGCCATAGGAACATAGGGTCCACCCTCTACAATCTCTATGAAAAAAGGTTCTAGGCCATCTAGATATATGAGGAATTCACTTTTCCAACTAGAAAAATCTTCTTCATCAAAGTCATGGACATTTGACACATGTGACCCTCCTCTAATATCAAGAAGTTGAGGAAGGTTATCATCACTCGTACTCACACTCACAACTGGTGTGGGTGTGGTAGTAGATGTTGTGGCCGGTGTGGTGGTCGAAGCCTTTTCTTGACTCGTTTAGCCAAAGTGTGGTGGCATAGGAGGTAAAGTATCAGGCATATTAGGATCTTGATTTTAAAAACAAGGACGGTTTATAAAAGTTTTATAAATCAAACCGTTCTGATACCAATTGAAAGTCCCAGAATATTACTATTGTTGGTAAAATAACTCGTATGTAAAGATAACACAATATGAATTACTTTTCAAACGCGTAATGCTTTATTAAATCTATAAACAAAGTATTATAAAGTGTTATGAATACACCCGTTAAATGACAATAAAGAAAGGAACCCTAGAACAAGTAAACTTGATTCGAGACACAAGTTTACGAGAGAACCTTAGAGTCGCTGGTAGACAACTAAAGGACTCAGAGGTTCTAATGGGAGAAAAGACTTAGATAAGTTATCTAAGCATGAGGGTTGAGTTTGTCTTTATTCTCCCTCCTATTTATAGTGGTACGAGATTGCTTCTTTAGTGGGAGTAGTTGGCACGTGTCCACTGTATGGAAGTGGTACACAACATTAAATGCATGTCTATAAGGAGACATACCTTTAACCAACTTTAGGTGAATAGTTCTGCCAACTATTCACTTTATCCCACTAGGCCGTACTAGGCTTTATCTTGAATCTCCTACTTTGTCTCGCTCAAAGTACTTTATAGATTCTCCCGCCTAAACTATAAAAGGCAAGGCAAGTCTCTGTTTGCTTAGTCTTCAAAGGGTTGTAAGAGATCTCTGAGTATTGTTATCTTAGAGATCCTTGAACACCAGTACATTCCTTCTACATCCCAGCTTGTCCATAACCACTGGTGAGTATGACTTCAGATAATCTTCGACTTCTCTGACGTTATCTTTGACTTGAATGTTCCTAGTATGCCAGCTGAGGCTTTGCCTTCAGCTGGTCTAGTCTTTGTCGCTGATCTTCACAACGACACATAACACTTGGTCTAATTTAAACAAATCTAGACTGAGTCATAGTTAGAACTTTCATTGGCCCAACAGTAGTGTTTATGCGTTTTTCTTAACTGTTATAGGTCATACGGAGGTACTAGAAAATCTCGGGCGGTTATTATGGTTTTGGTGCTTTTTTTGTTGCGACCGAAGGAACTAGACTTCCACGCTCTCAACCGCGTCTCACTTCATACCGGCTCCTATGGCTTTTCAACCCACCAAGCTCAGAGTACTTGGTTGTAATGGTCAAAAACCTCACTTGATGCCAGTGTTCTATCGTTTGCAATTTGCAATGTGGCTAATGCATTGTAGCATCAGTATAAGTTACTTCAGCAACATTTTTACCTTTTTCGTTTGCAAAGTGGCCAAACAAACCTAGAATAACATGTATAAACCAAAAAAAGTCACTTGACGCGTATGTAAGCGTAATCGAAAACTTTATTTAAAATCATCTGAACACATCAATACGGACGGAAATTCACATCTATATCAAAAGTAAGCATCCAGGCAAATAACACCTGATATGCCTCTCATACCGTTACCATATATATCGATCTCCGCTTGAGATCATCACCCATATACAAAATATTTATTACCCTAGATGCTTTACTTGCTATGCATATATTTATATAAATTTATTTCTACCACCAGCTCTCCCCCTAATCTGAAAATACATATGCATTATCATGTTGGCGAATGGGTCTTGATTGGGGCCCAGAGATCAGCTCCGTTGCTGCTAGCAACTCCCATTGTATATGAAGTTGAAACCAGACACAAGCCTTTGCTTCTCAAGTTATACGATTCTAAGTCCTACAAAAAGAAAATAAATAAGTCAATGGTTTTGGCACCAACTGTTAACTTGATTCATGATAACAATATGCATAATAAGAGCATGCTTATATGGGTCATAAAACAAGCAGGTCGAAAAGCTTGTATAATAGGTCATATGGGTTCAAGTCACAACAAGTCATATTTCGTTTCGTTCCTGTTCTTCATTTCCTTCTTATCGAGAAAAAAGGGATTTCTCATATTTAGAATCTTTTTGAGGTGTGCTCTGTTTACTATTCGTTCGTACTTTCTTATCTTTACCACGCGATAGGTAAGCGATGCATGAGCGGGCGTGGAGAAGGAAAGGTCAAAGACAAAAGAAAAAGAAAAAAAATGGAAAATTTGTAATGTTTTCAATGAAATAAGTTTCGGTTTGCAAATCGACATAAAACCTGAAAGTATACATTAAATGGAATAGAAAATAGTTCTCGTACCAAAACGATACGTTTGTAAAAGTACATTGTTATTGTACGGCTTAAACCCTAAATGCTATGATGAATATAAAAGAATGGAAAGATCCAATGGGATATCATCGCTTTTGTCTTCGACGGCTTTGCTAGGCAATTGGTGGCACGTGAAGTACGAAAGTTCATTAAATATCCTGAGCTGACCTGCACTTTTGGTAAATGGCAAGCACTCGCCATTTGTCAACAAAGAAAAGACAACCCACTCCACATCGTTGATAATGTGTACTTGTTGAAGCTAATTTCCGCAGGGTCCACCCGAACAGCTCCTGAAGCCGTATGTCGTCATCCTCAGCTTGGAAATAGGCGGTCAATCATAAAAGAACCCATTAAAAGGGGTCCCAAGCCGAAGCCCGGGGAACCACCCTCCGACGGTCAAGTCAGTGCCTTTTTGAAAAGGTATTAGCATGATATATGATGTATACAGTATATGGAGCAGTATCTAAGTATGTATAGAGAGAGAATGATAGTTTAGAGAGAGAGTGTAATAATCTTCCTTAGAGAGAAAAGTGTGGGGGTATTTATAACCCAATATTTACACATAGGTCCTTCATGTATTGGTCCTTTGTCTATTGGCCTTTTACCTGTTGGCCCTTCAAGTATTAACCAAGTCCATTTTACCACATATGTCAACATGCCCCCCAGTATAATATTATTGTCTAACGGTCAATGATGCTATACTTATATAGCCTCTAGTAGATCTCGAAGAGAGATCTGAACCTCTTCCGGTTACCTTCCGGATTGGGTCTATCGGATCACATACACCGACATTTCCCCCCAGTATAGTATTATTGGATAACTGTCAATGATGATATACTTAAATATCATACCTCACAGTCGAACGAACAACTTACACATTCTTCCTCGGTTGCGCCCTTCAAACCTTGTTTCTGTTAAGAGGCTTCAGGGGAGCGTTGAGCATCGGAGAAAGATAACGTCAATTGCTTTGCTTTGGTACTCCGGTGCTTACACCGGATGCCCCTGCTAAACCAAATAATTCTCCAGCCATTCCTTTCATGTCTTCATCTCTCAAGAGTGTTCCTGCATGATATGGATTGTTGATATTGCTTTGATGCTTTCATACTTTTACTTTTATTTTTGTATCCCCGGAGTGTGCTCCGGTAATTATACTCGGCTCCGACTTGTTATGCAACAACATACTTTTACTGATGTTTGTGCTTTTGTGATATGGGGGTGTGCTCCGGTAATCATATTTGGCTCCGACTTGTTATGCAACAACATACTTTTACTGATTTTTGTGCTTTTGTGATACCGGAGTGTGCTCCGGTAATCTATTTTGCTTGTTTTAATACAATGCTCTATGTTTCTTTCATTTTCCGTGTTGTGCTTTATAAACATTTTAATTTTGGGAGTTGCTTTCTTTCAATCCGATGAGGGCTTTACCCTTTACGGAGCGGTTGGTGTTGCTCCGGTCTGATGAGGGCGCGACCCTTTATAGCCGGTGGGTTGATGAGGCTCTTAACCTTTACAACCAATAGGTGTTGCTTCGGTGGATGAGGCTCTTAACCTTTACCACGGTTGATGAGACTATTAACCTTTACAACCAATAGGGTCACCGCTCGATGAGGCTCTTAACCTTTACAAGCGGTCTTATGCATCGGTGGATGAGGCTCTTAACCTTTACAACCAATAGGGTCGCCGCTCGATGAGGCTCTTAACCTTTACAAGCGGTCTTATGCATCGGTGGATGAGGCTCTTAACCTTTACCACGGTTGATGAGGCTCTTAACCTTTACAACCAATAGGGCCGCCGCTCAATGAGGCTCTTAACCTTTACAAGCGGTCTTATGCATCGGTGGATGAGGCTCTTAACCTTTACCACGGTTGATGAGGCTCTTAACCTTTAAAACCAATAGGGCCACTCGATGAGGCTCTCAACCTTTACAAGCGGTCCTCTTCTTTCGAGTTGATCAGACTCGTTAGGGGTATTACATTCACGATTATGCCAAAAGATTATGCCACCAGATTATGCCTCAAGATTATGCCTCAAGATTATGCCCAAAACTATGCCTCAGATTATGCCTCGAGAATGCCTCAAAACTATGCCCAAGATTATGCCTCGACCGAATAATCATTCGTATGATCAAACCTGAAACATATAACATGAAAGATTTTGCTTCCTCCATTAGATATGACAAATGATATTACCTGCCTCGGCCAAAATCCGGATCACCACAAATTATGATATATGTTGTAGAGATATCATACCACTATACTCCCTCCAGTTTAACGATATTATTTTTAAGTAGTATCGTTGAACTAAATACAGCATAAATAAATTATCACACTTGTCGAATACACCTATTCAACCATTTTCATTTTACGTTGTTTAAGCAGTTCGTATCAGGCATTATTGTTTTCCATTTTATCACTGTTAATGGCATTATTGTTTTCCATTTTATCACTGTTAATGGCATTCGCTTCATCAACGTTATTTCACTTTGATGTACTCTACCCTAGGGGTGTCAATTTCAGACTCGACACGAAACCCGACCTGAAACCGAAACGAAAATTAACAGGTTTGGATTGAATATATTGAATCTTAGGTCAGGTTTGGGTCGGCCTATCTGACCCATTTATTAAACGGGTTAGGTTTGGGTTGGAAAAAAATTAAGCAGATCGACCCGACAACCCGTTTAAGATTTTTTCTTTATATTAAAAATGATTAATATTTTACCATACGTGTTTACTAGGTTAAACATACCGAACATAAATACATTTAACATGTTTAACACGTATAATGTGCCTACTTTTATATATAAAACTTGTTAAATGGATCAATATATAAACCCGTTTAACCTATTCAACAACATCAACCTAAATATATATGAGTTAAATGGGTTATGTTCGGGTTATGTGTAAACGGGTTAGGGTTGACATAACTGACCCGATTATTTAAATAAATTAGGTTTAGGTTAAGATTTTATGACCCGCCAACTTGAAAACCCGAACCTGCTAATCCAAACCCGATACGAATTACTACCCCTACTCTACCCAATAAAGCCTTACAATCATACAAATCAGAAATGTATGTATAATAGCACCATGATAAAATAAAAAATAAGGAGTAACTTCACCATTTTAGTCAAACATAACATGTCAGCCCAAAGAAAAGATAGATGTGCTCATGTGGTAACAGATGCTTTAACGTGTCTACTTTTAGACAGCGGGTAACCCCATGTGCATTGAAAGGCCAGACACGTGTCAATTAGATTTTTACCGGCGTGTGAAGTGTTTTTTTTAAACTATATATTACGACATTTGTGCTTCTCACCTGTCACCTCCTAAAAACAAGGCGATCAGCAATATATTTTTTAGATATAAATGCCAGACTTAGATGCATTTGGGTTGAATATCATCTTTACGAGAACACAATAGTGTGAATTAAAATGAAACACTTACATGTCTCACCATCTTGCTTTCTTTCATCATGACCGGATCACTTAACCGAAGGAGTAATTGTACCAGCGACATGTGACCATTGCTTTCGGTCGGTTCCAATCAATCGCCATGATGAGATCCTCCCACTTCCACAAAGCCGTACCGAATGAGATATTATTCTGGAGATCATGTGACCGGATAATACATGCCCTCCTTCCACCGAGGAAGGTCGTACCGGAGGCATCAACCGAACCACTTTTTGGAGATAGAGCCCTGTTGAAAAGAGACATGCATGCATACTCTCCTTTCACCATGAACACAACGGAGGGCATCATGAAGCAGCCCTCTAACGTATCCGAAGTCATGCCGTTTGCATGATCATGCCAATCATAATGCTGGAGAAGCTGAACCGTGTAATGCGTCCGAAGGATGAACTAAACTAACATGTCTAACCGGACATCACACATCTTCTTTCAACCGAAGCTTTCATACCGGGCTGACCCAACCGAACAACAATACGGGAGTGTTATACCGGAGGTGTTAGTCGGATAACACATGTCAGGAATAAACCGGGCCACACATACCCTCCCTTTACCGGAACATATGAACCATAATGTATTCGAAGGATATGAAACAAACTAACATGTCTTCTTTCCTTCGAAGGATATCATACCGTAGTAGATTGACTAGCACACATCCTTAGCCGGAGGCTGAAGTGTGGTCGAAGCATGTATGGGATGCTCTGAACAAACACATGTTCTCCTTCGCGGAGGAACAAACGGAAACCCACATTCGGATGTGATAGTGATAGCATATTATCCGAAGGTATTCACGTAGGATAAGCTCTTGCAATCCAACACCATTCCAGTTGATCCGACCATACCAAGCCAAAACCAATGGCTAAAGATTTCCTAAGGGACTCCTTCCTTGTTTGGCATACATGTGGATCTCCTCTCATTTCTTCGCAACAGACAATCAGACGAGATGTCATAGCTTCGCTCCGGACAACCGGATGACATGTAATAGCTTCGCTCCGGATAACATGTAATAGCTTTGCTCCGGACAACCGGATGAGGTATCATAGCTTCGCTCCGGACTGGATGACATATAACAGCCTTGCACCGAAAGACCGGATGACATATAATAGATTTGCACCGGAAGACCGGATGACATGCAATAGCTTCGCACCGGAAGACCGGACGATGATATATCATAACTTTGGTTCGGAAAACCGGATGACATATTATAGCTTTGCACCTGAAGACCGGAGACAAACCCTTTGCATAACCCAAATGTAGACCGGAGTTGATAATGCCGGAGGAGTAGACCGAGGTAAGAGCCACTGTGTTTTCCGGCCATGAGTTCACATCGAAGAGGTGCACCGGACATCGCATGGGAAACCACATACCAAACGACCCACTTCAAAGGTTCAGACAGAGTGAACCAGACCGGACCCTAAAAACCACCGTGATGGATACGAGGGCACATATTGATGGGTAAATCGGGACACACTTGTTGTCTATTCCCCGAACTATACCAGATGTATCATCGATCAACAAGTGCTGAAGGTGCCGAAGGACATATATAACCTTCCTCACCCGAAGGAACTAGAGGGACCAACCGGAGAACGATCACCGTATCACACGCACCCTCCACCTTCCGAAGGTGATGAACCAACTAACATCTTTGACAATGTCTACTGAGCAGCCAAGTGAGGTGAGTTAAAGGCGAGACACATCACTCTAATCATTGGTAGATTGAATAACGTGTCCTACGGATGGCGCCAAATATTGAAGCTAATTTCCACAGGGTCGACCTGAACAACTCCTGAAGCCGTATGTCGTCATCCTCAGCTTGGAAATAGGCTGTCAATCATTAAAGAACCCGTTAGAAGGGGTCCCAGGCCGAAGCCCGGGAAACCACCATCCGACAGTCAAGTCAGTGTCTTGTTGAAAAGGTCTTAGCATGATATATGATGTATACAGTATATGGAGCAGTATCTATAGTATGTATAGAGAGACAATGATAGTTTAGAGAGAGAGTGTAATAATCTGCCCTAGAGAGAGAAGTGTGAGGTATTTATAACCCAATATTTACACATAGGTCTTTTATGTATTGGTTCTTTGTCTATTGGCCTTTTACCTGTTGGCCCTTTAAGTATTAACCAAATCCATTTTAGCACATATGTCAACAGGAATCTACTTCTAGTTAAACCATTACCTCACGTTGATTACTCGATTAATCCCCAGTGGAGTATTCAAGCAGATCTGACAAAACATTTAACATTGTAAATGTTGAAAGTGCAAAGTTGCAGGTCACAATATGTAACATCCCGATTATGGTGTTTAAGGTATTTTATTACTAAAAAGCTATTGCGTAAGTTTGACTACGACTATATAAGTTTGAATGCGTTACGGGTTTGGTTAGTCAAACCCAATAGTCAAACTATAAATATAAATATCATATGCTAATGTTTTAGAAAGTATTATGTGCCCCAAGTACTAGAAGAAAGGAACTTAAGGGATCTAAGTTGCCAAGATTGCAAACTATAGTTAAAAGTTAAAATTACAATAATGCCCTTATGTTTAGATAACTTAAAATCTCAGAATCTAAAGTTATCATCACACGTGTTGTGTATGGGTTCTTGGAGGGAAAAGGAGCTAGAAAACTTAAGGATGAAGAAATCATCCTTATGATGATTTGAAGTTGATATTGATGACTATTATGCTATATAAATGATGTTTTAAGCTTCTCTAACATGTTCCTCATCAAAGGTATGATTTAAATTCATGTTAAGATTTCATGATCATGGTAGAAATTGGGGGTTTTGCCTAACAAGTGTATTAATGATGATTTTAATCATGTTCATAAAGTTTTAGCCAAGTTTGATTCCTGATTATGGATTAGATAATGGTATCAATACGTAATTAATGGAGTCATGTAGTATTTGTATGAGGGTAACAAGCTAGTTCATGGTATATGGAGAATATGGTTCGCAGTTATAAACTTAAAAGGGTGTTTGGCACAAGGCCATATTAGCAAATTTTGACATGTTATAAGTGAAAATATTGTTGAAATTGATCATATACATGTTTAATAAGCTGGGATATAAGTTTGGTTAAGAGTAGAATAGCATATCATGGGTTTTGGGTCGTTTTGGTGAAGTTTGAATTTGGGACAGCAAGGTATGGAGAAATTTACGCAGACTTTGAAAAATCATAGAAAAATAAACGTAACTCCGTTTGGAGCGTGCCTTACCTTTTCGGAAAGGCGAGAGAGTCTACTTTCCTACATAAATGGTCCCATGTATTGATTCCAGGTCTAAGTGGGTCAAAAACAGAAAAGTGCAGCAGACTGCAGAAATCATGCATAAAAGTGACTTTTAGTAAAAAATGTTCAACGATGAAATAGCACCTTATGTGAATATGTTTGCGTGTTTTAGACCCAAATACATGTTAGATATATGAGCTATGAAGTTCTAAATGTCTTAGTATGGTTATAATACGCTTAGGTGCTATTGGAAGGCTTATGGATGCATAATGAAGATCAAAGGTGAGCAACGGTTTTAGATTTGTTTTATTAGATTACACATGACGTAAGAATGTTTGTATAGCTTCAGAATATAGCCGAAGGTTGCGATGTTTATATATTCAAAAATAGCCGAGTATTATTTATCATGTCATGATTCAGGTTTAACCGAAAGCAAGCCAAGTATAGGACACCCACAATGCGTGTCAAAATCATGTTTAGGATGTTCACGAGGAGCATCACATCATGTTTATAGATCTCGCAAGGAGCATTATTATCACGTTTAGATTGCTCACAAGGAGCATCACATCATGTTCATGATGTTCACAAGGAACATCGTTATTATGAGTTAGGTGCTCACAAGTAGCATCGTAGACAAGGATAGGGTGTCCCAGAAACGCATCAATAATCATGTTGACCTGAGTGGTCAAATTATCATGTTAGTACTCATGTTGACCTGATTGGTCATATTAGCATCTCAAGTACTCATGTTGACCTGATTGGTCATACTAGCGTGTCAAGTAATCATGTTGACCTGATTGGTCATACTAGCATGTCAAGTAATCATGTTGACCAGATTGGTCATATTATCATGTCAAGTAATCATGTTGACCAGATTGGTCATATTATCATGTCAAATAGTCATGTTGACCTGAATGGTCATACTATCATGTCAAGTAGTCATGTTGAACCGATTGATCATATTAGCATGTCATGTACTTATGTTGACATGATTGGTCATATCATCATGTTAAGTAGTCATGTTATCTCAAGCGTCCTAAGTGGATGATCCGAGCATCCTAAGTGGATGACAGTGACGTCCTAAGTGGATGACGAAAGCATCCTAAGTGGATGACCCGTACTTTAATTAGTACTTACGTCCTTCGTGGATGACCCATTTAAACAAGCACAATGTCAAATTAGCGTCCCAAGACGAGTACTCGTCGGATAGGGACTTTATTACGCAGAACAGGACGATTAAGTATCGTCTAGTCATATGAGATGCCATAAATTATATATGTACATGATACAGGTGCAAGACGACTATATGTCGTACCTAATATAGAATTATTTATTTATAGAACCGCGTTACAGAATTACAAGATTTCTCAGGTCCCGTTAACTCACTAAGTCGCAAGGACTTACCGTTCTCAGTTCTATGTTTTTGCAGGTTATTGAAAGATAAGTTGGAGCTCGTAGATGGTAGTTAGGAGTGCACTAAGAAAAGAAGATGCTTACACTCGGTTAGATTCGAGTGACTCTTCCCTTGCACTTTGATATTGCTTGTAACGCTCCAATGTTTACAGAGGTTTTAAATTAATCAGTTTTAAATGACTTAGTAGTTCATGAGTATGTTTTGTAAGTAAATGATCAATATCGAGATTTTTCGTTATATATAAAAAAAAATGTACTCGAGTCAGGACGTTTTACAATATTAGATTATGTCCTTTGTCTACTATGATTTAAATTACAAGTTTGTGCATGGGAACAAAAAGAGATAATATAAACTCTAATTATTCGAATGTGGAAACACAGTATATGAAATATTAAACTAATTATAAAATCTCATGCTTAGAATGTTAAAAAACATATCATCCAATATTTAGAACACAAAAAGTAAACCATCTTTCAATTAGCTTGTACTTCCAAAAACCATCCTACTTTAAGAATTGATCCTGAATTTTAGCCGCCTTAACCTTGGGTTTCCTCGATAGCTTCATCACTAAGTTTCTCGCTATCACGAAGCAAGGTGCGACATCCAGAATTCTCTTTTTCGAGCAACTGATTACTATAGTTGACCAACAATTCACTCTGCACTATCGCTATGAGCTTTGGCTCACTGCTTGAGTGCATATAGTTAGCGACTCTGGTTTTTTCCTTTTCTGAACACTCCTCAACCTTCAACATGTAATCAAGGTCCTCTTTGATCCAGTTTGATGCTTTTCGAGAATAGTAATCAGAGGAATCAGCAACCATGAACTTTTCAAAGTCATTAACATAGAAATCCATTAATCCCATTCCGATTTCGATGAATATGCTAAGAACATTCTTTAATAATGCTCTGTCGATCGGCTCTCCTTCTCTTTCTTTATTTATAAGGACAATCACTGCATCTTTAGCTTTACCCTTAATTTCCTCATAAACGACCGAGTCACGGAAACAAGTTAGACCAACTTCACCCAGGGAAGGCAAAGACCTTCGATGAATGAAATAACGATCAAGGTAATGGAAAACCCGTGAAAGCCACTTAACCATTAGTTTATATTTCTCCCAGCGCCTCACAAGCTCCTGCAACATAAACTCATCGTTCTTCTCTCTCAATGATGGCAATACCATTGAACGGATATATTCATCAAGTACTTCCTTAAATTTAGCATACAACTTTTGAGAATGATCATTTGGAGGCCTTTGAAAACACATGTTAAAGATTTTACAGTAAACCATAGTCTTTTCTTCAGGGTTGAACAGTGGTTCTAAGTTTTCTTCCAAAATTTTCTTCAGCTTCTCTATCCAAGTCTCTATGAAACTCCATCCTTCCTCGAAAGGAATAGGCTGTTCCATTGTAGCGATCACACTGTTCTTCGTCTGTGATTATTACGATTGAATTTCTGCAATAAGAATTTTTTTGTTGAAGTCGCAAATTAGGGTGGTTTGATCGATTAATTTATTATAAAGGCTAGCAAGAAGCTAGATAAACGTTATAAATTGTCAGTAGAAGACTAGAGGTGCGAAATAAATCTCTTAGTCACACAATCCAATTTTGTAAGATTCGCCTTTGTTACATAGCAAGTTAATCTCTTCAAATATGTCAAAACAGAATCTTATTCAGTGTAGAACAAATAAGCAATTTAAATTATAAAAGATAGCAATAAGCTAGACAAAATATACAAATTAAAATATATTTTCGGTACAAGAACATACTGAATCACTAGATAATGCAATTTAATCAAGAATTTCGCCTTTTGTTACAAATATAAATCCAATTGTGCTAACCTCAATTAATTAAATTACTAAATCATACAATCCAATTAAGATCCATCTTGTTTACGGATATGAATCCAAGAGTGCGATCGCAACTTGTTTTTTTTTTCAAGAAGCCGCTTAACAATTATAACATACATGACTCTCTTAAACTAGTTAATTCTTAAGATTTGCCTTTGGCTACGGATATAAAGATTACAATTTTAGTGGAAGAACAATTAGAACATATGCGCAGCATATAAGCATGCATTGTTTCACCACAATTAGCTCTAGACTAATACTAATCATTTTCGGTAGAAAAATACTAAACCACAAAATTGTTAAACCATACAATTCAAACTACGGCTCGCCTTTTGTTACCTATACAAACAAAGAGCTCACGCTAACACCAATTAGTCAATAAGAAAGTACCTAGCAAGACTAGATAAAGATTGTATATTTTTGTTCAAGAACAAATTTAATCACTAAATCGTACTATTATCCAATTAAGATTCACCTTTGTTAAAAACATAAATCCAAGACTGCGAAGCAAGCTTAACAATGAATACATCTTAAACTACTTAACACATGTATGGACATTCATTAAACCACAAAAACAAGTTACAAACCCTAAGGCTAGTAATCACGATTCACGTATAACTAAAACGCACAAAAGATGATAATCAAAATTTAAAACTAAAAGAAATCATACCCTGAATCTGCGAAAGACGATGATGATGTGTTGGTAATCAGCGATTATTAGGGATAAGAAACGATTTTACTGTGAATGGGATTGAATATATATAGACTGAATATTGCGATTGTAAGGCACCGACATCTATATATAGTAATTTTAGTTCGACTTAATTGCATATGTTGATCCTTGTAGTTTGGCTTTTGTACCATACCATCTTTTAGTCATCAACGAGGTTTGTAACCCGCCTTTCGTTACGGAACGCTCGAGACTAACGTTGTTACTGACCGATGACCCGAAGGACCAATCGTGTTAATTGTTTGTGAAATTTTTTAAGACTAAAAAAATGATAACCTCTTGGACTATTTCGTAGGTTTTTATAAAATATATATTAACATTTTCTTATAAAACTGTATATGCATTGTGATCATTTTGTCCTCAATTCCACGATCCTTTCGATGGTATATTTCTTCGCTAATAAATCGACATATTTAGGTTTCATATTTGGTGAATAAAGTTTGTTGTATAAAAAAGCCATAAATTAAATAGCTAAAACTCCGAGGTTGGTTTAGTCGACAGGGACACGTTTCATATTTGATAAATAAAGTTTGTTTTATAAAAAAGTTTTTAATAGCTAAAAGTTCGAGGTTGGTTTAGTAAATTTTTGCATATTACGAGGGTGCTTTATGTGAATTTTGTTTTTTATCATAAGAATGATGATATTTTAATTATATTATAATATATATTGTTCCCGCTACAGAGAGAAAAAATGATGACATGGACAATTTTTTCGGTCGTTGGATCATGTTACAAAACAATCACAGCCGCATAAAATAAGAATATATTGTTTGACGTCGTGGATATGCCTAAACTAAAAAACAAACTCTCCTACAATTATATGTATATGGTAGCCTTTGGTTGTCATATTCAATGTCTCCTAAATAAGATGCTAAAATAGCGCCTAATTCAAGGCCACCCACATTACTATATAATCATAATTAAGTAGTCAATTTCATCTTTAACCTACAAAACACATACGCCTATTACGAGTAGTTTATGTCTATGGCAAATATTCAGGTTATTGTTGCTTCGATTCTTCCTTCAAGTTTATATCCATTTACAGTTTCTCAAGTCATCTTACATATACAAATTTGCTTAAGTATTAGTACTTTTTCAAATCATGCATTTTAATCTTCTACTTTTGATCAGGATCTTGCTGAAATTATTCATACAAATGTTGGCAAACAATCACAACAACTGGTAACAGGTTTTATAAATCGTTTGGTTTATACTTTTTTATGTCGTGGTTGTTGTTTCTTTCTACTTTGTTCTATATCAGGATTAACATTGAGGCAACCAAAGAAAGAATGTGAATAAACCCCAGAAACCAAACTGATGTCATTGTCGTTCATAATCTTCCTAATGAAGTTGAATCTGCTAATGTCGTTGATGATCGTCCGGGTCATGGTATCCCAAAATAACAGTAGTATTATTGTCATTTCAACATGTAAGTACATTAACATACTTATTTTTATGGGAAAATTCTTGAAATGCCCCAAAGTGCAAGTTCATTTCCCTAAATGTCCCTACCAAATGAAAAATTCCTAAAATGTCTTATGCAACCTATGCAACCTATGCAACTTTGCTAAAAAGTTGAAAAGTGTACTTTTATTCCTTATGACACATGTCAGAATGTGTCATAGAAAAGTACATGTGTGTAAGATCTTGTCTCCTATGCAACCCTTATGTCTTTTATGCAACTTTAATAAAAAAATAATTTTTTTCAAAAAAACAACTTTTAATAAAATCTTTTTATTTACTTATTTTATATTATATTTTTATGCAACTTGTACTATTTCTAGACAATGATGTGACCTTTTGTGTAAGACACTTTTTGGCAAAATCTATGAACTATCTTTTTATACTTTTTATGCCAATTTTTTATATTAAAAGGTACCATGAATTTAAGTGTAAAATTAGGTATGTGTAAGTAACATATTATGCAACTTTTATTTACTTTTTATGCAACTATTATATATTAAAAAATAATAAAAAGTACCATGGATTAATGTGTAAAGGTAGGTATGCTTAAGTAACATATTATGCAACCTTTATTTACGTTTTATGCAACTTTTATATATTAGTAAATTTTAAAATAAATAATATAATTTTTATAATTAAAAAAACAGATTAAAATTAATAATTTTTTTTTTTAAAGAAAATAACAAATAATTTTTATAATAAAAAAATTATTTATTTATTAAAAAAATTAATTTTATAAAAATAATTAATAAATTTTATAATTAAAAAATAAAAATAATTAATAATTTTTATAATTAAAAAATAATTTTTTTTAAATTATTTAAAAAATAATTAAAAAATAATTTATATTTTTTATAATTAAAAAATAAGAAAAAAATTAATAATTTTTTTAAAAAAAAACTATAAATAAAAAAAAAAGTTTGTAAAACAGTTTGTAAAAAATATTTATAATATAGATAAAAAATTTGTTTATAAAATAAATAATTTTTCTAATTTTAAAAAAGAAAGTTTGTAAAAAATTACAAATATCTATTTTAAAAAATTAAAAATATTACAGACCCAAAACACTGTAACACAACCCAGTTTTCAATGTTTTATTATCTCTATACACTAAACAAAACACAAAACCGCCTCTCACAGCCATTTTCACAGCGACTTTCACAGCCATTGGTGTTGGTTGTTGATGGTGAATTAGTCATTTTCATAGCCATTCTCAGCCATTTTCAGAAATGTCCACCCTGATGTTGGCTAAGGTAATCCGATCAATTAGTCATTTAATTAACAAACACCAGATGGGTGCTTGGGTTACCTTATTTTATGGGCTCATCAGCTTATTGAGATTTAGGACAAGCTGATGAAGCTCAATTTTTCACCTTATTGTTAAGAGATTATGGACTTGAGCCACAGGCTCAAGGTGATAACCAGTTTATAAGATGAAAAATATGACCTTTATCGGTTTTTCTAAATCTCAATAAGCTCATAAGCCGATAAAATAAGGTGACCCAAACACCCATGGGGGTGTTTGTTTCGGGTTAGTTAGCTTATGGCTTATTTTGTTTTGGGCTTATGTTTTGTAATCTCACTTTTGTGGCTTATCTTCTGATCAGTGATCGGTCGGTTTATTTTTATTTGTTTTTTTTATGGATTTAAGATTGTTTGTTTCTTTTTAGTTATGATTGTGCATGTTCAAATTAGGCCTTATCATTTGTTCTCAATACTCGATTATAAAATAATCATGATTAATTAATTTATAGATAAACTAATCTTCTATTAAATAGGGGCATTTGGATTAGCTTATTGGCGTATAAAGATTTACAAAAGCCGATAAAGCTCACTTTTTTTGGATTATAAGCTGCTTGTCACCTTGAGCTTGTGGCTCAAGTCCATAAACTCAATAAATAAGATCAAAAAAATGAGCTTTATCGGCTTTTTTAAATTATAATAAACTAACCCAAACACCCCTTTAAGGTGGTGTTTTGGGTCAGCTTATTTTTAGCCCTTTTGGACTTATTTGAATTTAGAAAAGTTCATCTTTTTCGGCATATGAGCTTATGGCTTTTTAAGGTCCATAAGCTCAGCGCGTCAACCTAATAATTTCATAACCCGGAAAGAAGGAATTACGAGATTTTCAAATTCAAATAAGCTAATCCAAGGGGTATTTGATTAAGATTATGTGTGGGGTTACGACCTTATATGTGTTTCGACTTATATATCATAAGCCACACTTTTCCGGCTTATTTTGAGCTATCATGGTAAAAAAAAATTAGTTCAGTATTAATTTGTACAGTTTCTAATGTATTAGCAACTATTATGGAGGATGTTTGGATTGCTAATTTTTCTGATTATTCAATAAAGAAATAAAAGTTAATGGGGCTGTTTGGGATTGCTTTATGTTAATGGGTGTGTTTGGGATTGCTTTATATGAAATAAGCATATCAGCTTATGAAATAAGCAGCAGCTCATCCAATGACATCTTGAACGCGCAATGTTTTAGTCCTTTGAGCAACGGCAAACTAACTTGCTAAACCTATACATGAACATAAAAATCAAAAGTTTTATTTCTTTATTGATTTTTCATGGATTATTTTGTTCTGGTCTTAGTATTTGATCCTGGGGCTGATATTTTGTTATTACAAAAAAGTTAATGGGTGTGTTTTTGATTGCTTTATATGAAATAAGCAGCAGCTCAAATACTATGACCAAAACCATATTCTATTTCAACTTATGTGACTTATATAGTTATATGATTAGTTTATATAAATGTTTTTAGGAATACGAGGGCAAAATTATTATAACAAGCAAATTGAACTATTTGAAGTTGATCAAAGACAAATTGGACAACAAACGAAGGAAGTTGTTTAGGGAAACTTGTTTCGGCAGTTGGTTAGATATTATGTTTTTTGATCATGAACCACACATGATTGATTATATGCTGAAAAAACAATGTCGTGTAAATGATTCTCGCTATGATATGCCGTAAACATATTATGTCAATGGATGCGGCCTACATTTTGGTCGGCGGGAGTTTTCTCTTATCACTGGTTTTCGGTTTGGAACAGTTAGTTTTTCGTTGTATTCTACGGGAGAAATGGAATTTAGAAATAGAGTATTCCCGAATAAGGTTGGCGTTCCGATAACAAATTTAGATGTGTTTTCTGTTATTGAGGATGAAGAGTACTTTAACAAGATAAGTGACTTAGACGCCGTTAGACTCTGCCTATTGTTGTGCTTAGAGGTAATATTTATGGGTCAGTTGTTCGTTAAAGAAATTGACGACTCCCTTTTGAGGCTGGTTGATAGTTTAGAATCATGGAACGCCTTTCCATGGGGAGAGCATATTTGGATGCGTTTGTATGATGGAATTATGAATGTAGTTTCTAATCATAAGGATGAGCATCTTGAAGGATTGCATAAATCGCGCAACTATGTCCCTACCTATACAGTCATTGGGTTTGTTTGGGCATTCAAGGTAATTTTGATGTAAATTTTATCCATATGATCATTGTATAAATTATGATTATCATTGTTAAAGCAATGAATCTGTTTAATTGAAGGTTTGGATTCTAGAGTCCTTTGAAAGGAGCAACCAATGGTGGAATAAAGATACGGGAGTTATACCAAGAGGTATACGATGGTCTAGGAAGTCATTATTTAAACGATCTGATTATTGCAACCTATTTGCAAAGGTAATATGTACTTTTTCACTTATTTGTCCAAAAATGATAACACTTGTGTCACATTTAGTTTAAATTGTTATACCCGTCATTTTTACTTATTTGCAGGATTCTAAGATAATTTTTGATCTTATACCAACCGTTGACGAGTACAATACTGACTGGTTGACGACTAACATAGCTTTTTTTCAACAATACGTTCCAAGGAAACCTACTAGACAACCCGACATTTATGATGCTTATCTACAAAAGCTTTCAGCTAGGCGCACACGTAATACTATTTCTGAAATACTCACTAAGCCGACTAATAACGCTGTTAGGAGCAAGATAAGCAATGTGAAAGATCGTGTGATTAAAGAGTTAAACTCTCGTACATTCAAACTCGAGGCAATTATTCAGGTATTGAGTACATACTGTTTGTCTGGTTAGGTTGGATTGCCGTATACAGGGTGAAAAGGGGTAATTTTTTTGTACTGGTTTGAACAGGTTGGGTAAGGTTGGATTGCAACGCAAATACCTTTGAATAAAATTATCAGGAGGCTATAATTTACGACCCGTTTGACCATTACACTAGTAGAATTTTAATTAAATTTCATATACATTATTATAAAAAGATGATCAACTTTTCAGGTTATCGTGGCAAAAAGAAAAGATGGTACAGCTGTTCAAACGCTTGAGTTTAGTGATGAATTTTCCCATCTTGGGGCAGATTTTTGTGAAGAACTTAATACCATTTACCTTGAGTTGTTTGAGTCTCCAGTAGGTTACAGTTTAGGCACCCCGTTAGATGTTGATACCCAAGATGAGATTGATGAGGTAAGTCATACATAGCCTATACCCAATACTAGTTTTAGTAATAAAGTCATAAATTTTTTTCCGTTCCACAGGAGTATCTTCTTTTAGAGGAATTTAGGATGCGGGTGGAAGACGATGAAAGATTATTGTTAGAAGAAGAAAGAAGAATTGTTGAGGAGGAAAGGGTTTGGTCCGAAAAGCAAAAACTAAGGAAGATAGAAGAAGAAAGGGCGCGAGCACAGCAGGAAAGGTTTGACGCTGAAAAAAAGAAAAGGTCATACGCAATTATGAACTCAGATCATATGAAACGAGCAATGGCTCGTTGCTTACCTACAAAGAGATCACAAATGGTTGGTGTAAGATCCGGTAGTTGGTTGCAAGTATGTGCCAAGTTTCAAAAGAAACAAGACTCATATCGTTTGGTTGAACCGGATTTGACAGAATTACTAAAAAGTGTTAAACCTTGGACTGAGGTATAAAACTATTTCTCATTACCAATAATTTATATTATTACCTAGATTTCTTTTTTCTAATATGTTTTCACATTTAATTAGGATCTTACCCGAATCAACAAATCCATAGATCATATTTGGATATCCGATGATTTGGATTTGTTTCTTGGTGGTCCTGGAAATCTTCTATGTAGATTTCCTTGGTCCAAAGTAGTTAGTGTGGATCGCCGATTTTGGGAGTCTTTAGTTTGTTTAGATCCTCCAAGGCAGGGATATCTAATGGATGAAGTAAGTGGATAAATTATTCTCCTACCTCTACTTGATTTAGGTATTTGCAGGCGTTATTTTCTTACTTTTTATGTATTTTGTTTGTTTCTTTTATAGCACATTGACTTGTGGGTGGAGTACATGTGGAATGTACGTCCACACGATGCTAATTGGGCAATGGTTAGTGTTTATTTTGTTCAACTGCTTCTTCAAAAAACAATGCCACTTTGGTATGCTAATGGAGAGAACTATCCTATTACATGGACAGAAGTGGATAAGGTCGTTATTATAATTAATTAGTGTTTTTTATTGAATAAGTTTAGTTTTTTAATCAAAATTTTAACCCATACAGGTATTTATGCCTATCAATGAACCTGGAGTACATTACTTTCTAGCAGTTTTTGATATCAAATCGGGAGTTGTTACTTTCTATGATAGTGCCAACAGTTCTGATGTGGAATGTCGACCTTGGTATATCAAGATGAGGACATGCTTACAGGTTAGATTTTCTTGATCATTGTATTTAATTTACATTTTATACTTCTTAGGGATAATCTGTTAAAGACATTTGTCAACCATACTATGTTTAGGATCGACTGCCTGAAGTTTTAGAGCTACTAGATGTATTTGCTAAAAAAGGCATTGACAAATCTACTTACAACATTACATTTGAAAATGCCGAAAACGTGCCTAAGCAGGGGGGGGTGTTTGGTGATTGTGGTGTTTGGGTGTGTATTTTTCTGTATCGTTTGGCTCACGGAATATCATTGGATGTGGAGGATCCTATCCAGACTGCCCTCGCTTATCGTGAACGTATGTCACGCTTTTATTTTAATCATAAGGTTGTTTAAATTAATATTATTAGAATTAGTTTCTACATTATCCTGAGACTAAATGCATGTAATAATTTAATTCTTGTAGTTAAAAACTAAAATTTTTGGAATGTAATGGAAAAGTTTGGCCGGTTACATATTGTTGACTGGATACATAAATTGAAAAGAAAGATTACATGCTAATATCATCTAAGTGCATCCCGTGTAAAGCTGATGATGTTTCCCCATAAACATGTTCTTGACTTGTACCCTGCAAATTGCAATCAACTTATCTACATCTGTTAAAATATATTACATATAGTAAACAAACTGAATATAAACACTTACACAATATTGGGATTGTAATGGTACATGACAAGCGTCCCGATTGTGTCCCTTTGTACCACACCTAGAACAACGGTTATATTTGGGCTCCTCTCCCTGTGATCTTATTCTCTCCTTAGCTTTTGGTCTACCAGGTTGTGGTTTCACCAACGCCGGTGGTTTAACGACTTGTAAATCGTTAGGAGTTTCCCACAAAGACGGATCAGGTATTGGATACACCAACTCTTGGTATATACCTTTAAGAGTTCTTTTAGAAAACCATGCTTTGGCCCATCTATTACAGCTACTCAGACCAAGAAACCTAGACATGGCACATACATGTCCGCAAGGTAATCCTGATAATTGCCATTTTAAACAAGTGCATTCACCCTTAACCAAGTCAACAGTGTGTACTGTTTTATGCTCTTTTACTTGGTAAACCTTGAACTGTTCGACACCGAAGACGGTCCATGTCGCACTCTTTAGCATTCTGTTGTTTATCTTTGCTGTAGCCCATCTTGATAATTCCTCAGCCGGTGGTTCATCTAAAACAGAAAGTACTCTTTTAGGAATTAATAATAAACTTTTGAAGTAGGTCTCTATACAATGTAATCTAATATATTTTTAATTGATTACCTTCACCAACGTATCAACGCTCATAATACCACTTTTGAAGTAGGTCTCTATACCAGTCCATTAGCATCGTTATTGGAACTTTCCTCACTGTCTTCGTTAACGCATTTATAGATTCTACGCAGTTTGAGGTCAGGTAGTTATATCTCTTACCAGGGCAATGTGCTCTTGACCATCTATCAAACCCGGCGTCCTCTAGTTTTTTGTACGCTTCAGGTTTGGCCGCTCTTAGATCAGCAATTGCTTTTTCAAAGTCTGAAACTAAGTAAGCTTTGCATGTTTTCCAAAAAAAAAGCGTTATGTTTTTCTGATTTTAATTTGCAGTTCATCAAAAGATGACGGCAACAAAAACCATGAAAAGCATTTGGGAAAACATTTTTACATGCAGCGCTTATCGAGTAGTGTCTATCGGATATGATTGCCATATTACGTGGCTCACCGATGCACTCTTTCAATTTAGTTAAAAACCATGTCCACGTTTCAATTGTCTCACCCTGCGAAACACCCGTAGCTATTGGTATTATTTGATTGTTTGCATCCATTCCAACTGCAAGCAAATTAGTACCAAGGTAGTTTCCTTTTAGATGTGCCCCGTCAATTTTAATCAACGGTCGCATGAATGATAAAAAACTACGAACCTGCACGTTAAATGTATTAAACATTATTCACCTATTTTATAGAATCAAATACTAATGAATTGAATGATAAGTTACTTACAGCTACACCAAATGCCACAAAGCACATCTTAAAACATCCTTCCTCGTCTGTCTCTATATGCGTAACTGTCCCTTCGTTTCTCAGCTTTAAGTTATGGAAATAGTACGGTAGCTGTCGGAACGAACTCTCATGTGTCCCGTGCAACATATTAAGTGCTACGTTTTTACCCGCCCACGCTCTTTTGTAAGAAATGTCTATTTTCCAATTCATGTTGAAATCTTTTTGTATGTCGTGTGGTTTATAAATTCTTTTATGATCTCTCATTTTTTCAACAAGCATTTGACCGATTACATTTTTTGTGGCATTTCGATGAACTGATATTATTTTTGTTTGGGAGCATGTGTGATTGTCATCGAAGTTAGAAATTGCAAAAGTGGAACAGTTCTTAATCTTTCGTGCACAAACGTACCAAGTACAACCTATTTGAACACAACAAATACTATACCTTACAGGACAAGATTTGACAACACGAAACTCAAACCCTTCCATTACTGCTTTTAATGCAAAGGCATACTTACATGCTTTCTTATTATCATATTTTTGCCCCTCCCTAAATGTTAAATGAACTAAATCGTTGTGTCTAAGTGTGTCTTTGATTAAAAGTATTGGTGCACGTGGTAGACTAGGCATGTTTGTGAATGTGTTGTTCTCCCATATATGTGAATGAGTTTCGTGTTCAGTTTTAGGTTTCTTATTAAGATCAAAATCATGAACTTTATTAAATGAAACATTTGTGTTTACCTCAGTGTAACCAATGAACAATTTAGACACAACCCCGTTCCCTGTAACCACGTCATTCACATAGCATTCTACGTCGTCATCATCGTTTACGTCAATCTTTTCTAAACTATCTTCATACCACAAAGAAATGTTGTCCTCTAAAGGGATTGAAAACTTCTTCTTGCAATACTTGACTAGGTTTTTGTACTTTATTTGTTTAGGAAGTAGAACTGATCGAGTTGATGATTGAAACACAAGTCGGGTTTTAAATTTTGTGGTGTTGCTCATGTTTTCCTTTTATGAATTGACAACGCAATGTAACTCCTTTATATAGATCAGGTTTAGACTCAAATATCGTAAGTATTAAAGATACTTGTCGCATAATAAAGTAGCAATTCATCAATATGACTTACATATATGGTATACTACACTTATAATTAATAAACATAAAAGGTACAGGTTGCATAATAAAGTACAAAATCATAAATATTTTCACAACTCACAATACAAAAGTGAATCTTCCGTTAACACAACAGATAATAGGGATGAATTGATATCATTAAATTTTCAAGCATACAATAGGCTCAGGCATTGGTTCTGTTAACACACGGGTACCGACACTAGAAACATAATTTTTCAAACATACAATAGGCTCAGGCATTGGTTCTGTCATCAGGATCTTCAGGATCTTCCGGCTGCAATTGTTGACCAGTTGTAAGCCAATTGTGCAATTCTTCTTTCAATAGGCTCAGGCATTGGTGATTGTAACACCACGGGTTCTGGTCTTTCAGCGTGAATCCTACAATCTTCTGGTGTAATTCCTAAAGGCCAAGCTGGTCTTGGTAAACCCATAGTATTCTGCTAATTATACTTGATTAATAACAAGTATGAAAAATATACATAATACATAAAATTAGTGATGTAAAAAACTTACGCCTAACATGGCTTCTCCATCAACCGGGTCCCAAGAAACACCAAAGCCTATTGGTCTAATTCCAAATGGATACCTATAAGATCTTGATCCGTCTCCTTTGCCTCTCATTCTAACTACCTTACCATTGATCGTCCGGAGCCTAGTACTTTCAGATTCACAGCTTACTTGTGTAGTACAATCATTCTTCCTAACACTAAACGACCCCCTAACAGTTGCACCCCCGCGCCTCATCCTGATGGCACTCGTCTCTATACCATCAGCTTCATTGTCAACATTTTCCGTCGACTCAAACACTAGTTTACGTTTAACTGTTAACAAATTACTCATTCTAATGCCATGCTACACTATCAACAAAAATCTATATATAGTAAATCCTATTGAAATTAGAAGTCGCAAAAAATAGTACTTAAAAATAAATTTCCTGTTTGCACAAGTAGGAGTTGCATAAAAAAGTACGTAACAATAAATAAACAGTAACCAACCAAAATAAATATCTGACATAAAGTTCTAAGAAAATATATTTAGTCTTATAGGAGCTATTACTTTCTACTACACTTGTGGCTAAATCCAGGTATCATAAAAAAGAAGAATTCAATGAAGCATGTTTAAATGTTGCCAATTTTATGCAAGTATATACAGTTCGGGCTTCTATTTGTTTTTCAGAATGCACATATGCATAGTATTTCACTGTGTTAATGTATTGGAACAGATAATAGATTGGTTGCCTAATAATAAAATATATTACAATACCACTGGTCGTCTTACAATACATAATCAAATTACAATACATAAGTCGAATACATAGTACGGTTATACAAAAGCATTCTAAAATACAGCCAATTTACATGTCATCTTGGCTGTTGTCATCTTCGCTGTTGTCATCTTCGGTGGATGTTAAAATGTATCTGACCTTATATTTCCAATAGTACGCAACCATTTGTTCACGGTAAGCTAGCGCTACTTGAAGTGGTTGACCAAATACCAAGGGAATCTTGTTAACCAATCTGTAAAGTATTAGACACACCCATATCCCACAATCACCATAATAGTTTCCTTGGTGTGGAACTTTCTCGCTGAACTGAAAGGTGATCTTATAATCAGCAACATTTAAACCTCTTTTTTTCAACACTCCCAAGCTATCTATCAACAGAGGTAACTTTTCCGACATAGTTACACGCATCTCACGCCACCACAACCTATTCTCTGCTATTGGCTCATCTATATTTCTTTTTCGAGGGGTCATGGAATCATACACTGTTATAACCCCAGTTTGCAAATGAAGTTCTGCAAGAGCCCAATGAGTATCTGGTTCGTTCAAAGGAAAATAGACCTGGAAATCAAATTTATTAAAGACACTTAGTCTTAAGTTTATTAAATGTGGTTCTATAAATGACTTAACTTTATTAACTTACCTTCTCCACATCAATCCAAGTTGCACGGTACATTTTTTCTAAAGTATGCTCAATACCCATGCTACCGCAAAGGACACTAGGACATAAATAAGGGCCTGCTACTGACCAATCTGCATCTTGCTCTCTAAATTCAAACAACATCTGGATCCACGTCTCTATATGCTGTTCAATAAATTTATGACACAATTAGTCAATGAATATAATAAACGACGTATAATAAATGAACAATCTTAAAAAACTTACAGTTGAAGATAACCAGCCCTTCCTATGTCCATAATTCAAACCCAACAATGCAATAAAGAATCGTTCATCAATAACAACACCATATTTGTCCCAAGGAAATTGGAACATCTTATCTTTCAAACCACTGTTTACTTTTTGCAACCAATCTCTAACATCAGGAGGAACTATTACTCTATCGTTTTTTTTGGGCCGGCTTAAATTCTGAAAAAATGTAAAAAAATGTTGTTTAGATGGTAAACTGTCTTTCTATACGAAAAGCTACTTAAAAAAGCTCATAATATACCTCTACAAATGGTAAGAGTTTTTCCGGTGTTCCTTGGATATCAGTCAAGTTCTCCTCTGCTACACCATCCAAACAAGTTGTCAATGGAGGGAATTTTACTGGCTCCAAATTCTTATTAGAAGTCCTCTGTTTTTTGGCAGGAAGCGGAGTGGTTGGATCTTGTTGAACATATGGTGATTGTTTTTGGGGACCAGGTTTCTTCTTTCGCAGCTTTTTGGACATAGTCTTAACTCTCAGCGTTTTTCCTTGTGACAACTTTTTTCTTTCAACCTACCAAAGACAGATAAATCTTGTCAAGCCACAATTATGGGTCTATTATAACATTTCAAAATAATGGTAAGACATACGCATACCAATTCTTGTAACTTAGATTTAATGGGAGCATCCATTTTTTTGTCAACCTCTAAATCCCCAATGAAACCATCAAGATCCACCTTAGTTTTCTACAACATAAGTTTATGGGATAAAATCAAATTAATAAAAAGGCTTTTCAAATAAAATGGTTTGTAAAAGATACAAAAGACTTAAGAATTACCATACCGGGTTTTCATTGGTTGGAGGGACAATAATATGCTCTTCTTCGATGTTCTCCCCATTCAAGTTAACAGGTGTTGTAACTTGATCCGCTTCAAACTTTTTATTAAGATCCACCTATGGTTTATGCATCATAAGTTTATAGGAGAAAATCAAGGTAATAAAAATGGTATTCATTAAATAGTTTTATAACTGATACTAAAATCTAAAAAAATACCATACCGGTTTTTCATTGTTCGAAGGGACGTTAATATGCTCTTCTTCGATGTTCTCCCCCATCAAGTTAACAGGTTTTGTAATTTTATCCGCTTCAATCTTTTTATCAGGCAACTCCATATTCTCTTCTTCATAGTCAACTGACATATCATCTAAACAGAAATTGCCTTCATTCTTAAAATCCATGAAGTCTTCAATCTCAAAATTTTCCTGAAAACACAATTAGTGTATATAGCTAAATGATATCATACTAGATACTCATTCTACATTGATAAACTAACATAGCAAATCTTTTCTAAACACGTAAAAGCATGTATGAAACATCAAATGGTGTAGATTGTACTTACTTTAACTTGATCCGGAACCTCCATTTGTTCTTCTTCCTCGGTTTTCATGCTTTTTAAATCAACATTTTCCTATAGATTTTGAAACACGTATATTATTATTTCTACATTTTCCTATATAGTTGGCACTTACTGTTTTTTAAATCAACATTTTCCTATACAGTTTGCACTTACTGTTTCTGGTATCTCCTCTCTCACAGTTTTAATGGAAGAGATGTCAGGAGGAAACTCAGGTTCCAAAATCTTCACTAAATCTTGCAATGAACCTTGGGTGTCATGATAACCATTCTCTCTAACAAATTCTTCATAATTTGATTTCTTTGATGTCTGCATAAAACAGAGCATAACCAACTTACCAAATAAATCTTACTTAAAATGTATTTTAAGAAACTTATAAATAGTAACTTACAGTAGCTTCATCTTTCCCTGTTGGGCTCGTTTCTACAGCAAATTGGGTTACAAGTTTATTCCTCAATTCAACAACAGCTGCTGTAAAATCTAACCTTACGTGCACAACTTCTTTAAAAAGAGAATCATAATCATCCAATATTTTTCGGGGTCCACTGGACATCACTTTAGGCATAACTGGTACATCTACAACCGGCCTAATTGATTGTATAAACGGAGCATCCTCTCCTTTGATAAACAGAAGGCTACGCCATAACCATTGTTCCCTCAATTCTTGTTCGGTTGGCATTAGTTCAAGGATTGGAATGGAATCCTGTGACATAAATACAGCATTAGTTTTGTTGTTATCTGATATCATGCGTTTGTTAATTGTAATCGTCATCTATTTACATCCATTTATGATGTCATCCAAAGAAATCTCAAAGCATTTGGCCTTTCCACCGTGTGTTGACGTGGAAATATTTTATTTTGATTGTAATGCTAGTACCTTTATCTGATTAACACTAGGCGTGCAGCCAAATCATTAGGTACTTTTGTATTTAGTTTTTAGCAAGATTAATTTGATTAAAGATCCGCTAAGTTGTCGTTTAGAAGTCTGTGCAATAGCATAAAAGCAGAAACTGCAGTTCAATAAGGCTAATGAACCAACTATACGAGACTATATAACCATCGAAAGACTTTCCTTTACAAAATTCTAGTTGCTGTGAAAAACTAAGTCTAATAAGAACAACCTAGGCTCCAAGTGCTAAGTTACGTAATAAGTGCTTATTTCATTTTAAAAGCGTTTGCGACTGATGAATTTTCATATCACAACTTTATTACAGTAACTGGTATGACTTTTCATGTATATTGTTTCAGTTTAGAGGGTGTTTGTTTCGGCTTATATAACTTCCTTATATAACGTAATTACCTATTTTGGCTTATATAACAATTATATTACCTATTTCAATTACCTGGCTTATTTGAACAATTATGGGCTTATATAAGTTTATCATGATATATAATAAACTTATATAAGCCCATAAACCTCTAAATAATCCAAAAAAATGGGGCTTGTGTTATATAAGACAAAATGGAGGAATATATAAGTTTATCTTGTTTTAGTTCTTATTTTTAGTCTTTTGTTGACAGGAATCTTATGCTCTTATCATGATCTGCTTATATCTGAAAAGTGGAGGAATAACTGCTGTTTAAAACCACCGATTATACAGAGGGAAGTAAGGGATATTGTCCATTTAGGTGTGTTTGGCAAAGTGATAGTGTAAAATGACTAAACACATTGCGAAGACAAATTTATATTTGAATGTTGTTGATCCTGTTGTTGATCCTGCTATACTTTGTTGACAGGAATCTTATGCTCTTATTCATGTGACTTGAAATTTAAAATCAGATTTTTAGTATTTTTAGTCTTTTGTTGACAGAAATCCAAAATAAGATATAGCATGTTGCATTTAAGGTCAAACTTCATAAATGAGATAGATAGTATAATACCTGCCCGAACAGAAGCGGGTAAATTTTTTTTTGAAATGTTATGTTGTTTGACCAAGCTTGACTTCTAGGAATAATGCCACGTTCCTTGGTCCACCACTGAATGCTCCTTGGGTAACTTTCCAGGATCCAAGTCTACATTTTAAGAAGCAAAAGTAAGAGGACAAGAAAATTATTAAGGCAGCCAACACTTATAGCGATAAGTACTAACCTTGAATGCCAAGACAAAACCATTAAGGTTGTATGTGCCCATGTTTAGCTTTTCAGGACCGTTCATCTTAATATGTCTTTTAACATGGTTTGGGACCATGTTCACCGTCTTTTTGTAAAAAGTTGTCCACATCATTTCACCCCATGGGTATGTGTTCCACATAAACAAATCCTCTACTAATGTCATTATCTCATCAGGAATATTTAAAAAATCTTCACGACCCATAAACACAACCTCCTCCATCAACAGTAAGCATACCCTAACAGCATCTAAATCATCCAATTTTGACCAAATACTAGCATTCTTAATCACTCCTAATAGCTCTTTGCTCTTGATATGGTTATTTTTTTTCTCGGGGAATAACCGCTTACAAAAGGGGCTAACTTTTTTAGCTTCAATTGTTGTTTCACCAAACCTAAATCCAGTAACTAAACAAAACTCATAACGCCCGAATTGTAACTCAGAATCACCAATTTTGAACCTTATTGGAGGACAATCAGGACTAGGCTTATCAACTACAACTTGATGTTGAAGAACATAATTTAAAACAAGGTTATCATTTGGGTTGATCTTAATGTCTAACCACCTACCAAAGACACTATTCTTAAAAATTGATAAACGATTGGGAAAAGGGAGCAACTTATCTTTAATTGTCTCCAAGAGTTTAAGATTCGACCGTATACTAATCTTGACATCATAAATAATTTGGGGATTTTCCATTTCGGTTGATAAACAATTGGGATCTTCCATTTTTAGGGGTGGATCAATGGAAGGTTGAGTATGTTGAGATTGATGAAAAACAATTCGGTGGGTGGGTGGGTTGCATGAAAAACACTGTGTTTAATTGGGGTTGGGGTTAGGGTTAGCAGATTGATCGGTAAGGGTGGGTGGGGTGGGTTGCATGAAAAACAACTGTGTGTGTTTAATTGGGGTTGGGGTTAGGGTTAGCAGAATGATCAGTAGGGTGGGTGGGGTGGGTTGCATGAAGAGATAGAGGGGTTGCATAGAGGTCTAATCATACATGGGAAAAGAAAAAAGCAAAAGTTAAACAGTATGTACTAGTCAATGTGTACACAGTAAGTCAAATGCTACCTACCACCCACTTTAATAAAGTTTTTAACTGTTTTGTTTTTTAAAAATAATTTTATTAATATCTTTAATTATTTTTAAAGAATATTATTTATTTTTAAATATTTGATAATATATTTTTTAATAAATTTATTAACTGTTTTGTTTTTAAAAAATATTTTTATTGGTGATTTTTTAAAATTATTATAAAACTAATTATTTTTTAAAAATATTTTTAACTGTTTTGTTTTTTAATTGGTAAATGATAAACGTAAATAAAAGTAAATAATTTATATTCGAAAATTAAAGTATTTATTCAATACGAAAATTGAAATACAATACGAAAGGAAATTTAAATAAAAATATATAATACAATTAATCAGTTCCAGGATCGGAATCCGATAACTGACCAGAAAAATCACAACGAAATTGCTTTTGATAAGCTTCTTCCGCCCTAATTTTCTGCTCCAACTCTTTTTGTGCCCTAGCTTCTTCTGCCATTTCTTCATGAAATACCCGTTCATGATAATAAAGTTGACGAAACTCAATATCATTAAGTAAGCCATTTGATTCATTTGGATAGGGTGGATCGGGAGAAACATATCGGCGCCGTTCTTGTGATGAAGAAGCGATATTAGTTTTTGGGGCACTGAATTTATTTAGCCATTCATTATTTTTTTCAATTCGACCCTTCAATTTTGTAGCTTTTCGAAACAAAGCTCTTTGCATGCTAAAATCGTTATCAGATTCTTTATTTAGAAACATGTCGATTAAAACACGTTTATCTGAGGAAATGTGAGGACATTTCTCACATGCTGTGCGCAGTTTCGTGTTAGTTTCGTATGCGTTATCGAAATCATAAGCTAATGTGGTAAGTGTATTCTGACGACGTTGTTGCTCAGTTATTTGTATCTGAATCATAGCTTGAATCTCGTCAACAGTGTGTGGAAAAGAGCACGCCATTATGATATAAATTGTGTTTGAAAATAATGAAAGTTGTGTGTGAAAATATATAAACTTGTGTGATTGAAAATGTGATATTTATACACAAATATATAAAAGTTGCATAAAAAGTAAATAAAGATTGCATAATATGTTACTTACACATACCTAATTTTACACTTAAATTCATGGTACCTTTTAATATAAAAAATTGGCATAAAAAGTATAAAAAGATAGTTCATAGATTTTGCCAAAAAGTGTCTTACACAAAAGGTCACATCATTGTCTAGAAATAGTAAATAAAAATATAATATAAAATAAGTAAATAAAAAGATTTTATTAAAAATTGTTTTTTTGAAAAAATTATTTTTTAAATAATTTAAAAAAAATTATTTTTTAATTATAAAAATTATTAATTATTTTTATTTTTTAATTATAAAATTTATTAATTATTTTTATAAAATTAATTTTTTTTAATAAATAAATAATTTTTTTATTATAAAAATTATTTGTTATTTTCTTTAAAAAATAATTATTTTTTAATTATTTTTTTATAAAAGGATTTATTTAGACTTTTAAAAAAAAATTATTAATTTTTATCTGTTTTTTTAATATATAAGTTGCATAAAACGTAAATAAAGGTTGCATAATATGTTACTTAAACATACCTACCTTTACACATTAATCCATGGTACTTTTTATTATTTTTTAATATATAATAATTGCATAAAAAGTAAATAAAAGTTGCATAATATGTTACTTACACATACCTAATTTTACACTTAAATTCATGGTACCTTTTAATATAAAAAATTGGCATAAAAAGTATAAAAAGATAGTTCATAGATTTTGCCAAAAAGTGTCTTACACAAAAGGTCACATCATTGTCTAGAAATAGTACAAGTTGCATAAAAATATAATATAAAATAAGTAAATAAAAAGATTTTATTAAAAGTTGTTTTTTTGAAAAAAATTATTTTTTTATTAAAGTTGCATAAAAGACATAAGGGTTGCATAGGAGACAAGATCTTACACACATGTACTTTTCTATGACACATTCTGACATGTGTCATAAGGAATAAAAGTACACTTTTCAACTTTTTAGCAAAGTTGCATAGGTTGCATAGGTTGCATAGGTTGCATAAGACATTTTGGGAATTTTTCATTTGGTAGGGACATTTAGGGAAATGAACTTGCACTTTGGGGCATTTCAAGAATTTTCCCTATTTTTATATTCCTCTATCTTTTTGAATATATTGTGACATGTTTTCATTGACTCAGTGTGCTATCTTCTCATGTAGTCGGTTAATGATGATGATATCCTAGCGGCGCTGAGTAAGCGAACAAAAAAAACAAATCAAAATCACTGGGAACAGGTTGGGTGCACTATTTGATGAAGATGAAGAGAATGAAGATGACGAATGGGTTTAGGAAAAATATAGTTTTAGATGACACTATTTCAATTGCTAAGCTACTACTACTATATTACAGTAGTAGTCTTTTTGTTTATTTCTTTTAATTTCATCAGCTAGACTACTATTCAAAAGTATGTATTTTTTTAAGTGTTCAATAAAGGATGAATAAACAAATCTTATGACAACTTTATAATTTAGTGTTAGTAGTTTACAAGAATGATATTGGCGAAGAACTTTTTGATTGAATTTCATCTAAGAAAAAAGGGACCTATTAATATGTCCTTCGTGTATTGCATAAGATTTTTCATATGTGTTTACAAAAGATCATGGCATATTTAAGGGTTAGCCATTGGATTCGTTCAAAAATCTTTGCATTCCTACTCATATCTACAAATAAATAAATAAAGAAATGTATCTTTACCCTTTAAACAAGACCATATGAACTATATATACACATGGTTACATTACTTTATTTTTGTACTATGTACATAATGTTTAAAAAAGAAGACCCGTTACTTTCACTTTATAGTTTTATCCCATTATACTAAACAAAATCAATGAATTCAAGTTACTTATCTCAACTTATGGTTATGCGCTACATATAATGTGTGTTTAATACGATCGATCTATGACAACAAACTCTCTGAACAATGTAAAACTAAATTTGTACACTCAATTTTACACTTTACTTTACACTTTACTCGATTTTGCCAAGCTTTTTTCCATTAGGCATACTTTACACTTTACTCAATTTTACGCGGACACTTCCACTCTTTAAGATGCTTTGATCCGCACAAAAATGTATTTGTATGTATGACGGGGTGGCAAATAGAGTTGGTTCGAATAACAAAAATATCAAAATATAGACATACATCTCGCAAATTTGCATTTCAATTGTATGGACTTAATTACTTATATCTTTTAACTTTATATATTCAGTCTCTTTCTAACTAATACAAACATCGTCAAAAAAGTAATATACTCGGGCAACGCACGGGTATTGCACTTGTTTTTATTATTAAAAAGGTTTTGAGAAGGGAGCACATTCTCTTTTATAAAAAAAATAAAAGTAAGATTTTTGATATGTTTCGAGTCAAAGTGGCAATAAGCAATTCGAAATTTTGTTGTAATAAACTTGCTCGTCAAAACTCATTATACCACAATTTTATAAATATCATTCCTTGTTGTTAAATTCATTTTTAATCTTGATTAGTAATCATACTTTCTCTTTGAATTCTCTTATAACTGTTATATTATTAGTCTCATATTAACACATTGGCTAACTCAAACTTGTATTAGCCAATAAGCAAGCATTAGGAGTTAATGTGTCGATTGGTTTTGCTTGTGTCTTAAGCCTAACTCGCCTATGATCATAGGCAACTTTGATTTCTTGTAGGAGTCAGTTACCTACCTCTCATCTCTATAAAAGGAGATGCAGGAGGAGGGGTTATGTACGTCATTTTTTCATTAAATCTAATTAGCGATTAGGGATTTAGCTTGTAGTTTTATTGTTTTATCGATATGTTGTGTGTGTGTTCAACTTCACGATTGGATTATTTCGCATCTAGTAGCCAGAGTGTTCCCTTCAAGTGGTATAAGAGATTTGGTTCGCAAGTCTCTCTGGTTATCTAGGATCGATCGACAAGGAAGCAACATGAATATCAACAGTTAAGGTTTATTGGGTTCTTCTATTGTCGGGGTGTTGCGACAAGGGAGGTTCAAGGTTCTTAGGTTTCAATTTATTGAAGATCAAAGAATTTTTCTGTTTTTCTTTTTGTCGCCAATGATACTAACCAAAAAGAAGAAGAAGACAACTCCGGTTTGATTAAAAGTCAACTAAAAAAATACTATTAATGGGTTTTTCCTATTGGTCCTAAGTGGCTAAGTCTATAATTGGGTCAAGGTTTTTGTTAGGCTATGGGTATACCAACACCACCAATTTATTATATCAACACCACAAGACACCACTAATGATTAGAAAGTGGGTATATGTCATTTTCAGCATGTGTTTATCTCTAGTTATCTCTATTTTATACTTTATGTCATTTTCACTATCTTTTATTGTTTTCCAAAAAAATTTGTGGAGGGAAATTTTGTGGAGGAAAAGTTTGTGACGGAAACTTATTTAAAATTTTGGAGGGAAAATTTATGAAGGGAAAAAGTTATGGAGTGATAAAATTATTGAGTGAAAATTATTGGAGGAAAAAAGTTATAATTAAACATAAATGAGTCTTGAAAAATATATAAATTAAAAGTTAATTTAAACAAGTAATTATTTAAATATTTAAACAAATAAATAAGCCTAAATAAAATAATTTTAATTCAGTCACGAGAGTATTACAAAATCACATTAAGTTAAATCATAACTTTCGGGAGCACGATAATAGTACCTACAAAAATCATTTTGACGACTGCATATATGTCGCTCCATCCAGATGCAATAGCGCTTCTATATGTATTCCAAAGTGGATGAGTTATCGGTAAAGGAAAACCTTCCCGTAAATCAACTCTAATAAAATGATTTTTTTTTAACGGCGATTTATTAAGGAAAATAAAAGAAACGCACTAGCAAGGAGCTAGAATTACAAAGAAATAGAGTCCGGATGGCTAAGCCATGCTACATGAAAAGAAAAGATGCCCCACAGTTTCGACACACGCATTGCATATAGGACAAATTATCGAGTCCAACACGATGCCTTTTCGAGACATATTGAATCTGGTTGGAAGAACGTTAGACAATAGCTTCCAAACGAAAATATTCACCTTGATTGGAACATATTTATTCCATCTAGGAATAATATCAGGGCTGCGTATCATTCCGTCGTCAACCTTCAACTCTAATAAAATGATTACCATTAACATGGGCAATCACAATAATCTCATCTGATTCTGATTGTGATGGACTAGACCAAAGAGGAAAACTCGTACAGCAACCTTCATCGGATAGATTTACGAATACTTTGTTATACTTTGAAGCAATTACCAGTCCCGTAATTTGAAAACATAAATAACGTTACATATCATTTAGTAATTTAGTAAAGTATTTAAATACTGCTGTTACTAATTAAACCACAAACAACTTTAACTATAAACCGTAATTTAAGAACATAAAAACTCATTAAACAATTAAGCAATTACTGATATGTGTGAAAACACACATCTTTTCTACCACTTAATTGCAATAATAACCGGACCAAAACGTGTATTTTATGTCTTTTATGTCGGAATTATGCGTGGTTTGTGTTTTTGTTGTGATTTAGGACGAAAAGGTGAAAAGTGGAGAAAACACGGGAATTCACGGGCATTTACGGACTTTTATTAAAGAAAAAGATGAAAGACGAAGTCAAGAAGTCAAGAGTGCAAAAAGAACGGAAGTCCAAGACCAATTCTGAAGATTTATCGAAGATAAAGTCAAAAGACGGAAGTTTACTTAAAGACGAGGAACTCAAGTCTTATTTATTTATCGAAGAATTAAAAGACGAGTCCAAAGACATCCCGAGCCAAAAGTCGTTAAAGTCCAAGATTAAAGAAGATTTGAAGGCTTAAGGACTAATGGCGCAATTAACAAAAAGATTAAAGAAGAGGAGGGACCTAAGCATGCAATTAAGGAAGAAAGGAAGGAGGGGAGGAAGCTTCCTCTAACCTCCTCCCTAATCCCCTATATATAGTCATTAGCTAATTACTTTTCATTTTGTTGACTAATAGTGACAATTAGTTCTTCCATGGTTGGCTAGATTGACAAACTAGTTCTTCCACCTTTATTTTATGCACCTTTAATTACTTGTCATTTAAATACATGTTTTGCACCTTTAATTACTTTTAATTTCAAGTAAGTGTTTCTTTTAATTACTTGCACCTTTACTTTATCTTGTTAATCTTCTTCTACCTTTCTTTAATCTTTGATTTACACGTTTTTATCTTGTTAAGTTGTTTAAAGATTTGATCTTTATGCTTTTGATTGCTTTAAATCTCTTATTTTCATAGCTTATTTGATTTGTTTTCAAGTTTATATAGATTTTACAAAAGTTATTTTTTATATAAAAAGTTGTTTTTCTTAAAGTTAATTAATTTCGTGTCTTAAAAGTTTTTAACTTTCAGTTTCGTAGCTTATTTTTGCATGTTTTTACCTTAGATTTTCGTCTAGTGCTTATTAGGATTATAGCTTATTTTTCTAGCTTATTTTTGGTTATTTCCTGCGTATTCCGATTGGTACCAATCTGAAAAGGGTTTTGTATTCCAATTGGTCAAGATCTGAAAAGGGTTTGTTTATTCCGATCGTTGGTATAGCTTGGTATTCCGATTGGGTTAAAGTAGTGAATATTCCGATTGTATTGCAAGTGACAAGTATTCCGATCGGTGTTCTATACTTCATTCCGATTGAGGTGTTCATTGGATCATTCCGATTAATAGGTGACAGCTATTCCGATCGTGGGTTCCGATTAGCATTCCGACCAGGTCACGCCATATTCCGATCAGAGATTAGTTACATTCCGATTGGGGGTTTTTCTGGACATTCCGATTGGTAAGATCGGAATGTATTCCGATTGGAGTGGGATTTTCTTATTTTGTCTTGTTTAATCTTTAGTTTATGTTTTATACTTGTCTAATTTTAATTTCACACGCTTTTATTTTTAGTCATTTAATTAATTTACTTTCCGTCACGTTTTTAAATTTCGCACTTTTCTTTTTAATTAGATTTAGATTTTAATACTTGCCCTTTACTTTAACGACATTTACTTTTAAGTCTTGCACATTTAAATTAAAAACCAACCAAAAATATTTGTTTCACCAAAATAAAACTGAGTCACATAGAGAACCTAGATCAATTCGATTAGACATACTTAAAACGAATCTTGTTAATTAGGCAAAAGCCTTGTATCAAATGGCGCCGCTGCCGGCTCTTTTCGTTAAGATCAACCGTTTTCTGTGAGAGACACGTTGCTTTTTGGGATCCGTTCACTTGTGAACGTTATTTTTCTTGCTTAAAAAATTCAAAAATCATAAAAATTAAAAATTGATAAAAAACCATAAAAATTAAAAATTTCAAAAATCCAAAAAGATTTTATCTTTATTGTGTATATATATTGTTTTTGTGTTTGGTTTTGTTTTCTTTTGCATTTTCAGGTGTATGCGTACTAGATCTTCTAATTATCAAGAGCCCGAGCCTCAAGAAGATTTAGATATGGCAGGTGTTAACAACAACATTCCACCGAACCTCAATAATAATAATAACAACAATGCTCTTCCACAGCCCGATCTTCGGACCATGGAGGAACTTTGTCAACCTACAATGTTTGGACGAGGAGGACCGATTGCGCCGATGCAAATCAACGCTCCTGAGTTTTCGTTGAAGCACCACATGATTCAGCAAGTACAAACAAACCCATTTAGAGGATTGCCTGATGATGATGCCAACAAACACCTCGACAAGTTCATTACTATCACCCAGAGCATGAAGTTGGCTGGTGCCACAATGGATGAACTTCGCCTACAACTCTTTCCACACACCTTATTACATCATGCCGAGAAATGGTTTGATCGTCTCCCGAAGAATTCTATTCACACTTGGGATGACATGACTCAACGCTTTTTGTCGCGCTACTTTCCACCATCCATGGTCACAAGCCTTCGCAATCAGATCAGCAGTTTCATGCAGGATCCCGATGAATCTCTTTTTGATGCTTGGGAGAGATATAATGTCTTGATCGATAGATGTCCAAACCACAACATGCTCCCTGTGACCTTAATTGATACTTTCTACAACGGTTTGACTTTTCGAGATCGTGATACGATTAATGCAGCCGCCGGTGGCACATTCATGAAAAGGAGACCCGAGGAGTGTAGAGAGCTTATTGAGAACATGACTACTCACCACAAAAACTGGGATTCCTCTGCTTCTTCTAGGAACAACCCGAGAGTCAATGTTTCTTCTACCTCAGCAAACCCTGAGATGACCGAACTCACCCGCATGATGGCCGAAATGAGCAAAAGTATTACGCTTCTCGCTTCAAACCAACAACAACAACAAGTTAAAGCGGTTGCTAATCTTTGTGAAACATGTGGCGGTCCTCACTCATATACCGATTATCCTTCGACACAAGGAAATCCGGAAAATGTGTATGCAGCTTACGGCAATTATTCACCGGAAAATTACCAAGCTAGACAACAAGGGGATAGAAACCTGCTGAGCTACCGTTCCAACAACTACCTTTCACCCGGTTTTTCTCCTCAAAACCAAAACCCCACCAACAACTACAATAGAAGCAACCAAATCCCACCTCGTGCTTCTAACCCTTATCACCCACCCACCCAACAAACCCCACCCATTAATCCCGATGTTGAGGCCATCATGAGAACCCAAGGTGAGCAAATCAAGAACTTGTAGAGCCAAATTATCAATCTGAAAGGAGATATCACAAAGCAAGGAAATGAGATAAGATCCGAGCTTCGAGATAACATTCAATCCTCCTTCAGCAGTCAAACCAATGATTTGAAGAATATGCTTGCTAGTTTCTTGCCAGCCGCTCAACCTTCTTCTTCGAGTTCTCTACCTTCAAACACCGTCACTAATCCGCGAGCCAATGTGAGTGCTATTACTACTCGTAGTGGAGTCACCATCGTAGGACCACCAATCCCACCACCATCATCTACACCTCCTCCACCATCATGTATCCCTACTCCTCCTACACCTAGTATTAGTGCACCATTACCGTCTCCGCCTTGACGTGATGAAGTTTCCACAAATGACCCTTCAACATCTCAACCTTTACCTACACCTGCACCTTCACCACCCAAACCTAATATCCCTTATCCCTCTCATTTAGGCAAGACCAAAATGCTAAACAAGGAGGACGCTCAAGTGACTAGCTATATCAAGATGATTTCTCAAATGAACTTCAACATTAGCTTCCTTGAAGCACTTGTCCACATGCCCAAATTTGTTAAAGCATTTAAGGAATTGCTTAACAAGAAGGAGAAGCTGATTGAACTCGCCAACATACGATTAAATGAAAACTGCTCTGCAGTTATTCTTAAAGAATTACCAGAAAAGCTTGGAGATCCCGGTCGTTTTGTGTTGCCTTGCGTGTTCAACAAAACTGAAGAATTTACTGCCCTTGCTGATCTCGGGGCTAGTATTAATTTGATGCCACTGAGTGTTTGGAAAACACTATCATTGCCCGACCTCACTCCAACAAAGATGACTCTTGAACTTGCAAATCGCACTCTCGCTTACCCTGTTGGTATAGCCGAAGACGTGTTCATCAAAGTTGGCGCATTTACTTTCCCGGTCGATTTTGTCGTAGTTGATTATGAAATGGACCCTCGTATTCCTTTAATACTTGGTCGGCCATTCTGAGAACCGGACAAGCTTTAGTGGATGTTGCCGAAGGTGAGTTAATCATAAGAGTCGGGGATGATGCACAAGTTTTCAAAATGGGGAAGCTTACTAGTACAACTTTTGGAGGCCGAGAATCAGTGAATATGATTAATGTGCTCGATGACTTTACCGTCTACGACAATCCTCTATTCGACTCTTGCATCGATAATCCACTTTTTCATGATGATGTGGATGATTCTCTCCTTACTTTCGAAGCTTCTCCCATTTATGATTCTCCACCGGTCTTTGATGCTTATGATGATGATGATTCTAGCTCAGATTCGGATGATTTTGACTGTACTTCTGAGTATCCCGAGCTGCCCACTTTCGATGATTTTGATGAGGCCGATACTCTTTCGAGCGATTCTTCACACGATGAAGATCCTCCGCCATCACTCAATCCTACTTTGGACGATTATTCATTTGAGGAAGATTTCTCTGAATTTCTCAACACATACTTCCCTCATGAGAGTGATGCTCCTCCTTTGGACTTTGAAGATTATCGTCTTGATCCTACTTTGGATTTGAAGAGCATTTTGTCCAAGGAGAAGAAACCGGTCAACACAGAAATCCGTTGCACTTATGATTTGACACCTCTTTGTCCCCCTTCTGAGGACGAGGTTGTGCTTCTTTGCGGATCTTCTTCAAACTCGGCTGAGCCTGAGTGCTATTTTCCCTTGAAGGAAAAGGTGTTCGACCCCGGTATTGAAGTCTTTAAGCCATCTCAGTATCCACCTGATGAAATAAAAGAAAAAATCTTTGGAAAATTTGAAGACATGCTTGCACTTCACCCTTGCTTCCACCGTGCTCCATCACTGCTTAAGGGAACCTTGCCACTTCTTATTTGGCTTGCCTTGTTCGCCTTAAGCTTGTGCTATTTGATGGATGAAAACTATGTCTTTGATCCTGGTGGATATGTTTCATGCTTTTTCCGTTGATGATCAAGGTCGAGTCAGGCTAATGACTCGGTTAACAAACATCAAGCGCTTCTTGGGAGGCAACCCATGCATCTATCTGTTCGCTTTCTTTATCATAAGTGTAGGGGAGACCCTTTGGATTGCCATTTCCTCTCCTCACTTCTTAATCAGGGATTCGAGCTTCAATGATCCACTCTTGATGATTCTTGACGACCCGTGATTCCATGTTCTACTTCTTCCCGGTTCTATCCTAAACTCTTTTCGATTCACTATTTTATATTTTCTCAATATTAAAATAGGAATCTCTTTAGTTGTCTTTTCCTTAGCGAGATTTAAACAACGTGTACAATGTCCTAAGTGTAGGGGAGTTTACTCCCACATGCTTAAACATTGAGGACAATGTTTATCTTAAGTGTAGGGGGGACTTCTATCGAAGTTAAGTGGTTCTTTTCCTTGTATTTGTCCTCATTTTAACCGGAAAATCAATTTTTTCAACATTTTTCAAAATTTTTGATCTATTTTGGCCTACTAGTTTTTCCTTTTATATAGTTATTCTCTTGCCTTATTAGAATAAATGTTTAATAAAGTGGTTTTAATTTTCAAACGTTGTGAATCTTTTGACTCAATCCGAGTTTACTCTAGCTAGTATCCTTAACGTGTTTAAGTCAAGTTTTGTTAGGCTTTTATATAGGGAGCTATAAAACGCGAAAGTCTTAACTCTCACGGGTTAAGAACAAGAACTTTTCGCAAGTTCCTATAATTGATCCTAGAGAGTCGTTTATCAAGGGAACTTTAAAACGCGATTTCTAAACTTGAAAAAGTCTAAGAATTTGCAAGATCCTATAGGCGACTCGAAAACCCAAAACTTTGATTTAATAGGCTAAGCATCCACGAGTCTCATTACTTGAGATTTTAAACTGTGGAGAACGAGAGATGATAGAGCCAATTATAAGTTCGGTATTCTTTCGTGAATTTATGTGAGTTAATTATAAGCCTATTCTCCCATCGCTTGCTAATAAGTTTTCTGCTAATAAATAAGGTTGTACGATTTGAAAAGTTACTTAGCTTCTAGCCACAGATCGTTTAAAAGTTGCTCGGTATGGATTAGAGTTCATAGCCAAGGCATAACTTATTGAAGCGGGACGCGAAGATTGGCGAGTCCGAAAAGGCCCTAACAAGGCATGAGGGCTATGTTTTGTTGCTAAAGATCCAAAAGTGATGTGAAGAATCATTTATCGAAAATCAATATGAAGGATCGAGACACACGACGAAAAGCAAAAACTCCCAAAAAGTCATGGAGAAGTGTATCCGAAAAGACCCTGACAAGGTATGAGGATAAATAGATCCAAGTCAATAAAGGAGGCGGATCGTTGTATATCAAAATCCAAAATAAAGATTGGAGAAAAATGAAGAAGTCGTGGTCCAAGTATGAATCTCTCAAAATTTCAAGTGAAGAAATTCCAATTATGAAGAGAAGACCATTATTTCATGAACGTCTCTCAAGATTTGAAGTATGAAGTCGCTGCCAAATATCGGTCCGAGAAAGGTCTCAAATCGCGAAGCGAGTTATGCCAAGATATGAACTTTATGAGGTCCCGAGAAGCAGTTTTAAAAGATTTGGTCCTTTAGCTAACTATTGATTAAATCGTTCACTTTATTTTCAGACTAAATAACTATCGAAATAAGTCAAACAATGCATCCTCGTGATCATTCAAGACGACAATAAAATATAAGAGATACCCCTAGGAATAAGGGAGTCTAAGTGAATAATTGGCCCACATGAGTTCGTGTTAGTTTACTAACTTATAATAACAATGATCTCGTTTTTAAGCTTGGTTTGGAGAAAGTGAAAAGTTGAGGATGATGATTATTCATGACATTTTCAAAACCCAAGGTATGCTTTTTGATTTCTTTACTTTGAATGTTCGTAGTTTCTATCTCTTTAATAAAGGCCAACATGGTTTGTTTATGATGAAAAATGTAAACGTGCTTTGTAACTAATGCATTGCATGAGGACATTGCAATGGTCAAGTGTAGGGGATTTGATATGTGTGAAAACACACATCTTTTCTACCACTTAATTGCAATAATAACCGGACCAAAACGTGTATTTTATGTCTTTTATGTCGGAATTATGCGTGGTTTGTGTTTTTGTTGTGATTTAGGACGAAAAGGTGAAAAGTGGAGAAAACACGGGAATTCACGGGCATTTACGGACTTTTATTAAAGAAAAAGATGAAAGACGAAGTCAAGAAGTCAAGAGTGCAAAAAGAACGGAAGTCCAAGACCAATTCTGAAGATTTATCGAAGATAAAGTCAAAAGACGGAAGTTTACTTAAAGACGAGGAACTCAAGTCTTATTTATTTATCGAAGAATTAAAAGACGAGTCCAAAGAAATCCCGAGCCAAAAGTCGTTAAAGTCCAAGATTAAAGAAGATTTGAAGGCTTAAGGACTAATGGCGCAATTAACAAAAAGATTAAAGAAGAGGAGGGACCTAAGCATGCAATTAAGGAAGAAAGGAAGGAGGGGAGGAAGCTTCCTCTAACCTCCTCCCTAATCCCCTATATATAGTCATTAGCTAATTACTTTTCATTTTGTTGACTAATAGTGACAATTAGTTCTTCCATGGTTGGCTAGATTGACAAACTAGTTCTTCCACCTTTATTTTATGCACCTTTAATTACTTGTCATTTAAATACATGTTTTGCACCTTTAATTACTTTTAATTTCAAGTAAGTGTTTCTTTTAATTACTTGCACCTTTACTTTATCTTGTTAATCTTCTTCTACCTTTCTTTAATCTTTGATTTACACGTTTTTATCTTGTTAAGTTGTTTAAAGATTTGATCTTTATGCTTTTGATTGCTTTAAATCTCTTATTTTCATAGCTTATTTGATTTGTTTTCAAGTTTATATAGATTTTACAAAAGTTATTTTTTATATAAAAAGTTGTTTTTCTTAAAGTTAATTAATTTCGTGTCTTAAAAGTTTTTAACTTTCAGTTTCGTAGCTTATTTTTGCATGTTTTTACCTTAGATTTTCGTCTAGTGCTTATTAGGATTATAGCTTATTTTTCTAGCTTATTTTTGGTTATTTCCTGCGTATTCCGATTGGTACCAATCTGAAAAGGGTTTTGTATTCCGATTGGTCAAGATCTGAAAAGGGTTTGTTTATTCCGATCGTTGGTATAGCTTGGTATTCCGATTGGGTTAAAGTAGTGAATATTCCGATTGTATTGCAAGTGACAAGTATTCCGATCGGTGTTCTATACTTCATTCCGATTGAGGTGTTCATTGGATCATTCCGATTAATAGGTGACAGCTATTCCGATCGTGGGTTCCGATTAGCATTCCGACCAGGTCACGCCATATTCCGATCAGAGATTAGTTACATTCCGATTGGGGGTTTTTCTGGACATTCCGATTGGTAAGATCGGAATGTATTCCGATTGGAGTGGGATTTTCTTATTTTGTCTTGTTTAATCTTTAGTTTATGTTTTATACTTGTCTAATTTTAATTTCACACGCTTTTATTTTTAGTCATTTAATTAATTTACTTTCCGTCACGTTTTTAAATTTCGCACTTTTCTTTTTAATTAGATTTAGATTTTAATACTTTCCCTTTACTTTAACGACATTTACTTTTAAGTCTTGCACATTTAAATTAAAAACCAACCAAAAATATTTGTTTCACCAAAATAAAACTGAGTCACATAGAGAACCTAGATCAATTCGATTAGACATACTTAAAACGAATCTTGTTAATTAGGCAAAAGCCTTGTATCAATTACCTTATTCTCGGTTCGTGTTTTTGCGATATATTAATGTCCTTTCCTAACTTACATAAGGAATTTCATTTTGAAATAGTGATAGATAAATTGTTGGAAATCATTTTTTACAATAATACATTTATCAATTGGTCTTCATGTTATTTTAGAATTTAATCCATTTGCATAGCGGTTTCATCTTAGAGTTCTTGTAACAAAATGTTTAATCTATTTATTCTTGATTATAAAATAAATGTTTTAATTGACAAAATAGAGTATATATAGTAAAGAAATTTTTAGAGTGTAAATACTCACCAGTTAAAACAAATATTCAAAACCAAATATCTTGCAATGCTTTGAAAAACAGTCTTCTACTCTTCTAGCAAACTTCGTAACGTCTTACCAATTTGACAATTTCTTAAGTTCTGTCGTTATCATGGTGTAATATCCAGTGTTGTGATATGTTGTTTTTGTGATCTGAGTTAGTAAAAAATACCAATATATATATACAAGAATTTTATGAAATTGGTGAGAAAATTTAATGTGTTTCTTATTGTCATAACTTGTAAAAGTGTATACATTAGCTATAATTCAAATAAAAGCTAAAAATAACTTGTTGAGAAAACCCAAGCAAAAAAGAGTGTAGTAAATGTTCAAAAGAAAAAGAACCTGCTAAACATAAAGAACTGCTAAATATTTCTTTTGTCTAAAATAAATCAGTAGGATAAAAAGAGCATTTATGAGCATACTAAAAAAATGTAAAAAAGCATTAAATGCTCAAAACAAAAGTTTGAACCTAAGTCACCAATGCAGCTAAGAAAAAAACGAGAAAGAAAGAAAAAATGTGGCTGTGAATTGTCAAAGTCAAAAAGTCAGTGGCTATTCAAACTAGAAAGAAAAAAAAGTGAGAAAATGATATGTCATACACATATACCAATGTGTGTCATAACATGTCATACTAATGATTATCTTAAAAGAATATGTGGTGTCTTTAACTAAGGACCCTTTTGTTATCACTTTGGACAACTCGTATTGGGCCTAGTTTAGATTTGTTTATTATCTTTTGTTATAAAAACAAAAAAGTTATTACTTTTTAGTATACTAGTATTGCATAGAAGGACTTTGTTATTTTGTGATGAGAAAATAGACAAATAAGTTATTGACGTTTGTTTAAATGTTCACCTAAGTTACTAAAGTATTTTTGGTTATAAAAAGATTACTAAAGTATACGGATTAATAGACAAATAAGTTATTGACGTTTGTTTAAATGTTCACCTAACTTACAATTAGGTTACTCCGAGGGTGGGCAACCTATTGTTACAGCAACGTCGACACTTTGTGGGTCCCACCTCAAACAAGAATGTTGTTGACTCCTCAATGTTCGTTCATCGACACAATGGCCACCACCACCAGTTCTCACCACGGCCGGATCTATAGAAAAAACGTTACCACCGAAAAAAGATTGATGTCACTCTCGCCAGCCACCACAACCTCCGACCATCATAACCGATCGACCACTACAACCACCGTCACCCATTCATCTGGCACACACTCACCCTTCTTCCACCCTCAACCCAATCAAGATAGTTGCTCATTATGTCTTAGTGAAAAAGTAAAATGAAAGAATTTGAAGATAGCTTAGGAGCAGATGATTTGCTACGATCATTTTTCTTGAATCATGCGTTATTAGGATACACATAATTTAAAAATAAAAGATAATTTACTCTTTAAACAAATAAAAAATAAGTAATTCCACGTCGCCACTTACTTAGTACCAAAGGTTAAAACATACAGGGTAACTTATTTAACCTGTTACCTTAACTTTAGTAACCTATTTGTAACGAAAAAAACTTTAGTAACGTATGTGAACATTTTAGCAAACTTTGGTAACATTATTGTGTATTAACCCATTAATATTATATGACACGTCACTTAGCTACCGGTAACAAAAGGTTACATCCATAAGAGTAACTCATATAAAAGGTAAACTAAACGTAAGTAACTGATTTGCAACCAAAAATACTTTAGTAACTTAGATGAACATGTAAGCAAACTTTGGTAACTTATTTGTCTATTTTGCCTTTTGTGATTGTGAGGTTTTTCACAAGTTTAGCAAACTAATTAATAAAGGGATAAATAATTACGGGAGCCAAGTTTTACATCGATAAATTCGATGTAACAGGGTGATTTCGGATTATGAAGAACCAAGATATGTGCTTTATTAATCCAACATAGGGTGAAGCAACTTTAGAGGTTTTACCCGCGAATGTGGAAGCTGAAGAGAAATATAGGCTTGACAAGAAAGCTCACAGTGCCATGATTTTATGTTTAGGTAACAAGGTTCTGAAAGAGGTTGCTGGGGAGACGATTTCAACGGAGGTTGGTTAAAGCTCGAGACTTCATACATGAAAAAATCATTGGCCAACTAGTTGTACATGAATAAAAAGTTGTATACATTCTACATGCTCACTAGACAAAAGATTTTCGATCAAATAGAGGAGTTCAACAAAATTGTTCTTGATTTAGAAAATTTTGAGTTAACACTCAAAGATGAAGATCTTGATTTATTGTTACTCAATTCGATCTTCACCAACATCATACGAGAAATCTGTGGATACTTTGCTTTATAGGCGGGAAGCTTTCACTTTGGAGGATGTGATGACCACACTAAATTTAAAGGAAATCAAAGAAAGATCCAAGGCGAAGGGGGTGATGTTGAAGGGTTATATGTGAGGGGAAGAACTAATTGTAGGGATTCACATCAGTCAACGGGAAAGTCAAGATCGAATTCTTGAGGTGGAAGACTCAGATGCTTTATTTTCCAATTTGGGGAGCACTTGAAGAAAAACTGTCTGAAGAATAATCGCAAGAACTCAGCAAGTTACATCAAGAAAGATGATCATCCAAGCTCAAGTGGTTCAATTTATAATGGTTATGAGGTGATGATGGTGATGAGTGCAGAGGTTCTACTAGATTAGACCATGGATTCAGAAGGTTCATATCACATGTCACCCATTTTAGATGTATTTTTTTATTTTTTGGAATGCGATGAGGGCAGTGTATTGTTGGGCGACAATAAGGAGTGCATGGTCAAAGGTATTGGCAAGGTCAGGGTGCAACTAACAAATGGGCCAAGTTTTACGTTACACAATGTCAGGTATATTCTTGAATTGAAAAGAAACTTGATATCGCTAGGAACTCTTGAAAAAGAGGGATAGATAGTAAAATTTCAGTCGGGCAAAGTCAAAGTGGTTAATGGTTCTACGGTTATTTTATTTGGAACCCAAAGGGAGAATTGCGTGTACTCTTTAGGTGGCGATGAAGTATCCGGTGAGCTTAATGCTAGTCTTGAAGAAAAAGACAATCTTGTGGAGGTTTGACACAAAAGACTTGGACATATCAGTGAGGCAGGACTATAGGTGCTGGAAAAGCAAGGGTTGTTTGGCAAGAAAAGATTAGGGAAGCTTGATTTTGTGAGGATTGTGTTCTAGGAAAGTCACATCGAGTCAGTTTCGGTGTAGGAAGGCACACTACTCAGGAAGTGATAGACTATGTTCATTCAGACTTATGGGGCATGTCTCAGGTGGAATCATTGGGAGGTAAGATGTATTTCTTATATATTTTTCATGATTATTCCAGAAGGTTATGGGTTTATGTCCTCAGGTTCAAACACGACGCATTTAGAAAGTTCAAAGAATGAAAGCAGTTAGTTGAGAATCAGACTAGGAGTACGATTAAGAAGCTTAGAACGGATAATGATCTTGAGTTATGTAACCGGTAATTTGATCAACTATGCATTGAGAGTAGGGTTGCTATACATTTGACAGTTGCTGGGACGCTACAACATAATGGCTCAACAGAAAGGATAAACAAAACTCACATGGATAAGGTACATTATTTATTAATTCAGTCTGGATTGCTTAAGACGTTCTAGGCGGAAGTGACATGTACGGTAGCATATATTTATAAATGTGTCACCATCGATTAAGAAGAAGACTTTTAGCCACAAAATATTAAGTCAAAAAAGAATGATTCAGTCATAGGTTTATTATGTATCGGTCATAGGAACGTTGTAATTAGTACTAGGTTAATTGGTAATTACGGGCTTGCACTTAAAGCTAGATTATTCCACGTTTAATACCTTTAAGCCCATTAAGCCAAGCCCGACCCAAACAATTTGCTCACATGCCTCATATAGGCTTTGACTATAAATATAACCCCCCTAGCTGTTAGAAGGGTGTTATTCATTGTATTCTCTCTCTCTCTAAATCTAATATTTCTCAAGTTTTGCACCAATCATTCTTCTCATTCTCTCTACTTTCTCTCTCTAACCCTTCATCTATTTTTTATCATTATGTGAAGTGAAACATGGTATAAGTTCGGATAACTTGTGGTATCAATCGCCTAAGGGTAGATAGGTGATATGGTTGGTGGTTTATTTATGTTTTTTATTGTGTTCGTGGGTCTCTAAACCAACCGTAGTTTCTTTCATTTTTTTTCTTTGTTTTAAAGCTTAAAACTACACAAAAATATCATCTATCTAGGTAGAAACGATCTAGTATCTTCATTATATAGGTGGAGTTGCTTTGAATCAAGAAAAATCATTTCTTTTGGTTCTCTTTTTGGTTCGGATAGTGTTTGCAAGTACGATTCTTGAATACAAAATTTTTGGCTTAAAAATAAAAAAGTTTGCATTTTTAAGGTTTTGGTATACCTTAGGTTGTCCAAAAGTAGAAGTGGTTTTTGGTTACAACAAGCAAAAGTGTGGCATTTTAACGTTTTTTGGAATTTTGACACCAAAACTGCATATTCATATAGGTCGAAATTGCATTCTTAACAGGGTTGCCAAAATTGCAAATTGCTTGGAGAAAACTCCAATTTGCCTTAGGATCCAAATCTACAATTGCTTTGGGAGCCGAAAAATGCCTTCATACGGAATGAGCTAGCTGAAGCAGCTTATGTACAGTTGAAGAAAGCTATGATGGAAGCTCTAGTTGATTTGCCTAATTTTGACCAAGAATTTATGGTTGAAACTAATGTTAGTGGCACTAATGGAATTAGATCTGTGTTATGTCAAAATGGTCGGCATATCTTAGCAAAACCTTGTATCAAAAATAAGTTATTATCCACCTATGAAAAATAATTCCATGCATTCTGCAGCACTAAGATGCAATTTCATCCTTAAATATCTATTGGACCAAAAGCTCACCACCCCTTTTTAGCTTAAGTGGCGGCTACCCAAGTTGTTAGGTTATGATTATGAGATTATGTATAAGAAAGGAAGTGATAATGGTGCAACTGATGCTTTGTCAAGGGCCAATCAATGGGCTAAATTACTACAAATGGCAGTGGCTTTTTGTGGCAAGTGATGTTTAGGCCTAGTTCAAAGACAGTTGGAATAATGATGTTGATGCACAAATTTTAATCTAGCCTTTGATAGACTATAATTACAAAAACGGAAAAGTTGTAGTGGGTGTCAATCCTTAGTTGTGAAAAGAATTGGCTGGATACTATTATAACGAGGAAGCTGGAGGCCAATCTTGGTCCAAGTTACTACAAAGAAATTGAGTGCAGTTTTTATTGAAAGAGACTTATAAAATTACTCAAGTAGATGGTTAGAGAATGTGACATTTAGGCATGTGACCTCAATGCTTAACCTTGGTTAATTCATAATTACCAATACTTGAGAAGATTTGTACTGAGATTACTATGGATTTCATTGAGAAACAGCCTACTTCTCAAAGAAAATCGCTGATATTGGTAGTGGTAGATAGGTTAACCAAATATGCCCATTTCATGGCACTTTCTCATCTTTTTACAGCAAGTCAAGTAGCTCTGGTGTTCATGGATAATGTTTACATGCTACATGAACTACCAGAATGAATAATCAGTGACAGAGATAAAGTGCTTATAAGCAATTTTTGGACGCCTTGTTCTTAGCATTGAACGCAAAACTCAAGCTATCTACTGCCTGTCACCTACACACATATGGTCAGACATAAGTTGTGAATAGATGCGTGGGTTGCTGCCTAAGGTGTATGATTGGGGATAAGCCAAAACAACGGGCAAGCGGTTCCCACTACCTGAAATTTTGGTACAACACAAAAAAGAGAGCAAGACAAGATGCAAAGCCAAATTGAAAAGCGCATGACCGATATAGACTTTGAAGTAGGAACATGGTTCTATCTGAAGTTGCAACCACTTATGTAAGTGTCTGAGATAGGGACAACGATACAAATTTTTGTCTAAGTATTTTGGGCCTTTCCTCATTGAAGACAGGATTGGGAAAGTGGCTTACAAGCTCTGGTTGCCAAGTCATAGCCAAATGCATCGAATGTTTCGCATTTTTGCAACTCAAGAAATGCCAGCTGGGAGTTTTGCCTCAGTTGCTGGAAGATGGATTGTTAATCTACAAGCTACTTGCTATTTTGGAAAAGTTGTTGGGTAAATTGCACTGTGTTGACTTAGTGGACCAACAAAGAAGCAACCAGGGATGGAAACGGGTCGGGTTTGGGTCGGGTTTTCATGAACCCTGTACCCGTACCCGTTTATAATATCCGTACGCATATCCGCTCCATCACCCGATGGGTACCCGGTTAGTATTACCCATCGGATTTTCGGATTTTACCCGCAGGTATCCACAATTAATTTTTCGTTGAGCATTATTATGTGAATAATGTTCAGAATACCCTAATATATTTTTAAGTGTATAGTAGATAAAAAAAATACTTTTTAATATTATTCACGCGATTTAATATATCGAATAAATCATAGTTTTTATTTTAAAAACAAAATCCAAATATACTTGATCACAAACATCTTAATGCATACAAAATGTAATGAATATGATCATTCAGTTCGTTCAACAATATTCGTCTACTTTTTCACACAAATTTAAAACTTATATAAAATAGCAAAAAAAACGGGTATGAATTCGAGTAAACGGGTACGGATTCGGATACGGGTAAACGAGACGGGTATTACTAGAACCCGTACCCACGAAAAAAACATTCAAACCCAAACCCGTATCCAAACCTGTCAACCTGACTCCGAACCTGACCCAACCGGTTGGGGTTTCGGTTTTCCCCATAGGTTTCGGGCGGTTTTACCATCCCTAGAAGCAACATGGGAAGTGTATCATGATTTGATTGTAAGATTTCTAGGGTTTGAAGTTGTTCCTTGAGGATATAGAACTTTGTAAAGGGAATGGATTTGATATGTCCCGGCTCAAAATGGCAAAGTCAAAGACCAAAAGTCGAAGCAGTTTGAAAGTCACGAAACTCATTATATTCTACCACAACTCCACAATATATACGATTCATTGTTGATAATTTCATTTTTAGACTTGATTTGTAATTCTACTTTTTCTCTGAATTCACTTGTAACAATTCCATTGAATAAATCATTCACAAATCTTTCACATTTAGCTTTTCTTAAGGCTAAAATTATCTATTCTATACTATTATATAAAAAGGTTAACTCCAATCTTAACATCGATCTTAATTTCGAATCTAAAATTTCTAAACTTAACTCCAAACCAAAAATTAAGATATAAAGGTTAATTTTAAACCCTTAATTCATATTTTTTTTAAAATTGATCTCATCCATCCATATATTTTTATAACAAACTTTTGTAGCAACTTTATTAACAAACAATTCAAAAAAAATTTATTTTTAAATTGAAATATCTTTTGATATATTTATTATTTTTATAATATATTTTCATCGTATTTTCTAAAATTTCGTGCTATTTAATTCAATATTCATTTTGATATAATTTTATTAAATATTAGTTTCTTTGTTTTTAATGAGTTTATTTAAGTTAATTTAATTTTTTACTACTTTAACTTTAATTTAAACCTTAGGAAAATTGTAATATTTGTTCGCTAAAAAGTAGTTATCGGGAAGGAGGGGTGATATACATTATAACTAATTTTTTTCTATTAAAAATGACAAAAACGATATCGAAAAGGGTAAAAAATGTCCATAAGATCACAAAAAAAAAAAATTTTTTTTTTGGGGGGGGGGGACCACCCTATGCTTTATATAAGTTCCGTCTTTGTTATCGCGTACTCGTCGTTGCATTACACGAGTACGATGCTATTTAAAAAGGTCTAAGAAAGAGCTGGGACAAGAATGTACAGAGAAAGAAAGGCCACAAATGGCCAGAGGGCATGAAAACTAAGTCCCAACCAAAAACCAAAGACAAAAAACAGCTACTCACATAGTTGGGGTGAGCAAAACCGACTGACAACCGAAAACCGACATAAACCGACTAAAATCGAAACCGAAATCGACCGAAACAAACCGACCAAATTCGGGTCGGGGTTCGGGATGGGTTTTTCATGATTTTGGGACTCGGTGCGGGTCGGGACTCGAGATTAATTTGGATATCGCAAAAAGAAAACCACACAAATCGAGAGTAACTCGGACCAAACTCGGTTCGGGACTCGGGCCTAACTCGGGTCAGGATTCCGTTTGAGTTTTTCACGATTTCGATTTCGGGATAAGTCAGGATCGGGTCGGGACGGATAGACACAGTAGCACTACCAACAAAAGAGGAAGGCACACAAATCTAACTATTCCAATCAAGGAAATAGCCCAAACAGCACGAGGTGACACACGGGAGCAAGAGATAAGACAATGCTCAATCGATTACACCTCCTAATCATAGAAAGGACTAGGGTCACCTTCAGTAAACATTTCATGAACTGTTCGGTAAAAAGTTTGTTTATGTTCGTTTAATTATTAAATAAACGAACATAAACATAATTTTACCTTCATTTAGTTAAATGAACGAACATGAACAAAAGTCATGTTCGTTCGTTTATGTTCGTAAACGTCCGATTATGCGTTCGTTAATGTTCGTTTATATTTGTTTATTTTTTTATTTCGTATAACATATCTTTTAATAGTATACTTGTAAAATTGACATGTTTAAACAAAACAACACATATGAGACAAAAAGAGTATACCTAATCTTATTAATCTTATGTCTTTTTCTACGTTCATTTATGTTCGATCGTTTATGTTCGTCTAAGGTTCGTTTAATTTCTTAATAAACGAACATAAAAGAACATGAAGAAATCATTTTCTTAATAAACGAGCATGAACAACAAAATTCGTCCGTTTAAGTGATCGTGTTCGTTTATTTGTCCGGTAAAAATTAAATGAACGAACATGAATAAGGCTTCGTTCATGTTTGTCCAGTTCGTTTACAGCCCTAGAAAGGATGGAAGGAATACTAATGCCTCTTGAAGCAAGATTGGAACGGGTAGCTAATATAAGCCCTCCAAACGTATATATTAACCTTTCGGGGTTCAAAGAATTCCACGAATGGTTCAATTCAAGAATGCAATCGGCAAGAGTGTTATCTTGAATAATGTTGCAGCAAGTCTTAACCTTAAAAGAACCAGAAGCATTGCGAGACCAGGACCATTTATCCATAGCAAAGAGACTATCCAATCCTAAGCCATCCATATTGCTACTAACTAAAATACTATCCTACTTCACCCATGAGATGCCTCTTTGATTCTCTTTGAATCCAAAAAAAAATCGGCTTCGAATAAACCATTTGCCAAAGAACAGCGCATCATGCATACTGAAGGGGCGAAATATTCGAACCATCATCTGCGAGAGAGACCCACATCAGATTTTTACCCAAGTCCGTTGATTTTACCTTTGACCGAATACTTTATCTTTCCTGTAAGAGGACTTGCAATGGCAATCCTTTTAACGATGAAAATTATTTGTGAAGTTATTCTATTAATAAAAATTTGCAAAGTTAGTTCAAATACATAAAAATAATAAATAATCATAGAAATTATGCAAAAAAATTTATAAAAATTTGAAAATTTTATTTATTTTTCAGAAAAATAACTTCAAAAATTTTTATTTTTTTTCAGAAAAAACTATTACTTTTTTTTTACTTTTTAAAAACTTCGAAGAAATTATTTTTTTATAAAAAATTGAAATTTTTTTCTGGAAAAGAAACGTTTATGTTTTTAACTTTTTTTAAAAATTCGAACAAAAAAAATTATATTCTTTTTTATATAAAAATGAATTTTTTTTCAGAAAAAAAACGTTTAAATTTTTATCATTTTTTAAAAAGTCTGAAAATTTTTTTTCCCAATTTTTATAAAAATTATCAATATTTTTTCTTCTTCGAATTTTTTTTTAAAACTAAACGTTTTCTTTTTCTGAATTTTTTTTTCGTTTACCGATTTTTTAAAAAGTTTATAAAAGTAATAATTTAAAAAAAAAAAATAATTTTACAAATTTTTTTATTTTATCTTTTTCAAAAGTTATTTTCTGAAAAAAAAAATTCAAATTTTTATAACTTTTTATATATTTTTTATGCGTTTGGACTTACTGTGCAAATAATTTTTAGCGTTAAAATCAAAGCAAGTCCTTTTACCGGTCAAAGGTAAAGTATTAGGTATATATTAGGTATATTCTGAATTATATGGCTTTTACCTTTTATATAACCCTTTATTCATAGTCACAGGAAACGTTGGGTCAGCCCGTTTTGCGTTTCGGATCGTTCGTACCGAAACGCGTTACGATCGCGACTCAGATTGCTCAGGATCGCGATCTTGAAGTTAAAGCGCTTCGGCCACCAAGATTACTTTGTTTCATGTTTAAGTGCTTTTCTTGATTGTTATAGGTCGTACATATACTAGCGAATCCCGGGGCGATTATGATGGTTTTGGTGTTTTTGTTGTTGCGACCGAAGGAACTGGACTTCCACGCTCTCAACCGCGTCTCACTTCATACCGGCTCCTATGGCTTTTCAACCCACCAAGCTCAGAGTACTTGGTTGCAAGGGTCAAAAACCTTACATGATGCCAGTGTTCTATCGTTTGCAATTTCGAACGTGGCTAATGCATTGTAGCCTCAGTATAAGTTACTTCAGCAACATTTTTACCTTTTTCGTTTGCAAAGTGGCGAAACAAACCTAGAATAACATGTATAAACCAAAAAAAGTCACTTGACGCGTATGTAAGCGTAATCGAAAACTTTATTCAAAATCATTTGAACACATCAATACGGCCGGAAATTCACATCTATATCAAAAGTAAGCATCCAGGCAAATAACAGCTGATATGCCTCTCATACCGTAACCATATATATCGATCTCCGCTTGAGATCATCACAATATACAAAATATTTATTACCCTAGATGCTTTACTTGCTATGCATATATTTATATAAATTTATTTCTACCACCAGCTCTCCCCCTAATCCGAAAATACATCTGCATTATCATGTTGGCGAATGGGTCTTGATTGGGGCCCAGAGATCAGCTCCGTTGCTGCTAGCAACTCCCATTGTATATGAAGTCGGAACCAGACACAAGCCTTTGCTTCTTAAGTTATATGAGTCTAAGTCCTACAAAAAGAAAACAAATAAGTCAATGGTTTTGGCACCAAATAAGTCAATGCGTATATGGGTCATAAAACAAGCAGGTCGAAAAGCTTGTATAAAGGTCATATGGGTTCAGGTCACAACAAGTCATCATTGTGTTCGGGTTAAAATGGGTCATATCAACTAAATGTAGTCATAATCGATCTCTTTTTAACGCAAAGGGGTAAATGTGCCACCTATGATGGATCAGTAAGAGAGTAAACTATTTACTTGGTTCATAGGCTATTGGTTCGCTCACCTGATACTGATCTGTTGGGTTGCTCTGAAGATAAGGCGCACTCAGCACCTGAAACAAAATAAATAGTTGGCGTAGCTGATCACGGAAACCGATATATAAAAGAAAGGGAGGGGATAGTGATATGGGAAGTGGCAAACCTTCACTTGATCGTGAAGAAAGTGTATGTACTCCATTGCTTCAAGAAGTACTGAAGCGGTATCTGTCTGCAGTCAAAAATCTTGGATTAGAAAACTATTCGGTTCCAGCTTTACTATGTGTTTACGACGCAGAATGGTACCAAGAGATTATTAAACCAGCGAGCCTTAAACTAACATTGAATGGGCTAAAAGTGATTTCGGTGTACCTTGCCGTATGGTGAAACAAGTTGCTGAAGGGCTGCTATCCTTTCACCAACCTTCTCTTTTCTTTCCTATAAAACCGTGAAGGTATAATCGTCAGTGATCTATGTGTATACATATTCGAAATGCGCAATGTAAATCACCAACGACTCTATATATGATTCTGCAGGACGCATATCCCTTACAGCAGGACAAATTTACACAAGGGTGTAGAAATTAAGTGAATGGGAGAGGACTGTCATCATGTTCGACAATGACATGAATCGTATTGTATATTGACCGAATTCTTAACTATGTTCCTTATCTAAACATGCGATTTAAGGGTGAAATCAGGAAAAAAAAAAAAGACATCCTTAAGATCATGTTATATCAGAATGTTGAGTTGTTGACATACATGAGCTTCAAATATATTATAAACTTTGGTACGCAGATGTGTTATGAACCTTCGATGATAAGATATGACATGACAAGGAGGCAGAGCAACGAAAAAGAAGAGACCTTGGAAGACATAGATAAACCGGCCTTCTGTCTTTTTGGTGTCAAAGAAGTAAGACTCCCCTGCTCAATAGATACCGGGCTTCGCTTATGGTCCATCATCTTAATCACTGGTTCTAATCTTTCCGTCTCAATAGCCACAAGCATTAACTGTCAGGTATTTTCAACATAATTAATTATACGCACGCAGGTTGTGAACGTCTTTAATAGTTTAATGTTCTGACAAATATGCAGAAAAACACTTAGCGCAAATATGATGAATAAGAAAAGGCGGGTAGGGGTCGGGTTTCAGGACAGATATGGGGTGGGGTAGTTACGCTCAGATAAGACATAGGGCGATATAAAAGCTGGCGGAGTAGTAGTCAGGGACAAGTATCTACCCTGTCGTTATTATAGAGAAACATACATATTTTACCGCTCATTCTATTAGGTACTTACAATAACAACGAAAGCGCCAGAATGACCAAATACGCAAGTTCCAAGACGTTGCTTACATTATACAGTACTAAATAATATTATTAGCCACACGGTTGTTGTGCCATGAGCAAGCAGTATTAAATAATCAGGTTTGACAATTCAGCGACAAAAAAACAAACATAACATTAAAAAACACATCAACCATAACGCCAAACGCCAAACGCCTACATTTGTTTAATGTCGTCTCTTATCTATCTGGTCTCTAAATTAAAAAACCGTAAGCTACAAACAAGAACTTCAATATGATTAAGACATTCAGCAACAACCGATATTTATACTAAACGCAACATTATAATTTATAATAGCACTGCAATGAACGGTACAAATTAGTCAAAGAAGCAACCTTACATCTGTATCGACACTATTATATTCCGGGGTCCCTAGATAGAGCCATTGTGATAAAATATTGGTACATGATATCACATTTGAATATATCTATGTTTGAAAGTAGCACACATATGCTATATTTTGGTTCCGGTAGGACCCGAGCTTATTGTTATTCAAAAGAGTAGGTAAGTGTATCAGTATGCAAGACATGTGTTCTTCTGGTGCATCAGTAAACATTAACACGAACCACACAACTTCTTTCCTAAAAAGATATTACTAAATGAGCTACTCGAGATCGAGCTAACTCAGACTCAGAGTGTCACCGAGACAAACGTGTCAACCAAGTGCCAAACTTGAGCTACATTTGATTATAACAGCACAAAAGACCTGACACACTCAAAGCTCGAAACTCATCCGAATATAAGTACACGTTCTAACACACCTGTACCCTAAGGCAAGCATTCATTAACTACGGGTAATTTAGCTCGGTCAAATTTTTGACTTAAAGTCCGTCAAGTGTCTAGTTCTATAATCAAAAAGGTACTTTGTTAACTTAAAATCACCTCAATTAGACTAAGTCGACACGGTGCCAAGTTTTAGCTCGACTTGAGAACAGAAGTAGAAACATGACACACTCGAAGTTCGAAACTCAATCAAGTACAACTATCATGTTCGCTAATTCAGTACCTTCCACTAGAATCCCCTCTATCAGACTAAGTACAGAAAGTCTCAAGCTTCAGCTTGAACTGATTACGGAACTCGAATCTGGACATACTCGAAGCTCGAAACTCAGTCAAGTACAGATAACATTTTCATACTTCTCCACATTCCACTTAACCCAAACAAACCATAAACACGAATTACTTCCAAAAGTATATAAAATCACACACACAATCAAATTCAGCAACTCTTTTAACAATAACACAATGCTAGATTATTATGCCATAATGAACTTATATAAGCCGAAAAGTTACTAAGTAAGCCACAAAAAGTGAGCTTATGAAACATATAAGCCCAAAACCAAATAAGCCATAATGCGACTATGTAAGCCAAAACAAACACCTATAGTCCAGTCCACCAAGCTCAAAAACGTTGATCAACTAAACAATGGTAAAGAAAAACTCAGTCAAACTTCGACTTCAAGCCTGTAAAGTTTATTTGTTTTTTCGCCTTAAGCCCCAATTTTCCGGCTCATTTCGAGACTTTATACGAGTTTATAAGCCCCCAAAGTCTCAAAAAAAACCGAAAAATTATGGCTTATGAAATATAAGACGAAAAACAAATAAGCTAATAAGTCACGTGGCTTATGAACTTATTTGTTTTTCCGTTTATATTTCATAAACCACAATTTTCCGGCCCATTTCGAGACTTTATACGAGTTTATTATATATAATAATAAACTTATATAAACCCCAAAGTCTCGAAAAAAAGCCGAAAATTGAGGCTTACAAAATATAAAACGAAAAACAAATAAGCTCATAAGCTAAGTATGAGCTTAAACAAATAAGCTTATACGTCGCTTATGACCTTATTTGTTTTTTCGTCTTATATTCCGTAAGCCTCGAGTTTTTCGGCTTCGGGACTTAACTCGTATAAAGTCTCGAAATGAGCCGGAAAATTAAGGCTTACGAAATATAAGACGAAAAACAAATAAGCTCATAAGCCACGTATGAGCTTAAAAAAATAAGCTTATACGTGGCTTGTGAGCTTATTTGTTTTTTCGTCTTATATTCCGTAAGCCTCAATTTTCCGGCTTGTTTCGAGACTTTAGGGGCTTATATAAGTTTATCATGATATGATAAACTCGTATAATAAACTAATAAAGTCTCGAAATAAGCCAGAAAAACTCGAGGCTTACGAAATATAAGACGAAAAAACAAATAAGCTCATAAGTCACGTACGAGCTTAAACAAATAAGCTCATACGTGGCTTATGAGCTTATTTGTTTTTTAGTCTTATATTTCGTAAGCCTCGAGTTTCCGGCTCATTTCGAGACTTTATACGAGTTTATCATATCATGATAAACTTATATAAGCTCCTAAGTCTCGAAATAAGCCGGAAACTCGAGGCTTACGAAATATAAGACGAAAAAACAAATATGCTCATAAGTCACGTATGAGCTTATGAAACATAAGCCCAAAAAAACTTACCGATCAAATAACATGCGATGATCCAACCTTAAAAAGTTAGAATATATGTATTTAAGGAAAGGCAAAAACGGTGTCGTTTGGGTGTGTGAGAGGGGGAAAAAGAAAGGAGGGGATTTTGAAAGGCTTTATATGAGTGGCTATTTATAAAAGAGATTTTTTGAGTTTGATTGATTGATTGAATTTTTATTAAATAAGTAAAGTAATAATAATGATGTCATTATTTTTAGGAAAATATTTTTTGTTATTATGACAGCTAATATCCATCCAACTTTTTCTTTTCTTTTTTTTTATCACTATGGAGTTGTTTTACTTGCTTTGTTTATTTACCTTTTTAGGCTGAGTAGGGGTGTAAACGCGTCGAGTCGAGTCGAGCCGAGTGTTGTCATGTTCGAGTTAGATTTGAATACAAAAAATCAAGCTTAATACTTGATTCGAGCTCGATTAATTTTACATCTCGAACTCGATAAATATTTGGTATATCAAACTCGACTTGACTCAATTTATGTATATAAAAAAAACTTTTTAAGTATCCATTATTGTATTTTTGTTTGTCCCATAATAAGTGTCCACTACAATAAATGAGAGAATTTTGAAAATTAAATTTCCTATTTTACCCTTTAAATACGGGCCCGTGTTTAAATTTTTTATTTTATTTTTGTCTTTTTACATTAAATGAGGGTATTATTGTCATTTATTAACTTACAATACTAATAATATATTACACCTAAAACTTTGTGTTTTGAAATCTTGGACACTTAATATGGGATGCACGGAGTAATAAATAATTTAATTAAAGCTCGATAAGGCCAGCTCGCGAGCTTCTCGAGCCGAGTATATTGGAGCTCGAACTCGATTCGAATATATACTCGAGTAGCTCGAGCTCGCCTCGTTTAGATCGAGTCGATTTCGAGTAGTTTATGAGTCGATCTCGAGTAACTCACGAGCTGTCTCCGCTCGTTTACACCCCTAGGGGTGAGCACAAGGCACTGCATACAAGACCGAACCGGACCGTACCTATATCAATCTGTTTTTCGGTTTTTTTGGTTTGATCAATCCGATTTGGTTTAACGTGTGATCGATTATTATGCTTTGTCAAATCAGATCGACGTAAAGAATCAGACCAGACTAAATGAACATATTCATGTAGTAACTCTAGAGAGCCGACTTTTAAGCGCAACGTTGAAGTGGTTTCGAGTAAACTTAAACGTGTTATTTAAATGAACTCGAACATTTTTTCGTAGTATTTTTAAGTCGTATGTGTAAAACAACTAGCAATTAACTTGTACGAGTTACCATCGCCGTTTCAAAATAAGTGTAGTGTCTTGATTTTTTAAACCATTTTTTTTAACTTTGACATTCACTTATCATGTTCGTATTATATAATACTTGATTAATATTATATCAATACATTCAAAGCATAGTTTATTTATATAATTTACATCTATTATTATATTAAAAAACGAGTTCTTAAAAAATCAAAACAAAATACGTGTTTTAAAACGGATGAAGTATTTTATAAGAGTAAAAGGATTGTGCTCATTTGTGTTTAGGATATCATTTAAGATAGGGTGAGCATCGGATCAGAAATGAATCGACTTAACAAAAAATGATTTGTAATCGAAATAGATTTAGGAAATTTCTTAATCGAGAACCAAACCGACAATATACTTTCAAAACTAAAACTGAACCGAATTAATTTAGGCCGAGTCGGGTCGATTCAGTTTGTTTTAGCTAGTTCGAACAAAAAAATGTCAATTTTGACTCGAACTGAACAGATCAAATCGAAATAAAACTATAAAACTGCAAATAAGATTAGTTCGCCTTCAAGATAAAATATATCTCAAAATAACTATAACAATTTGGCTCAATTTGCTAGTTTGGTGGTTTTCAATCCAAATGATACGCCTAATAAGACATATTGAACTTAGCCGAACTAACCATACACACATCCATAAATTTTTATTGCGTAGTGCTAAATATGTTAAATATCTTCGTTTTTTTTAATTTGTGATAAATGCACCTGATTTTTTAAAATTGTGTTTGTAATATTGTTTAATTTATTGTAAATACACCAGGTCGTTTTGTGTCCTGATTCCGTCCTTATTTATAGCCTTACAGTAGGATATAGTGGTGTCATTTTTTTGTCATGATATAACACCTCAAACCTCACGGCTCATCATACTAAGGTTGGCGTTATGGTTTTTGGCGTTGTGGTTGTCAGCTTAGTAAAGGTTACGTTTTTGATTATTTTTTTTCTTTAATTTATTAAGTGGGGTATATATGAACCCTTTTTACCAATTTTTATTCTCATGATATCACTTTTTCATGACTCACTGCAACCTCTCAAAATGTAATGTCATAACTTACATGACATCATTTTTTGATATGGATGAGCTCGGGACCAATCCCGTCCCGATTTAGTACTCCCGATTTTTTCCCGATCTAAAAAATTATGTACCGATCCCGTACCCGAACGGGATTCGGGTATCGGTACCGGTACGGGTATCGGTACCGGTACCGGGAAATCGGGATTTTCCCGTTTTTGGGGAATTTCCCGACTTGGTACCGATCCCGTACCGAATTAGTGGTCCCGATTTTTTTTCACCTTATTTTGTAGTCCCGATCCCGTACCGAACGGGATTCGGGTATCGGGAATCGGTACGGTTCCGAGAACGGTTCGGGATCGGATTCGGGATTCGAGTCAAAATGCTCATCCCTATTTTTTTACTATAACATTATTGGGTGATGTTACTAATACCCCCGTTAGCCCCCCAAAAGTACAAAGAAGTACTTCCAATACCCCCCTTTTGTCCCCCTTTTACTGTACAACACAGTTTTCTGTCAGTTTTTTTTCCGTATTTTTTGACAGTTTACTGTTTTTGACATGTTAAACTTTATATTTACTATTCCGTACTTTCTATTTTACAGTTTTATAACAAAAATAAAATTATAAAAAATCAAAAATCAAAAAAATCAAAAAATTAAAAGAATATTAGAATCCATTTAAGAGATGTACCAATAACCACCCCAACATTATTTTTTGTTATAACATCACACCACTGTACCATTTTCTCAGTATCAGTCATATAATCTAAAGTTATGTGCCTCATTTCAAAAGCAAAAAAAATGATCATTTGCATTGTTTCTTTTGGAGTTTTCTTTTTCTTTTGTTTTCCTTTTTAAGTGAAATGACAATTCCACTCACCACTCATTTAATTTTAGGTTGTTTTTTCACTAGAAGGGTCTTTTCCCCCTAGAAAACTTTATTAGATGAGTTCAAATTTTGGCTAAAATTAGAGTTTGGTGAAACTAAAACTAAAATTGTTTTTATTCAGTTTGGCCGATTTACCAAAATAATCGATTTAATAATTAAGGTATGTTTAATATTTTAGGAGTTGAAAGGAATCGCTGAAAGAGGTGCTGAAACTGTATATTAGAACATGTAATTTGAGTTTATTTTAACATGTTATTTTAACTAACATTTCATTTAAAAGCTTATTTTTTAACAAGCTTTTTTAAATTCTGTCAGTTAAACGAGACTTATTTTTATTAGTGGCTTATTTTTATAAAACAGTAAGCTTATGGTACGATAAGCTTTGATAAGCTTACGCGTTAAACATAGCCTTAAAAGAAATGATTTAGGGTATGTTTGATAATATTAACGGGAGTTGGTGTAGCTTGTTGTTGGAGCATTTTGTTGAATCAAGGGCTGGAGTTTTTTAAACGCTACTTTAAAAAGTATTTTATTTAATAGCTTATTTTTTTAACATGGTACTACAAAATATGTCAACCAAACAGACTTATTTTTAAAAGTAGCTTATATTTTTTAAAAAAATAAGCTTATGTTCCGATAAGCTCTCGTAAACTTATACACCAAACATAATGTTTGGCATTCTTAGGAGCTAGAGCGGGTTGCTGGAGTTGGATGTCGGAACATTATGCTTGAGCTTATTTTTACATGTTACTTTAACTAGCGTGCTATTTACGAGTTTATTTTTTTAACAAGCTCTATCAGACAAACGAGACTTATTTTTAATAGTAGCTTATTTTTTGAGAAATAATAAACTTATATTACGATAAGTTTTGATAAACTCACGCACTAAGGGTATGTTTGGCGTTTTTAGAAGCTGGAGCGGATCGCTGGATCGGGTTGCTGGAGCTGCATGCTGGAGCATGTAGTTTGAACTTACTTTCACATGCTACTTCAACTAGCATGCCATTTTGAAGCTTATTTTTTTAAGAAACTCCTCCAAACTCTGTCAGTTAAACGAGACTTATTTTTAATAATAACTTATTAATTTAAAAAACAATAAGCTCATGTTACGATAAGATCTGATAAGCTCACATACGTTTAAGTAAAAAATGTTTGCCTTTCTCAGATAATCTCATCGGAGTAAACCCCTTGCAAAATCGATTAAGGAGGTGTTTGTTTTAGCTTTTATAATGGGCTTATAAGCTTATTAGCTTATATAAGCTTATAAGCCCAAACCAAGTGTTTGGTTAAGCTTATATATGTGGGCTTATAAGCTTATATATGGGTGTTTTGATAAGCCACAAAAACGTGGCATTTTTATGAAGGTTTGGACTTATATAATATATTTACCATTTTATCCTTATGTTAATTTAAGCTTATATAAGCTATGGGCTTATAAGCTTATTAAACATAGACTTATATAAGTCATAAATGACTTATATAAGCCTATTATATAAGCTAAAACAAACACCCCTAAAAGTGAATTTGGAGTTAACCGATCGAGTGTTCGAGTGAATGTTTTATATGATTTTTGGATCGTAACTCGTGAAGTCAATGATATAGTAATCCCGCATGTGAAAAATTATAATTTCAAAAGAAATATGATTTTGTTTATCGAATCTTACATGTAAGTCTTATGAAATGACATAAAGTTACAATTTTTTCATCTTTTCAACATTTATAACGACTACACCATGTTTTCATTTACGTCATTTTTAACACTACTATTACAATTTTATTACGTAGTACTATTAAAAAAGCAAAAACACTACACTACAACAAAAGATAAAACAACAACGATAGATTAGACTTTAGAAGATTCACAGAATCCTTTTTTCGTATTTTTTTATTTTTGTCGTTTAAAATACAAAACGATTGCTAAACTTTTGCGATAAAGTCACATCAGTTAAACGCTCGCTTTTTTACGTAGGCTGATGGAAGTAGAGGTAAAGTCACCCACGACTTTAAGAAGCCGCGCGTGACCTATCGTCCCTCCATAAACCTACTCACGCACGACTTTCTTTTTTTTCACAAAAAACCTGACCAAACTCACCTAACGCAAGTTTGTTTGATTTGGGCCCCACATGCAAACTAACCGTTATATTAAAAAAAATTAATACCCTCTTTTTACTTAGACTAGTGGGAGTGGGGTGAAACTCACTCACCTCCATCTCAGCGCCACGTCAGCTTTTTACCAAACTCACCAAACTCACACAAACTCACTTCACATCACCCCATTTTTTTATTTAATATTTTTTATTCATACATTTTATTAAAACACGGGTACATAGAAAATTAAAACACAGTACGAAATTAAAAGACGATACATAGGAAATTTAAAAACAACATTTAAAAAAAACATAAATATAAAAAAAACTTAATAAATTAAGCATTGGCATACAAATGCTCGACCAAATCTGCTCGAAGATTGTGATGTTCTTGCGCGGAGCTGATATGCCGCATAACTTGTAGCATGTGTTCTTGGGTTTGAAACACATCGTCCAGTTGAAGTTGTTCTTCTGGGAACCATTGAGGAGATATTGCTTTTTTTTGAACTTTCGAACCATATTATGTAATATGATGCATGTGTACATAATATTCATGATTCTTTCTTTCTGTAAAGGTCGTGCATGATTGGCTAATATGGCCCATTTTTTCTTCAAAACACCAAAAGCTCTTTCAATATATTTTCTTGCGGATTCTTTTTCTGCTTATATAAAATCCTCTTATGGTCATTGGATGATGGTTCGGGAACTGTTTTAACAAGTGTTGTCAATTCCGGATATATTCCGTCCGTAAGATAGTATCCCCATGGATAGTGTACACCGTTAGCCTCAAACTCCACCTCAGGTGCTCGTCCGGTTTTCAAATCATTAAATAAAGGGGACTGGTATAAAACGTTGATGTCGTTGTTCGACCCAGAAACACCAAAAAATGCATGTCATATCCACAAGTCCTGCGACGCAACAGCTTCAAGTAAAATAAATGGATTCGGTCCATGATCTCGTCTAACATATTGCCCTTTAAAGGCAACTAGACAACCGAACCACTCCCAGTCTGTATAATCAAGACTTCCTATCATCCCTGGAAACCCGTGCTTTGCTTCATGATGCGCATAAAGTTTCTGAACATCAGTATACGTGGGTTTTCTCAAATACTCAGCCCCAAATATTTCCATAACAGCACTACATAAATGATCAAGTGATTCTCGAGAAGTTCTTACGCTCATTTGCAAATACTCATCTAGAAAACCAGGAACGACGCCGTATGCCAATTGACGAATCGCCGGTGTGCACTTTAACAACGGCGAAATACCTTCTTTTCCGGTACAATCAACATTATTACGAAAGTATGCAGAATGGTGAGTCACTTCACTAACTATCCAGTTGAAAAGGGGGCTACCCATTCGAAAAACATTTTTGAACTCTTTCGCATCGTATATTGGGTTCGCCGAAAAAAAAGACTCAACTAACCGATTATGAGCACCTATTCGGTCTCGAGTTATGACGTTTCTGGGTACTCGATTAGCAATACGTCGTCTTTTAATAAAATGCAACGCTTTTTTAATAAAAGCCCACTTGCGTTTCGTTGCGACTACCGGATTTTCAGTGGCAAAAAATAACTCGTATTCGTCGATATTTTTTATTTTTTTTATTTGTGGAGAATGTGTGAAATGTGTATGGAATTTGAATGTGTGTTTGAAAAATAAGAGTTTTTGTTGGGTATTTATAAGTAAAAAGGGGTATTTGAAAAAGTTTTTTTTTTATTTGAAAATAACGGTTAGATTCAAGTGGGCCCCATTTTATGTATAACTCACCCCGGTGAGTTTGGCATGTTTTTTTTTTTTGAAAAGTGTAACTCGCGCGCGGGTTGTAAGGGGGGATGGGGGGCCACGCGTGGCTTTGCCATGCGGCTCGTGGGATTCACCCCACTCCCACCAGCCTTATAAAATACCTATTAAAACTCATATTTTTCAAACACACAATTATATTTCATACACATTCTCCCTAAAATTCTTTGCTACTAAAAACCGTGAAGTCATAATGAAACGCAAGTTGAGTTTTATTAGAAAAGCGTTGGCGTTTATTAAGAGAAGACGTAATGCTAATCGAATACAAAGAAACGTCATAAATCGGGACCGAATAGGTGCTCATGATCGATTAGTTACGTCTTTTTTTTACAGCGAACCCAAGATACGATGCGAAATAGTTCAAGAGGGTTTTCCGAATGGGTCGTACCCTTTTCAACTGGATAGTTAATAAAGTGACTATCCATTCTGCATACTTTCGTAATAATGTTGATTGTACCATAAAAGAAGATATTTCGCTGTTGTTAAAGTGCACATTGGCAATTCGTCAATTGGCATACGACATTATTCTTGGTTTTATAGATGAGTATCTACAAATGAGCCCAAGAACTTCTCGAGAATCACTTGATCATTTCTATAGTGTTGTTATGGAAATTTTCGGGCCTGAGTATCTGAGGAAACCCACGTATGCTGATGTTCAGAAACTTTATGCGCATAATGAAGTAAAGCACGGGTTTACAGGGATGATAGGAAGTCTTGATTTATGGACTGTGAGTGGTTTGGTTGTCTAGTTGGCTTTAAAAGGCAATACGCTAGACGAGATCATGGGCTGAATCCATTCATTTTACTTGAAGTTGTGGCGTCGCATGACTTATGGATATGGCATGCATTTTTTGGTGTTTCTGGGTCGAACAACGACATCAACGTCTTATATCAGTCTCCTTTATTTAACGATTTGAAAGCCGTACGAACACAAGAGGTTGATTTTGTGGCTAACGGTGTACACTATCCATGGGGATACTATCTTGCTGACAAGATATATCCATAATTAGAAACACTTGTTAAAACAATTCCCGAACCAGCAGACGGTGACCACAAGAGGAGTTTTTTATAAGAAAAAAAAAATCCGCAAGAAAGATGTGGAAAGAGCATTTGGTGTTTTGAAGGAAAAAATGAGTCATATTATCCTGCACGAGCATTCCGGAAAGAAAGAATAATGAATATGATGTACACATGCATCATATTAGATAATATGATTCGAAAGTTTAAAAAAAATAGCAATATCTCCTACATGGTTCCGAGAAGAAGAAATTCAACCGGAAGACGTGTTATGGCCTCAAGAACGCGTGCTACAAGTTATGCAGCAACTCAGCTCAACGCAAGAACATCACAATCTTCGAGCAGATTTGGTCGAGCACTTGTTTAACAATTCTTAAATTATTATAATTTTTTATATTTACCAATGCATCGTTTTTATTTACCCGTGTGTACCGTTTTTGAATAAAATGTATGAATAAAAAAATTTATTTTATGAATAAAAAATATTTAATAAAAAAGTGAGAGTGAGTTGTAGTGAGTGCAATTACTCTCCAAAAGTGAGTGTGAGTGAGTTGTAGTGAATTTGTTAAAAAGTTAATGTGGCGTTGACGTGGAGGTGAGTGGGTTTTACACCACTCCCCCAGTCTTAGTTATTAGACCGGAAGGAGAAGGAGAAAACCCGCTAGTAGAGTTTTACGTCGCTAAAAGTCACTCGTGAGTTTCCAGTGACCTCATCCAAACTCCACATTTCTAGTAACCTCACCCAAACTCAACGCGTGAGTTGTTGTTTCGAGGGAAAAAAACCTCATCAACGATAGCTTTGCTATATTTTGTAATACACACTGTAGCCCCCATCTTACCCTTTTTATTAAATGTCCTCATTTAGTCAATTTAAAAACACACCAAAATCAAATTTATATACATCTTTTTCTTTTTTATAAAATTTTCAACATGGATAATATGGATGAGTATACGTTTATGGTTCTGATTTTAATGATCAACGATGAAGAAACTTTGATGAATAGTTATCGAGTACGGTTTCTTGCAAGAGCGATGTCGTTTTTCACCATTTGTGGACGAAGTTGCGGCGTTTATACCTGTTTCAGGGGTGGATCGTGCTTCGTTTGAGATGAAGATTCATTAATGGTGGATTAAGGGTTTTCATTGTGTAAAACACAGTTAAAAGCAGCTGGTGGTTTATATATGATTAGATTTTACTGTTCACTCTCTCGGATCACTGACACGTGTCACCCACTTGCATAATCTAACGGTGGGAAGAGGAAGGGGTTGTTGAGGTGTCAATCACTTTTTACATTTACCGAGTGAGTTGACTACTTGGATAAGAGTAGGTAGATTGTTTTGGCGGGAGAAAAAAAAGTTGGAACAATGGGATTTGAAACTAGAAATGACATTGAGTTACACCACCTAGGGGGAGGGTTTTCAACGAGGTGGATAATCCGAAATATTTATTATCACATGTTAATCTGCAACAAAATCATAGCAATACATGGAAGTGGAGCTCGGATCCGGAAGGCGAATTTTCTAGTTAAGTCGGTAACAAAGTGGGTGGAGGAGTGGCAAAGTGGCGAGAGTGAAAGATTTGCTCTGGCCAAAACAACATGGAACAATCTTGTCACCAAAAAAGTTAACGTTTTCTTGTGGAGGAATATGATCGCGAGATTGCCTGTGCGAATGGAGCTAGATAAAAAAGGTATAGATCTTAATTCTCTGTTGTGTCCATGTTGTGATAGCTCTATCGAGACAATTGAGCATTGTATTATTTCATGTGAAGATGCGATGCGTGTTCGGGAGATGATTTTTGTTTAGTGAGGATGGGATGGGTTAATGTGTTTACGATTAGAGATTTATTTAACATAACAGTGATCTTGTGGTTGATAAAGTGTCTCGTAAAGTGTGGAATGCGGTGTTACGTGTTGCTGGATATTTAATATGAAAATGAAGAAACGATAGGGTATTTAGAATGACTTAACATAGTGAGATTGTTTCAAGACATACAATTGGAGTCTTATGAGTGGATAAATAGAAGGTCGAAGAGTATAAAATTAGACTAAAATTATTGGATCAAGAGACCTCAAAATTATGGTTCTGTCGAAGGTGCGACTCATGTTAAATGAGGGTTGATCATTTTGCCATCCCATGTATCGGGATCTCAAGTTTATATTCTTTTGCTTTCATTTGATCTTCCGCATACCTCATGTGTTTGTTTTGGGTTTTGTTGAGGGTGTGGGGATTGGTAGTATGCAATGTTTTTCTTTCTTAGTTGTGTTTTCTCTTTGCCTGTGTTGTGACCTGTGTGATTGTTGGTGTTGTATATCCTTGTTTGATGTTGGTTGTGTTATTAAAATGTGTCAGCTTTCAAAATAAAAAATTAATATAAATGATAAAAATCATATAAAGATGTAAAAAAAATTGAACGACAAGATTTTATAAATGCTAGCAATGAGCTAGAAAAGCAATTACAATGTGAAAACCTTTAAAGGATTTTGAAATCCTCTAAAAATGTAAAAAACGATAAACATAACATACAAATAATTGTATAACAGTTTCAATAATATATGCGTTACGATTATAATTAACTCATATTAACTACATAATAAAATACATTTAATTTAAATACATCAAAAAATTCAAATTATATTTTATAAGTATATATATTTAAACGTGTTCACATGTTAATCTGTTTAATTGTTACTCAATTTAAATATGGTCAAACAAATTATACAAATTGATTTGTTTTTAATCAAATATGTTTCTTTAACCAAAACATGTCAAAATTATTTAATTTCATACCGTTTACAAATTACCAATGTTTTAAAAATCGTGTTAACCCGTGAACCAAGTCAAAATTGTTTTAGAATCAGGTTTTACCGTTAGTTTTTCGTTGACCCGAGTTAACCCGGTTTGATAAACCCGGACGGGTCACGACTTTTATAATAAAAAGTTTAAAAACTTTTTTTTTCATAAATATCTCTAAATTTTAAAGAGAATTAAAATGATATTAACTAGTGTTAGTTAAAATAAAAATCAAAATTAACTTAAAACACAAACTAATATCGTTTTATTTAATCCAATACAAATTATATATATAAATTAATTGTTTTTTCATACATTTGCTATAACGTTATTAATATTAAACTTAAAAAGTCAATATTTTCATCGATTTTACTTAACATAAAACAACTTACTATTATTATACATTATATATTAATATATTAAAAAATATACATATATATAAAATCAGCTTGACTTGACAATTAAACTGATTAAACCAGTTGACTCGTAAACTGATTAGTAAAACCGAATCAACTAAAAAACATATCTGTTAAAAAAAAACTAAAAAACCAAATCTTAAAACATTATTGTACCAATTACCATGCTCGTCTCTCTCTAGGTGTTGCTCCTCTTGGTCAAAATAGTTGCCGAAGCTATTTTTGTGAGGTAGACAATGGCGGGTGCCAAAAGACACCCAAAATTAAAGTGTTTCCGCCAATATTCAAATTTTTTTTTTTTTTTTTGAAATATACTTATGATAAGGGGGTGTTTGGTTAAGCTTATGAATTGAGGTTAGGCTTATATTATATAAACCATTTATGACTTATATATAATAAGCTCATAAGTCTTTAATAAGTGTTTGGTTTAGCTTTTATAACTAATAAGGTAGAATGACTAAAAAGTACATAAAAATAAAATAGGTGTAATGAATTAAATGAGGGTATAAAAGTCTTTTAATGTAATATTCTTATATAAGCCTACACCTTCATATAAAAGCCTCAAAGTTTTGGCTTACCAAAACCCCCTTATATAAGCTTATAAGCCTACTTATATAAGCTTAACCAAACACTTGTTTCGGCTTATTTAACACATATAAGCTAATAAGCTTATAAACCCATCATATAAGCTTAACCAAACACCCTCTAAAACACTTCAAATTCAAAGACACTCTACTTTTGGTCAAACACATCAAGACTCTACTTTAAATCACAACCGTTGACTTATAACACGTGTCACAATCAGGGAGTAGTAGTACATGGGTAAATATTTGTATTTGCAGGGAATGAGATAGTGTATAAAGCTTACACAAAAGTCAATAGGAGTGTCCACTTTAGTCCTAAAAGTAGGTCCCACGCGCTTTTCCCCTTGTCTTAACGTCAACTACTAAGATTTAATTCAAGTACATATATATATATACTATATAGTTCTTTTATCATTTTTCGTATTGCATTTATGGTCCATCAGTCAAACATTGTTGTACTAGGAAAATCAAAGTACTTTATTGCTAGTAACATGAAAATATCTCAATTGCGAGGATACTACTCATCGAGTTACCGAGCAAATTTTCGTGGGAGATTTGTCTACTCATTTTAATGGTGGAGGAAACTCTTCGTCGTAGAAATAAAAAAATACTAACCAACTGCTCTAGAGCAGTTGGCCACATGGGTTCCTTCAGAAGCTTGAGAAGGGGGTTTGGTCATGGGTTCAAGTCTTGCAAGAGACAAAAACTCATGATTTTCCTCTTTAGTGCGAAACCGTGAGTTATAAGAGTTTCTCTTAGTGGTTCAGGTCCCAACGCCTACTCATAGATGATATAATTCGAGGGTCAGATTTCATTAAGATTGAGATACCGTTTAATAAAAAAAAAAGAAAAAAAAAGAAACTCAAAATACCAATGCAAACATATTAAACAACTAACGATCATTTGTTCAAAAAGAACAACAACTAACGATCCGTTTGGTTTGTTGCTCGGATCACTATCGGTATCGGTATGCAATGTTTTGAAAACGGTTTTTAAATTGTTTCGGTCGAGTTATTGGGTCCGAATCTACCCGAGTCGATCTGGATCAATCTGATTTTGTATTTATTTTATTTTAATAATTAATAAAATTATATATAAAAATAATAAAAACTTCCGTATATTAAACATATATATTATTTACTAATCAATATAATATATAAAAATAAAATTTAATTGCAAATACGTAAAATTTACATATTTAAAAATAATTCGAAAAAATCGAAAACCGGCTAGATCTCGAGAGCCAGGTTAACCCGGATCACCCCAAACCCGGCGAGTCTAGCCATGTTTCGAAAATGTAAAACACGTATGACCTGTTCTTTTGACCGGAACTAGTTCAACCGATTTATCCAACCGGGTCTGAAAACATTGTCCGTACGTATTGAGTGGAATGTGAGTAAGTTTTTTATTTTAATTTATTATAAAAATATATTGTTATTAAATAAATATTTATGGTTATGATACGTTTTAATAAATGATCAAATGCTACAAAATAATACTAGTGTTATTTTTTTTTATTAATCTTAGCCTTTTAAAATATTAGAATAACTGATTAAAAGTTTAAAAGCTTCTATCTCATTGTCTTTCATTCAGTGAGTATAAGACACATTATAAAAAATCATAAATCAAACGGCTCCTCCTAAGTTCTTTTGTACTCTAAAACCAAATGACCAAAAAATAAGCACAAAAGAGTTAAAAAGGATCACTTTGCATCTCAATTTTTGTGATATAATTCCAAAAACAAATTTAGAAATATAATAAATTCCTAAGAGGTAAGAATAGATCATTTTGGTTTAATACACACTTTGCCAATCAATTCACGTCATCTATTTTTATATCTTACCATAACTCATTGATCAAATATGGACATGATCAAGTTTTCAAGCAAAGTACTACCTTCATTTCAAATTTATTGCCTACTTTTCCTTTATCGTCTGTCCTAAAATTATTCTTCACTTCTAAAAATAATAGTCAGATTTGTTTAAGTTTACTGTATTACTCTTAGTCCAAATTGATATTTAAAAAAAATAAAAGAAATACCAATTAATTAATTAGCAAATGGTAAAAATATCTTTTTATGCTTTCGTAGAAATCAAACAAGTAATTAATGTATTTTTATTAAATTATGTAAATCTTACGGTGAACAATAATTTTAAGACGAAAGTAATACTCCCCCCGTCTCAAAATTGTAGTCCTACTTTGACTTTTCCGATTTTTTTCTTTCAACTTTGACCTTAAATATTTGTGTTTGTGTTATATAATACTTAATAAAAAATATATAAATTGATTAGTTTTTAAATATATTTTCATTTTTATAATTTTTATCAAGTATTATATAACACAAACACAAATATTTATGATTAAAATTGGAAAAGGAAGATCGAAAAAGTCAAGATGGAATTATAATTTTGAGACGGATAGAGTATAAAATTTGACATTATGTTATGACTACTAATTCATGAATCAAAAAAAAAAAAGTCAACTTAATAAACACGTAGATTTCATATCTAGAAGAATGGTAGGTGTATATTGTGTATATATATCCTAGGATTGATTGACTATTCAAATGCAAACTAGATAACTTATGATAGAATATAACTAACATAAATCATGGCATGAAATAAGGTTTTTGAATTCTTCCTTGACATAAATCATGGACATGAGACAAAAGTGTAAATCCTCTAACTTGTGGAGTAGCATTCTTTGTGAATGTGACCCTTCTTGTGATAGATAAAGACATAACAAAAGATGTATTTTTTATAAAATTATTAAAAAAATATTATTTTTATAAAATACGTGAAATATCAATTAAATGTAAGAGATTATATGGATTTTTTTAAAATTTTTTAATGATACTTGTGTATAAAACTTTTAAGTATCACGAAACTTAAAATTGTGGCATAAAACAAATCCGGAATTACGAATGTGTTGCTTATAAGTTGATTAATTCAATCTGATTGATGGATTTATTTTTGGAACCATGTATGTTCAAATGGGCCACAATGATATCCAGAAACAGTATATAGTTAGGCCCTTTCTTAAGCCCAAAATATATTGGCACATGCTCACATAGTTTGCAGTTTAGCACTTTCTAATTGAGTTTTGATCATGGTTCTAGATAGCGTGCTATAACACGTTTTATAGCAGGCTATAGCGTGAAGCGCGACTTCCACGTTACGAAGCAGATTAAAACGTCGTTTTTAAAGTAGCGTGCTAAAAAACGGTATAAAGCGTAATATAGCGCGTAGCGTGACATTTTTTTAAATTTTTTTGCAGATTTACAAAAATTGTGTTTGTTTACTAGTTTTGAGTTATTTAATAGACTTGTGCTTAATAATTTTACTATAGATATAATTCCTTTAGTAACTACTAGCCGATTTTATTTTAAATTTGAATTAAAATATTGCTCAATTTTGTAAACTCGCTATATAAATATTAATTTAAAAATGATTTGTGTTGCTATATATCACGCTTAAAAACGTCGTAACTTTCCTATATCTTTTGTAGCTTGAAGTTTGGCAATACCGTTACGTTACGGTTCACGCTATTTACAATGTTGGTGTTTGATACTCTATCCGTCCACATAACTTTTATTCATTGCTAAGTTCTATAAACAAAGTGACGGTAAAAATGAATATTTATTAATAAAAATTTACATTAATTATAAATATCATAATTTAACTTTTTGTGAATACTTTTTTCAGGACGTAAAAAATATTTACAATTTTTTAACAACAAATAACTATGAATGATGAATTTATGTCAAAGATGTCTACATTTAGGGTGTGTTTGATTAAGCTACATTTAGTGATAGTAAATGTTTGGTTAAATACTTATTGATAATCTATCATTTTAACAATGATTGATTCATATCATAAGAAAAGAGTGTTACGCTCCATGCTTGAGATGGGTCGGGTCAAACAGGCCACTATCATCTATCTTAGGATTAGTGTTTCATTGTTACGCTTTATAAATATCATGTCATTGTTATTATTGTAATCAATCGATCAAAATTAATCAATAAATCTCTAAGTCTTCTTATCTCTCTTTCTTACGGAGCCAACACACGCTATAATGGTGCCCTATCTCGATACTACCCGAGAGGGTCGTATCAATTGGTACTTTCATTGAGAGCCCTCAATTCGTTGAGGTTTTTGATTTAGGATTCCAATCTAAAAAAAAATTGTTCATCGGCACACTGTTCATCGGAAGTAATGTTCATCGAGGTTACTGTTCATCCGGGTACTGTTCATCGACTACTGTTCATCCGGTACTATTCATCAATTTTTTTTTTTCGATTTGTTGCTATGACATCGAACACTAGCGATCGGGATGAATTATCTAAACTCTTGCAAATGAGTACGGTGGTTGAATATCAAAGTGAGTTTAAGTATCTTATAACTCGAGTAACGGGTATCTCTGAAAGTTTACTTGCCTCGTTTTATATATCCGGACTAAAACCGAAGCTACAGGTAGAATTGTTAAGGTTTTACCCGAAACCTACAACATTAGGCGAAGCCTCTTATTTATCATGTATAGTAGAGACCCGGCTTGAGGCAATTGTAGAAGAAAAGCAGGCCGTTGAAAAGAAATCGGTTGATTATTCTACAACATCAGGCGTTGCACTAGAAGTTAAACCAGAAGAAGTGGAGAATGTTACATTCGGACCTAACAATGATCACCTTTAGCATGTTGGGGAATCACAACAACTTATTTGTGAATCGCAAAAGCCTACTAATGAATCGCAGCAAATAGTTGATGAATCGCATCTTATGGTGGGTGAATCATAGCCTATGGTGGGTGAATCGCAACTAATGGTAGGTGATTCACAATGTATTGTTGGTAAATCGCAGCTTGTGGTTAGTGAATCATATCTTGTTGTTGATGAATCGCTTAAGAGGGTCATGTGGGTTATTTCATCCAAACATAAGGAGTGTAGAACAACAATCTAGAAATTGTTACTACAGGAGTCCGAGAACAAGTTGAAAGAGAGAATGCAAGTGTTTAGACATCGACACAAAATTTGGGATCCCGGGATAATGAGCTTTCTAAGATGTCACCTTGAGGGCAAGGTGAATTCGAAGGAGTGAAGAATGTTACGCCATGGTTTGAATGGGTTGGGCCAAACGGGCCACTTTTATTTATTTTAGGATTAGGGTTTTCATGTTTTATAAATACCGGCATTGTTATCAATGTAATCAATCAATTAAATGAATCAATAAAATGTCTCTAGTTTTTTTAATGTTCTTCTTAAGGAGCTGGCATCACGCTTGAAGGGGTGCCACTATCCCGATACTACCCGAAAGGGTCGTATCAATTAGTGCTTTCATTGAGAGGGTCGTATCAATTAGCGGACAATGGGGTTAGTCCAATACCTAGTTCTTTGACCGCTCATGGAAGTCAGCGAGTTCGTCGCCTATGGGAAATAATTGGTATCGGTGATATTCACGGGTTCATGAATAATGGGCGCATCCACAAATTTGTTCAACCGAAGGCATGGGAATGGATGTCAGACTCCCTATCAGCGTATTTTTCATATCACCTTGAAGGCAAGGAGAATTAGGAGCTAGGAGTATTAGAGCATGGGCAGCGGAAGTGGGAAGAATCGTGTTATGTTATGTCCAAGGTAGCGGAAGGAGGAAAGGGAAAAAGGGCGTTGCTTGTGGTAGCGGAAGGTAGGGTAACCGTAAGAGTGAAAGGCGAGGTTGCGGTATGATTAGGATATGGGATCCCGGAATCAAGTTTGCTTTTCAAGACATCACCTTGAGGGCAAGGTGAATTCGAAGGAGTGAGGAATGTTACGCCTCATGCTTGAAGTGGGTCGGGCCAAACGGGCCACTACCATCTATCTTAGGATTAGGGTTTCATTGTTATGCTTTATAAATATCATGTCATTGTTATCATTGTAATCAGTCAATCAAAGTTAATCAATAAATCTCTAACTCTTCTTGTCTCTCTTTCTTACCGAGCCAGCACACGCTATAGTGGTGCCATATCCCGATACTACCCGAGAGGGTCGTATCAGAGAGTGTCTATCATTAACCATTCCAATACGACTAATCTTAATATGATAGTCATACCTATAATTTTATACCAGACAAAACTAATGGAATACATATCCTCAATCCTATATACCTCTTTTATCAAAGTCACACCGTTAATGATTCCGTATACAATACCAAACGCACCCTTAACTTTTTTCATATCTCGTGAAAGATGAGATTGAAGACTTAATTTATTTATAAATGAAGTTTAAAATATTAAAGTTCATATGTGTATAATCTTAGCCCATGTTTTAAAAACTGGTTTTAAATCGATTTGGTAAGTTATCGAGTTATCGGTTTACCGAGGATAGATCCAGGTTAATGTGGTTTTCCAATAAAAAAACTTATAGTTTTGATGATTAATAGAAATTATATATAAAAATGATAAGGTTTTCATATATTGAATACATAAGCTATTTATGTAAAAATAAAGTTACAAAAATATAAACCCGGTTTAATATAAACTAAAACCGAATCAACTGGTTGGTTTTCAAAACATTGGTCCTATACATGAACGCTAACACTATGCATATAGATTGGTATTTAGTTAAAGTATATTTGGAAAAAGTAATTGTAAACCTAACTCAAGCTTACTCAGATGACTAAAGCTTAGTTAAAGTATGTTTATATTTTAAGTGGCTTATTTTTTCAATTAAAGCTAACTCAAAATTACTCAGATGACTAAACATTTATTTATCTTTTACTTTTTCAGAACGGTAAATATTAGTGGTTAGTGGGAGTCGTGCAATGATACTCAAATGATAAAATGTTTTTTTTGAACCCTCGTCGAGTTATGTTAAATTTTTTATCCGCTTCATTTGAGAGAAAAAACTCTTGATAGGTCTTGAACCTAAGACTTTCAGAAAACCGCTTTCAAAAAAACCTTGATGGAGTTGGTTTCAGATGACTAAACATCAACATTAACTAACCCTTATAATTGCCACATAAACATTATGTATAGTTACAAGAATAGATTTCTTTTTGGTACTATTTAACATTTAAGATTATGTAACAAGGGAAGTATTTTCACGAAACATAGAAATGTGGCATATATAACAAATCCGAAATTACGAATTTATGCATGAGTATATTGGCATTTGATTAATTCTATGTGATTGATTCTATAGAAATTCAAGTGTTGCATATTTTTTTTTCCAGTATGGCCAAATGGGCCACAATGATGTACGGATATAATGGGCCATTATGTTATTTATTGTTTAACTATGACCCATTATGTTAGTTTTGGGCTTGACAATGGGCCATACATTGAGTTGCCAAATTTGATATTTTATCTAACTCCCTTATAAAAGAGATTGCACCTTCTCTCTTATTAAATGCAAAAAAATTAAGAGGTACTACTCCATCTACATGTTTTACCTCATTTTAATGCACAAATGCAAACATTTTTTAAGAAATACAACTATACAAGCCAAATGTACAATATAGTAAAATCAAATATGAAATTGTAATAATAATGGAACACGATTGAATGCAAAAGGTCAGTTACTACTGACTTCAAAATATTTTTCCCATCTATTAAGTTCAAATGTTTCCCTCCATAAAAATTCATCCTAAAAATTCATCCTTTCCTTCATCCTTTCCCATCAAACCTGAAAAGCAAAGCAATATTTATAAAATCTTGTGACTAAAAACCTAGAATATTTATATTCTATATATAAACCTGAGATTTTTATTATTTTAGATATAAACCACAGATTGTCCAAAAAATAAACATAATATTAAATATAAATAACAGTTACTATTAATCCTGATTTTCTGCCAATTACCTGATTTACCTCCAAATAGTGTACTAAAAAACCCAATTATTCAACAGAATCAATCATCACTTGACTCATTCATTTGCTATTGTTGCTGCTACTAATTATCTAACTCCCTTATCAAATTCAAGACAACATCTATAAACTAAACCAAATAACATATATATTTCAATAAACCAATTAAGCCCCATCTCACTTAATCACATACATTAGTTTAACTCCCTCCAATTTGAAACACTCGAATCATCTATACAGCTAACAAAATGATGAAATAACAACTAAATGATGATGCTGAGATGACCGATGTCGTCTCGACGGGTTCCAACGATAGTGATGGCTGATGAAGCAACTTTGATCACACTGATCCATCTCTGGAAACGTCAAAAAATATCACAACATATAATTTGAGAAGTGAATGAATGGAGAAAAAGGAAGAGAAGAAGAATGAGGGAATGAGTTATAAAAGTCACCCTCTTGACTGGTATGGTTTTTATCGGTTTTTGATACCATTTGATTACTTAATCTGCCAACCAAACAACTAAGTTAATAAACGATTCCATTCATTGTCTCTCATACCCACAAACCAAACAGGCCCTTAATAAAACACCCCATCACTGATCTTTTGTGTTGGGTATAACTCTTGGTTGCTTTTCGAAAATAATGAAAGAATTAATAACAATTATGTTAAAATCTTTTCACTGTTTCGATTATATGAATCGAACGAACAAACTTTCAATCTTTGTTTCGATTCATTCACAAAAACCACCATGCAATCAACTAAAATCTTACCCTATACCTTATATTATAAAGATCTTGACGACGTTCATATTAATATCCGTCTTGTGATTCGTTGATGGAATCAATGGAAGTGATTGGGTATTGGTTATTCTTATTGATAATCCATAAAAGATTAATCCGTGGACAATATGATTTGCTAGATGATATAGATATGTGGCATGGTTATGTGTATTTGATATGAGATTATATGAGATTGGTTTGATTTGGTGAATGCGTAGATGATTTTAGGTGCTGCTTTGGGAGTATCGATGAGATGGGAGAAAGAAAAGTTATGAAGCGGCTGGGATAAGATGAGATTAGGGTTGAGAATGATTAGGGTTGGTGTTTATATTATCATATGTTGGATCGGGTATAGCAAGAGACGTGGTTGTGATTATCACAATTGACGGTCCTAATATATTACTATCTTAATTTTCATGGGCCATGTTATGTGGAGGGACCTAATATAGTTGGTTCATGTTAGGATCCATATGATTATTGGGCCTAACGAAAATTAACTTACCTTGGTGGGCTTAATTTTGAATTTAAGTTGGTTGCAAATGGATTAAGTTCTCCATATTAAGTGAAATTGGTTATAATCGGGTTTAAATGTGATCAAGTGACGAGACAAAGTGATATGACAAAGTAGCGAGGCAAAGTGACAAGATTTATTTTTGACTGCATTATAATAAAAAATACGAATTATAACACCGAAAAATTTAGTCACAGGGTACCCGTCGCCGCATCGCGCGGGTACCCAGCTAGTTTGTTTTACAAGAAAAGCTTTCATTTTTTTTAAGACGGCAAATTTTATTGGTTAGTGGGTTGAGTCGTGCAATGACATTTAGGCGGTAGAAAGTCTTATTCGAACCCTGTCTAGTTATGTTAAACTCTTTATCCGTTTCGTCTGAGAGGAAAAAACCGATCTTGAACCTAAGATCTCCAGGAACCTCACTCAAAAAAACCATTTAATGAAACTTTAGTGGTTTACTGAGCTAAGCGAGTTGGTTAACAGCTTTCATTTTATTAATGCTTTTCTAGAAAAGATGTTCATTTTTTATTTACGAACAATATTTATGATTAGTTTTCTTATTTTGCCATCGCAATAAAAGCTTTCATCGGTAAAAAAGACTAATTATCAATCAATTTGCATTTAAACATGCCCTTTTATATTATATCCAAATAAGTAAAAATGAAGAAGAAAAGTTTGCATCTTTATTTTTGCTTACATGTTAAGGGACAAATTCTTATCATTTATTTTGGTTTAATTTAAAACTAAAGATTAATTTAAGATTAAAAGAAACACGGAGTTATCATTCTTTTCAAAATGTCTAAAAGTTTCAATACAGGCGGAGGTACTAATTAAAGTTGTAAATATTATGAAATATTTTTTTATCACTAGGGAATGTAGACAGAGGATCAAAGATTATGGGTATCATAAAGAAAAAATGCTGCTGTGCAAGAAAATGGAAGCTGGAATCAAGTTATCAGCTGAGGAAGGAGAAATGCTTGACGACACAGATGATGAACTCTCCGACCAAGAACTCGAGGCTCATTATTCATATATGGCAAAGATTCATGAGGTTCTTAACGTCACTAAAGATGACAATGGTCCTATCTTTGATATCGAGCCAATTGATAAGGTACAAGATAATGATGAATATAATGTGTTTGGTGATACACATGAGCATAGTGATCTACCAACAACAATTACTGAAACGTGTATGATGGAAACGGTTGATAGCAATACCACACCCGATTCATCAGACATGTGCAAAAATGAGTTTGAGGATGATCAACATGCAAATGAGTATGACGACGAGGAGCGTGTCGCGCTTGCTAATTTAATTGCTAGTTTACAAAAAGATGTCAATGAAAATAGAAAGAGTCAAAAGCAATTAAAGAAGGCAAACGCAGCGCTCACTAAAAACTTTGAAGAATATAAAGCCGCTCTTATAAAATCTAGTGAGACTATTGATAATTATAGGGCTGAGCTTCTTCAAAAGACCAAAGAGCTTGAGGGGTACACAAGTCGTGTCATCAACGTTAAAAATGACGATTTTGAAAATAAATACAACGAAGTTCTTGCTTTGTTAACTAAGAAAAAACGTCAATTTAATGTCTTATTAAGTGATGAACGTAAAAGAACGTACCTTGCCACAACAAAAGTTAATGAACTTGAACATAGGCTTTCTATGAATACCACTGATTTTGCTAAAATTCTTGACGAAAAGAAACAAGAGGTTGAAACATTAAAACAAGACTTCAAAAATAGACAAGGCAAAGATACTGAAAAAGTAAAGGATCTCGAAGAACAAGTCGATTTTTTGAAAAAAGTTGTTTATAAAACGCATGACTCTATTCAAACCGTTAGAATGATAGCACCTCGTTCGTTTTTCAAGGGTCAACCTAGCTTTGCCACCCCCAAGTACCTCGAAAAAGCTCAAGCTGCTAATCCTCACTTATCTTGATGAGTCCGAATGGACCGATCATGACTGCCCAATAGCTAGCCTCGATAATGAAGAGACGTCCCTTTGGGATGAGGAGAGTAGATCACCGATCAATAAAGATTTTGTGACATCATATAATTATGCCTATGAAAACAGTCTTTATGGTCTTTTCACTCCACAAAAACAGAAGTCTCGTGAGGAATTTTTTTTAGAATGCAAACAAAGAAGAATTCAATGGAAGAAAGCTTTTGCCGCTAAGAGGAAAACTAATGTTTTTAAATATATTAACTATTTGCCTCTTGATGCTTCTAAAAGTAAAAGTCGAAAAACACTGGGTATTATTAAACAGTACATTGATAATGTTCAATCAATTGTTGAAAGCGATTGGGAAAAAGTCAAAAAGATAAGTGAAAAACAGAGATTCCTCACGACATAACTGTGCTTGTGAAAGAACTTTTAATACCAAATGCGAAGATAATCAAAGAAAATGTTCTTGAGTTTGAAAAATTAATTCGGTCTGAAATGTTCGATGATTTGAAATATGTTGAGTGTCTTGAAAAAGAAATTGATGAGCTTCAAAATGACAAATCAGATTTTTCAAACAAATATGATCTACTTTTAAAAGGATGTCTCTCCAAAGAAATTTTGTGTGTTACGCTTCAATCTTGTGCTGATATCGATGAATATTCTGATGTTGCATGCAAATATCTTGATAAGATCAAAGAATGTGAGTGTCTTGAACTTGAGCTTTTGAAACGTAAAGAAAATGTTGATAAAAAGGCTTTTGAGTTACTTCAACATAAACTGATTTCCTTCAAAAACATTGTCATTCTCTTGAACTTGCTTTGCAAAAAGACATAGGAAGTTTTCCACATGATAATAAATTACAAGAAAAACTTTCCCAAATGTGTCGAGACATGAATGAAAAGAGTTTGGAAATTAAAGAGTTGAAAGCTCAGTTACAAGACAGGGAAACAACGATAGCAGAGTTGAAGAAACTCGTTGCTAAGATGGGTGGGAAAATTATGGAGCCTAGTGTTAAGAAACCTGTTGTAAGACAACCCAATGCGCACAAAGTGACTAGACCTCTGTCTTGGGAAAACCATCTTTTTTCTCTAATTCTGCATTTGCAAAACCTGCGTTTGCCCCCAAGACGGATGGGAAGGATAGGTTACCACAAAATACTCTCAAAACACATATTCGATCACAAAGCATCAAGAACACATATGTGATTAAACCACGGATGTATAGATTGGCAATTGAACCCACACACAACAACGAAAGTCAATCACCTCAGACTTTTAGAAACACTAAATGCGTGTGTATTTTACTACAGGAGCAGTCCCCACTGCTAGTGTTAGACGGCCTCACCTTAAGAGCACTCGAATGAATGAAAAGGTCTGGCAAAACAAAAGTCAAGGGAAGATGAAGGAAGTAGAAGACCACACTAGGATTTTCAATGTTTCTAAGAATAAAACGTTTGTAATCGCGTGTAATGACGATTTGAATGATTCGACTTTGAATGCTTTGAACGTTAACTTTGTTTGTGTGAAATGTGGATAGTGTGCTAATGCCAATCATGCTATGTGTGTTTCGAATAATGTCAAAAGTGTAACTAATAGAACTAAGAAGCAAACTGCGATGCCTATTAGTGCTAGAAAACCCAAATGCAAAGTGAACCATTCTGGTTCAACCCCCCCCCCCCCCTCCCTGAGAAAAGTATTGCATCAGACTCCACCACTAAGAACCCTAGAAGCAGAATTAGGGAATTATATGAGTCTGCAAGCAAGTCTTGGAAATGGTGGTTTGCTAATCAATGTCCTCCAGGATATAAATGGATGCCTAAGGTTAGGACTGAAAATGTGGCAACGAGCGTTAGTGTATCTTTAAGTGAAACTAATGATTCAGATATCACAACTAACATGGAATCCAATTTAGCAAATGCTCCATCGTGCTCTAATTCTTCTGCAGGTGATCGAGATAATTCTATTCATACTGGACTCCGGATGCACGAAGCACATGACGGGGAATCTCAAGCTTCTAATTAACTTCGTGGAGAAGTTCCTGGGTACGGTCCGATTCGGAAATGATGAATTTACACCGATCCTAGGATATGGAGACTTGGTTCAGGGAAATACCACTATCAAAAGGGTTTACTACGTCGAAGTGCTCAATCACAATCTTTTCTCGGTTGGTCAATTCTGTGATGCGGATTTGGAGGTTGCTTTTAGAAAGAAGACATGTTTTGTTCGTGATTATGATGGGAATGACTTACTTACCTGTTCACGGGGTACTGATCTCTACACTATTTCACTACAAGACTCCACATCTTCAACTCCAATCTGTTTCATGGCTAAAGCTTCAACAACTCAAGCTTGGTTATGGCACCAACGTTTATCTCATCTTAACTTTGATACCATCAACTTGCTTTCCAAAAAGATATTGTGAGAGGCCTTCCAAATTTGAAATTCATCAAAGATCATCTTTGTTCTTCCTGTGAGCTTTGTAAAGCTAAACGGAGTACTTTCAAGACAAAGACTATACCAAGCTCTAAAGGACGGTTAGATCTTCTTCATATAGATCTGTGTGGCCCCATGCGTGTTCAAACCATCAATGGGAAGAAATATGTTATGGTAATTGTCGATGACTACTCAAGGTACACGTGGACTCTCTTCTTATGATAAGTAGTGTCGTACCACCACTCTGCTAAGGATAACCACTTATATACCACTTATGTGGCGCGAGTGGCCTTCTGTGCTACTCATTAATAATTAATTTGAGGAGAACATCCTTTGGTTTAGGTAATTAGAAACCCTTCACGGCCTGTTCATACAAGACGACAACTAGCCACCAATGGCGATGTTTGTATGTTCGCACTCGTCGTGAGTACAGCTGAACCGAAAAACATCAAAGAAGCCATGGCTGATCATGCTTGGATTGAGTCGATGACGGAAGAACTTCAACAATTTGAAAGACTGAAAGTATGGGAACTTGTTGAGAGACCATACGATGTGATTCCTTTAAATCTTCGTTGGATCTGGAAAAACAAGATGGATCAAGAAAACACGATCATCAAGAACAAAGCTAGGCTAGTGGCTAAGGGGTATGGCCAAAAAGAGGGAATTGATTTTGACGAATCATTAGCACCAGTTGCTCGTATGGAAGCGGTCAGGATTTTCCTTGCTTATGCTGCACATAAGGGATTCACTGTTTATCAAATGGACGTGAAGACAACATTTCTGAACGGTCCTTTGAAGGAAGAAGTCTATGTCACGCAGCCGGAACGATTCGTTAATCCTCATTATCCTGACAAGGTGTATCGTCTCCACAAAGCACTTTATGGACTCAAGCAAGCTCCAAGGGCGTGGTACGATGAGCTATCGAAATTTCTGGTATCCAAAGGTTTCTCAAAAGACTCTATTGATCTAACTCCGTTCACTTATAAATATGGGGATGACATTTTGCTTGTGCAGATTTATGTTGATGACATTATTTTCGGGTCTACAAACCCAAAACTTTCAAAATGGTTTGAAAAAGTCATGCACATCAAATTTGAAATGTCTATGATGGGCGAACTAAAATTCTTTCTAGGAATTCAAGTTCACCAATCCCCAAGTGGTATCTTTATAAACCAAGTTAAGTATTGTCAAGAGATAATCAAAAAGCATGGTATGACTTCATGTGACCCCGTTGGGACACCTTTATCAACCACATCGCTAGATGCTGACTTGGAGGGAAACGCCATAGATCAAACGAGATATCGTTCCATGATCGGCTCCCTCATGTACTTGATAGCAAACAAACATGATATTTCACATGCTACGTGTTATTGTGCACGCTACCAAGCACGACCCACTGAAAATTGGTATGAGATGTTTGACTCCAGCAGACCTGGAGATTCTGGCAAAGGTGCCTGCTTGATTTATCTATCAAACATCTACTTGTAAATATCATTGAAAAAGTAAAATACAAAAATATAAAACATATAAAAGCAAAACACAAAATTAAAAATCTTTCAAAATCCAAAAATGTTCTTCTCGACATGTCTTTCAGTATCGATAATATGGACGTGCCTAGAAATGTCGCTCAATAACGACACGGGTGTGTACATAAAGCTCGAATGAAAGTTGTAAATATTTTTTCAAAACATGTCACTTCTATTTAATAAAGGAAATTGTCATTTTGGACAAAGATTTCCACAAAACGGGTAGAGAAATCTATCTTGGGTTGAGCTTGTCACAAAACATTCAACGTTTTGAGCTCAACACAATTGCTTGTAATCAATTTCAGATTGCAACCCGGATCTATATTCACGGGGGAGTGTATGCTTTAGTGCCCTTACCCTCAGCAAAAGAAGAGAAATCTTCTTACACTTGAGTGGATTCGTCAAGACATTCAAAGTCTATGAACTCAAGTTTATGCATTAGAAAAACCTCTTCGCCAAAAAGAAATAGAGTTTTTCAAAAAGCGTTGAACACATTTTTTTCAAGAATTTTTTAATGATTATTCAAAATCTTTAAAAAATTGTGTGTTCAACAACTCCCATCCCCAAAAAACAAAATGTGGATCACATCCTCATAATGACAATTCAATTGGATCAATTTTTGATGGGGAGCATTTCAACTTCATGCAAAGATTGACACATCTTTCTCCCGAAAGTTCTCAAGACTATTTTTTACAATATATTTTAATCAAATTTGGTATCTCTAATATCAAAAGATTTTATATATTAGAGATAGGGGAGAAAATGTGATTAAAATGTGATCTATTTTGCAAGACTCATTCACTTTTAACTCTTACCTACATGTGCGAAACACTTTCGATTATCGTTGCACATGTGAAGGGGGAGCATTTCTAAAATGACAAAACTATGAAGGTGTTAAATGTTTTTCAAACACCTTGTTAGACATTTGAAGTGGTTTTTTATGGTTACGATCAAATACCCACAACATCTTTAATCCACGACGTTATTGGTGTCAAAAGGGTGGTTAGGTTTAAGTCCTATGATCCAACCAGAACCGGAGGGATCTTCCCAGGGAAAATCCAATAGATTATTAGAAGTCCTTAGGAAAGATGGAGTAGAATGTGAATGTAGCTGAATGCCGACTAAGTACTGATGCTAGCACTGGAACAATCACAACAAGGTGCTAGTAATGATGTCTTGGTAAGCATTGAAGGGGTTGAAGAATGAAAAAGAAATGTAAGGATAAAGGGTGTAAACAAAGAAGCCTTCCATACAACTTTGGCAAAAATCGGGTCAACACATCATGAAGACAACTCATTATGGACCCAGTGATGTAATGCACAACCCCTCCCTAGCTACTCAGGCTTCTCTCAAAAGAAGTTTGTTTTATTGTCACGGAGATCAACATGACTTCTATTGACTTTCTCACTCCGAGATAGTTGATATTGAATAGGTGGCATCTGCTCCAGCCTCCGACCACTAAAAGTGCACAAATCGAGTCTAGAGCCTAGAGATCAATCAAATTTCATTAGGACACACGGAATGACGATAAAGAGAGTCTTACACTATATCCTTGTGATATTGCTAGAACACTCAGAGTGATACTACTTAGTATTCACAATGATGAGCGGAAATCCTTCTAGTGTTAATATCAAACAGCACTGCGGTAGGTCATATGCAAGATTCTTTATGAATTAAACATATGTAAAACTGAAAAGCAACAGTGGTTTGATTCTGAATTGATTCAAACTCGTTTCAGGTTTCTACGCAATATATTTATGATCTTGCCAGAGCATTCAGAGTGATATTCATTAATATTCACAGTGACGAATGGAAATCCTTCTAGCGTCAACTTCAAACAGCGCTACGGTAGGTGACTTGTGAGATTTTTATGAATCAAGCTTGTGTCAACTGGAAAGCAATAATGGTAAGATTCTTTATGAATCACACTTGTTCCAGGAATTTGAATAGACGACTTTAATCAAGCGGATATTTATCCAATTGATTCACTCTTTATGTTCGCAGTCTTGCTTTGAGACGGTCGAGTAAAGAGAACGGCTAGTACAGCCGCGAAACCCTGTCAAAGAGATTCTTAACTGAATCTACCTATCACAGGTACGGTATTTAATATCGTATAACGGTCTTCATCGACCGGAGGTAAAACGCTACCGATTTAGGACGAATGTCAAAGCCATTCAGTCCGTGTCTATGTTTTGTCTCGAGAAGGTGGCGTCACGGTATACTCAACAAAGTCAAAGATTCAAAACCACATACTCATGCCTAAAGATATATTCAACAATTAATAGTATGAGCATGTGGATGAAGACACAAGATCGCAAGATGGCAAAGACTAGTCAAGGATGATTTGAAGATCTCAAGACTTAAAGACAAAGTCGAAAGACAACGACAAAGGCTCAAAGATCACAACATAAAGAAACAAGACTACTATTACACGTTCGAGACTCATTTATGGCGAGATTAGTAATCTCTACAAAACTCCAAATGAAAAAGGGTAATGACCTCTCATTGGGAGAGATTGTTAGCCTCAAAATATTGAGTCAAACAAGAATGCTCGGTCATATGTTTATTATGTATCGTATAATAGAACGTTGTAATAGGTAGTAGATTAGCCGTGTTATACGGGCTTAACTTTAGGCTAAAGTTCATTATAAGTAACTAAAGCCCAAAAGAAAAGCTCGACCTATTAGACTATAGTCCATAAACAAGCCAGCATGTGGGTGGACTATATATACCCTTTCTAGCATGTTAGGAAGGGTGTTGGTCATTTTGTTATTTCTCTCTCTAATCTAATCCTCCAAAAGTTCCAACCATTCTCTCTACTTTCTTTCACTACTTTCTCTCTCTAGAAATATTCCATCTTTTATCTACGTTTCTTGTTTAATCATCTAAGAATATGGGACAACAATTGTAACTATGTTTATAAAATATTAATAGTGATATTTCAACGCTTGATCACTACTGATATTTCATTGTTTTTATCATTATTGATAACAAATTTTCTTCATATTTACAGTTTTAGTCATTTCGTCATTTTTTTACGATCTTTAGATATTCTGACAAAAATAGTCTTTCCGTGTTTTTTTAATGAGATTTATTTTTAAGTCATACATGACTAAGATTAGTCTGTTGGCTATTAAGTAAAAAAAATGATCGAACTAAAAAATGAGACTACAATATTAAATTCCATACATATATAATCTTATATGATCTTTCTCATCCTCGTTTATCTCTATCATAAACCATATTATAACAAACATCAGGTATATATGGATACTTTATATTGCTGATAAATTTAAGGTTAATTTAAAATCCTGGTTAAATTTATGTTTCTAACGTATGCATGGTACATTTTGGCTTGATCAATTTTATATCATATGAACCAAATCCATGTCGAATAATCCATATATGAAAATATATCAAAGATTTGTGACATTTGACAAATTTTGTTTTGGAGATTGAATTAATCTTGTGTGTGATTGTAGAAGCATTTGATTCGATATGGAAGAAACCGTGTTCACGCCTGCCATAGAAGGAATGAACCATATGAAGACGGATCACGGAGACATATTGACTAAGCCGTTCCTTGATGTTTGCAAAATGTTGTTGCCGATTCTAGGTGTGTTTCTTGCACCAAAATGTGTCATTGCTCGTTAGGGTTTATTGCGCCTAAAAGGGCCTTTGATGTAACAATCTTTCTATATTCTTACCAATGTATATAAGTGGCGATCTATAATTAAAACAGTGATATGAAACTAGCTAGTTTTTTGATACTGCGTTATCATGTTATCGTGTTTGTTTTAATTTCACTTTTAGATAAATTTGGAGCTGCCATGGCTATAGTGAAATCGGATATAAGTGGAAACATTACTGTGAGTTACCCTCTAACCTTTCGTTATATCGCCATCTCTGATATAAAATCCATTTTGTGCCCGTTGTGACTGTTCTTTGTTTACTTGTAGAGATTGGATACCAAGTATGCAGAGAATCCAACTAGATATAACTACTTATATGCTCTGGTACAAGCTGAAATTGAGACAAAAACCGCAAAGAATTCATCAAGTTGTAGCAATGGTCTCCTTTGGTTAACAAGGTACCATGTTCTCACTCGATTTCAGTACAAACATTGCATATATATTCGTGTCTCGTCATAGTTATGTTACAAATAAGTGTAATGATTTTTAAAATTGGTTTTTTTGGCTTTTGGAGAGCAATGGATTTCTTGGTGGAGCTATTTCGTAACCTACACCAGCATCAAGATTGGTCAATGCAACAAGCTTGCAATGATTCCTACGGCAAGACTTTGAAGAAATGGCATGGATGGATAGCAAGTTCAAGTTTTACGGTGGGTTCTATATTCCTAGTTTTTATGGATTTACCGTAATATTAAGTTGACAGTGTTAAGGTTTCTCATATTAAGTTTTTGTTTCGTCTATTGTTGTATACAAAATTTTAGGTCGCCATTAAGTTAGTTCCTGACAGGAAGAAGTTCATGGAGGTCATAGCAGGCAAGGGCGATACTTATGCTGATATGGACAAATTTTGTGCATCTTTTTCGCCGGTTTTGATTCAGATTCACAAATTCCTGGTAAGTCACATGTCCCTAAGTCTAAAATAATCAGTGGCAAGATGGGCAACTTGGGTAATGGGTCAAAACGGATAAATTTGTAGTACTGGTTGAAACATGCTGGATTGAAGTATGGAACCATAATCATCTTTCTCCAATTATATAAAGACTTCTTATATAAGGCGACATAAAAGAATGGATGCTTTGAAAACACGCGTCGGGATACTTTCGACCTGACTCATCCATGATTAGTACTTAACTTCTATACTTTACCCGTTTGACATACCATAAAAATTCAACCGTGCCATAAGTAAACAGGCTGAAACTAAAACTCATTTACCAAATTGCATCATTGCATTGTCTCAAATTTTGTCAATTTGATCTCATACAGCATTCGTGCGGCTTGGATTCTATGAAGGCGTCATGATGGTAGAAATCTCAATGCGAGTTTTGGGGTCACCATACTGATCTATCACTTTCCATGCCTTATGTATGCATTTTTGGTTACATTGTTATTTGTTTTTCATCTAGATGTCTTCATTTGATTAGAAATTCGTATGTGTATTCGTCTTTCGTTGCTAATATATTTATGTTAATCTGTTGTTTCCTAGTTTGTTTCTGCATTGTAATTTGTGGGTGTTGTTATTACGAAAACAAATCAACCCTAACCTTAGAACTGAAGTAAACATATATCGATTTTCTTAAACATGATATAATACCTTGAAAAGGTACCAACAAAAGTTAGAGCAAGATACAAGATGCAATTCAAAGCTAAATAGATTCAACGCGGCTCCGACAAGGCACTAAAAACATACAAACTAACAAAGTTTAGTCTCTTCTTCTTGGCAAAAAGGGTCTAATAATATCTTCACATTTTGTAACATATTGATCATCGATAGTAGAACACTGGATTGGGTTCGTGAAGTGTTTAAAATCTTCGAAAAAAACACTATTGCTGTTCTGCAGCACATTTTATGTCAGTAGAAAACTACATAGAATTATGTCAGGTTCTATACATTACGAAAAAGGCTAATGCTCAAGGTGAGTATGCTGAAAAGAAGCATAAGCCGACCCAGCCGCAAAATGTGCAAAACAAGAAGCCTCAAGTATATGCATCCGAAAGTTATTATACTCACCATCTTCAAGATCATTGCACTATCTTCATTATAACTCTTGGAAACTTTTGAAAGCTTTTTTTTTATTCTTTAAGGCAATTTCCAATTTTTGGCTTAACCTTCTTGAACTGATCTTTGAATTTGATGGATTAAGCATCATAAAGTTAACTGTATGTTGCAATAAAATTATTTCATTCCATTCTTCTAATAACAATCACTTTGTTTTGGCTTATATGTGGGCTTACAAGCTTATTTGATTTTGGCTTCTGTTTCATAAGCCCCAATTTTCTGGCTTATTTTGAGACTTGCGGCTTATATAAGTTTATTACGATATGATAAACTTATATCAGCCCATAAGTCTTATTTAAGCAAGAATATTGGGGCTTATTGGATATAAGCCGAAACATAAGCTCATAAACCCACATATAAGCCGGAAACACCCCCGAAGTCTTCAAGTATGCATCCAAAAGTACCCAAAACCATTAAGGCGGTGTTGTGCTAGCTTATTATCGGGTTTACAAGCTTATATAAAATTTTGAAATCTGATAAGTCCATCATTTTCCGGCTCTCATGAGCTTATCAAGTTGAGTTTTTGTTTAAGCCATAAGCTCAAACTTGATATGATAATAAGCTTTAAAAAATGGGCTACGACTCTACGAGCTTAAATTTTTTCCTAATAAGACCAATGAATAAGATAAAGAAACAGCCATAAGATAAAAATAATATGTTAAAGTAAAGATAGATTATTGAGCAAAACTTGCTTTTGGGGAACAAAAATACGGATTAAAATGTTTAGTGCCCTTAAATTCTGGTGTCTCCCAAAAATTTGGGTCTTTTTAATGGTTCATATTAATCCATAGCTTAAGTCTTAATCACAAAACATTTTCTAGTTTCCAATATAGTACTAATTCTCTATTTTTCATGTTCTGAAAATGTAAAATTTTGTCAAAAATTCTTTATCCATCAAATTTTATTTCCAAACATTCTTGTCTATTGAGAAAGATCATCTAGAGGCATTGTTTCGTCTGAGTTCGCGTTCAAACATACATCTTTATATCATACAATGAATCATGATCGAGAGATAACGATTGTGATGGTTGAATATGAGGATTTTCGTATGATATGGTAGCAAAAGCAACGACACGTTTACTTATCTTTTTGTTGTTAGCGCGTTTAGTTATTGAAAAGTGTACATCAGCAAGGCCATGAAAGGTCTATTGAAAGGCCTACGTTACATCTCCGAAATATTTGGTACGTTTTTCGTGTTTTTGTTGTGATAAGATGTTTCAAAGGTTTGTTTTTCGTTATGGCTTATGATTTTTATGGATATACAGAGGCGGATAACGAAAAGGAGCCAGAAATACAGATTGGTGCACCCACGGATGTTAAACATGTTGCGCATATTGGTTGTGACGGTCCTTCTTCAAACGCTCCTAGTTGGGTAATCACTAATTTCCATATAATGTATCGTTACATCGTGAGTGACGTTGTTTCTGATTATTTTTTTCATGTGTCGCGTATATGATAGATGAACGAGTTTCAAGGCTCAGATGCCGGATCGTCAAATGGGGGATCAAAAGGTACATGTTTATGATAATTTTTTCTTAGGTGAAACAGAATCAATACATGTTGTCAATCGATATAGAATCAAAACTGTAGTGTTAAACAATTAATCAATACATGTTGTCAATCGATATAGAATCAATGGGAACTCCAAATCGTCATGGGAGGTCAAAACAATCCAAGAAACAAGGAGATTCTTCCGACACAGACACCAGGTCGCGAAAAAGCAAGACCTCAACTAGTGATAATGAAACTAGTCGTGCAAGGCGGAACAAAAACACAACCGCCGGGGCTGAGTCACCGTCGCAAGATCCAGGAGCCAAAAAGAACCGAAAGAAAAAGAGAGCAACAAACCGAGACTCATCTGACTCGAAAAGTGGTGAGATGTAGCTAACACGAGGTCGATAAGAGTACATTGTGGAATTGATCAACCACAATATATGCCATGGTTTTGGCTTCTCTACATGGATTTGTGACAAATTATATTGCAACATAGGATTGAAACATATCTTTAAACCTTTAGGACCTTTAAGCCTTGTAATTTTATTTTCGTTTTCTGCACATACGTGACATTGTGAATTATATTATTTTTGTTCTAGTTGCCAACCCGTATTTATCAATACGCGTAACTTGAAAAATCATTCTTAACGCGCGTTAGTAGTTCATTTTCTTATTGTTTCTTTTTATTGTTGCGAATTTGAGCTTTTATGTTGCAGTTGTCCCTAATTTAGATTGTGTTAATTTGCTGATACATCATGTGTTGAGCACATTACTTTTGTCGATGATCGAGATTTCAGTTACAGAAGAAAGGTTATAGGTCTTATTTGAAGAGATCTTAACATATCGTGGATAGTAGAATATATGAGCAATAAGCCGGAGGCGAGTTTGAACTTAAATAGCTCAACAAGAAAAAGCTAGACTGATGTCTGCTTACATATATGATAGTACTTACATTCAACTCGACTCATAATGCACTTCAAGCTAGCTTAAATCAAGTTCGAGCTCCGACATTAAAGACAATAACATTCTTGATCCTGAATCAAGTTATTTAAAAGGATGAAAACATAAAACAAAGTCCTGATCCAAAATGAGTCGATATGCTCAATGATGGGTGACAGATGGGATTACGGAGTAAGCCTTTCGACCAAGCACCTTTTTGTTACCAGTAAATGCAGACATGGGTGTCATGGCGGTTGCTGGTGGGATGTTGGCTCCCCAGCAACAATAATGCACATCACCGCTGCAGCATGCGATGCCTTCCACCACCACCGTTGTCGTCCCCAAAAATAAAAGCATCATACCGAGCACAAGTAACCCCATTTGCTTATTACCGCCTGCCATTGTTCTTAAGCTCTGTATTTTTATATGCACAACAATGAATGTGAACATCTATTTATATACACAGATATAGTTACCCGAATCTTTGTCATAGTCTAAATTTAGAAAGACAAGAATTATACATCACACGTAGGTACAAATGATAAGGACGATAATCTTAACGAAGGTAGATCTTATGATAATCATTTTAACGTGTCGTGTTTCTACCTGAGTCGGTTACAATGATTCCACATATCAACAAGGTTATACTTTGTATCGTTTTTTTTCTTGTTTCGCTGTAGTGCATGGTTATTATGGATGCAATACTCACCGGGCACTTGGTAAATCAATGGTTATATCTTGAGTGCTTTTTTGTGTTGAATCGAAAACACATATTATTGGATATTATCGATTTTTTTTTTGTTAAAATGCTGTGTTAGAATATGAAAACCCACATGGGGATGATTTTATTATCAACCATTATTTATAATTGTAAAACCCTAATGCCATATTAAATATACAAACCGAGTTTGGGCCTTATTATCTCTTAATATGCTGAAATATACTAATTTAAAGCATTAAATTCATATCAATTTGTAATCTTATTGCACTATAACATAGATGTAACACCTATGAATTATTTCGATATGATATAGTATTAATTTGGAAATAAACATCGTTTTTTCTTAAATGCATCTTAAATACTACGTAATCTTAAATACATATGGTTCATCAAAATATGTTTTTAATGAGTTAATATACATAATTCACCTTTTAACTCTATTATATGACGGTTCAAAAAGTTTGTGCACCCGGTCATATTTAGCGTGATTTCTTCCGTGATAACGTGCTATAGCTGCCAATAAGAACACTAAACTAATTTCTTGTAGACGTACACTGGTTAATTTCTTGTATTAATCACTTATAAATCCAGATCGAATATTCCAATATTAAAGACTATATATAACATTCTTGATCATGAATCAAGTTATTCAAAAGCATGAAAACATAACATAGTCTTGATCCAAACTGAGTGGATATGCTCAAGGATGGGTGTTGGATGGGAATACGGAGTAAGCCTTTCGACCAAGCACCTTTTGGTCACCAGTAAATGCAGACATCGGTGTCATGGCGGTTACTGGTGGCATGTTGGCTTCCTTGCAACAATAATGTACCCTATCGTCGCAGCATATCTGGCCTTCCACCACCACCATTGTCGTCCCTATAAATAAAAGCATCAAACCGAGCACAAGTAACCCCATTTGCTTATTACCTCCAGCCATTGTTCTTACTTTTAAGCTCTATACTTGTATATACCCAACAATGAACATCTATTTATATGCACATATGCATGCATATGTTCTTTGGATTTTAATTATATATTTAACTTTGTAGCCAACATAAGTTTACGTAAAATACTATGTTCATTGATTTGTCCATTCATACTTCGTATTTTACTATATGATCAAAAGAAAATTGCTAAAATCGTCTTGACATTTTTTATATGTCGTTATCGTCTCTAGTATTAGACGTAGGAAACTTTGGAAGTACAGGCACACATAAAAGTTTCCTGAGTGTGTATGCACTTTAAAAGTTACAGGAACTACACATAAAACCATAGGCGTAGTGTAGAAAAACATGAATCAAGACACCTCAAACACTTTTCCTTTTATTAAACAAGATCAACAACACAAACAGAATAAGAAAAATACTAAAGACTACCAGTGCTACTCACGTGTAGCCCTATGATCTAGATGATCATAGTTTTACAATCAAAATAGAATAAAAAGATTAAACAAGGTTTCTGAGATCAAACAAGAGAGAGAGCAAAGTGTGTTTTTGGGAAAAAACACACAGATACAATAAGAGACGATACAAACGAAGTGAGGAGACGCTCCTCTTAATATTAACCCTAAAAGGCTTATAGCCGTTGGGTAATGGATGAGAGTGGGCTTCAAGTTGGGCTTGAGCCCAAGTCCAACAATCACTTTAGCAACTTCACAACTTTGGTCCTTATCGTCCAAGATATCCTTCACTTCATATCCTTTTAGGTAACTGAAAGTTTAAAACATCACACAATAAGCCCTTATGGTTAAACATGGTTATCATATGAGGTCCTCAAAAATAACATCCCCCTTAACTTGATAACCCATACAGGTTTATCATTCCAAGTTTTTTAACAAACTTTTGGTGCAATTCCATGTCCAACCCTTTGATCAAGATATCTGCAATTTAATTTGCAGATTCTACTTTAACAGTTTTAATCACACCACTCAAAATTATTTCCCTCACAAAATGAAGGTCAATTTCAAGATGTTTAGTTCTTTCATGAAAAACTGGGTTGGCAGCTATTTTAATAGCTGAGTTGCTATCACAGTGAAGAGTGACTGGAAGTAGGTTCTCAACTTGTAAGTCTTTTAAGACTTTGAGAACCCAAATCACTTCACTGGTTACTGAGGCAAGAGCTCTATACTCTGCCTCAGTAGAAGATTTAGAGAAAGTGTTTTGCTTTTTGCTTTTCCAGGAAACCAAGTTTCCATTAATAAACACACAATACCCAGTCACTGACCTTCTAGTGACAACACATTTTGCCCAGTCAGCATCAGAATAAGCATCAAGAATCATACCTGAGTTTCTTGTGAAATGAATACCCAAACTTGGAGAGCTTTTGAGGTATCTTAACACCTTAAAAGCAATTTTGAGATGAGAGTTCAAAGGACAATGCATGAACTGACTCAAACAATGCACAACATAAGAAATGTCAGGCCTGGTGTTAGTCAGATAAATGAGCTTTCCCATAAGCTTTTGATAATCAACAATGTTATCAAGAAGAGGGTCCTCATTAGTAGGCTGATTAGTGATGACAAGTTTAGATGGTAAAGGGGTTTTAGCAGGTTTACATGCAAGCATACCATACTCAGATAACAAGTCGAACATATACTTTCTTTGGTTTAAACAAACACCATTCTTAGTGTCAACAATTTCAATTCCCAAAAATACTTGAGTTTACCAAAGTCTTTAATCATAAACTTGGTTCTTAGAAAACTCTTAAACTTTTCAATTTCAGCAATATTATTCCCAGTTATGATTATATCATCAACATACACAAGTAACACAAGAAAAAAATTACCCTAAGATTTAGTGTATAAAGAATAATCAGACTTGCTTTGAATAAAGCCATTTTCACTAAGAACAGATGTAAGTTTAGCATTCCACTGTCTAGGAGCTTGTTTAAGACCATACAAGGATTTCTTGAGTCTGCAAACCAAGTTAGCACCCCCAGGAAGATATCCCTGAGGTGGTTTCATGTACACAGTTTCATCAAGATCACCATAAAGAAAGGCATTATTAACATTAAGTTGGAAAATAGGCCAAGATTGCATGATAGCAAAGTTAATCAAACACCTAATATAAACCATTTTAACAACAGGGGCAAAGGTTTCATCATAATCAGTTCCCTCCTTTTGGCCAAAACCTTGGGCAACAACCCTAGCCTTATATCTCTCAACCTCACCACTAGACTTAAACTTTAATTTCTAAATCTATTTACACCCTAAGGCTTTCCTACCTTTAGGGAGTTCAACAATGTTCCAAGTGTCATTTTCAAGCAAGGCAACAAGTTCAGTGTTCATAGCATCAACCCAATGATGATTCTGAGATGCTTCAAAAAACTTTTTGGTTCACTCATTTTGTTAAGTTGAGTGACAAAGCAAAAATTTTCTTTATCAAGTTTGGAATATCCAACAAATTTTTCAAGTCCATACTTAACTTTAGATTGGACAACAAAATCATTATAATTACTGGGAAAAACAGAAGGTCTTGAGGACCTTCTCAAACCTTGACCACCCTGAACATTATTGATTGAATCATTCAAACCATTTTCTTCCATGTTTTCAACATGAATGAAAGAATTGGTATTGTATTCATCATTTCTCTCAGAGTTAGCATTTTCATCAAGTGTGACAGCCTCTTCCCTATTCAAGCTGGCATCACTGGTATCATTGCTTGAGGCAATGTGACTAGTGTCACCTAGACTTGGAGGTGGGCTATTAGCACTTGGTGACAGATTGTCACCATTATGTTTAGATGCTCTTTCTTCATCATTGGGAAGTTCAGGGTCATCAAGGTAAAAAAGATTGGGTAGAGATTTCCTTTTCGGAATCTTCTCCATCTGAACGAAGTCTTTCAGCAGAGGCCCCAAGTAGTTCCACCTCCGATTTCAATACGTTCCCGTCTAGTCCCCCGTTTGATTCAGACGCATTCTGGGGGCAGCCCTCTGAGGAACTTTTGCCTCAAATCATTCAGGCTATAAGAAAGAGGATCCTTAGACTTTGGCGATTCATATCATAATAGGTAGAATATTTATGTCCCAGCACATAAAATATGAATAATGAAACATGAGGAATATACCCTGTAGTGAAATAGCAGTTCTCCTAATCGACTACTTATCATAATGAACATTCCAAAACTAAAAAAAAGCCCTTTCTCGGATTTGAAGCGATGACTTAAGCCTCTTTCTTAGCTTAGGGCCTTTAAAGTGAAAGAGCGTGACTCTTTAAAATCAAACCATTTGATTCAATTCATGAATTAGCCCACTATGAGTCTACTCTATTGCATTAAAAAAAAAATTCAACAGATTTAAGTCTTGAAAAAAAATTTCTTTATTAAAAATATTTTTATTGTAATTAAAAACAGAGTCTTTAAAAGGAAATATAGTTTCAAAAAACTTAACATCTCTAGAAACAAAAAACTGATGCCTATCAAGACTGTAAATCCTATATCCTTTCTGAGAACTAGAATAACCCATCATAACACACTTTTCAGATCTACTGGAAAACTTATCTGAACTATTAAGAATAGTAGCAAAACACAGACATCCAAACATTCTAATGTGAGAGAGCCTAGGACAAGTATTGTAAATCATTTCAAAAGGGGTTTTTCCACTTAGCACAGAAGAAAGGGCAATCTGTTAATAAGATAAGTAGCAGTTAGCACACATTCAATCCAAAATTTAAGAGGAATACCCCCCTGAAACATAAGGCATCTAGCAACATTCAAAAGATGTCTATGTTTCCTTTCAACAATTCCATTTTGTTGTGGTGTGTAAGCACATGAAGTTTGGTGTATGATGCCATTATTTTCACAAAAGACTTTGAAGTTTTGATTGACAAATTCAGTTCCATTATCACTTCTGAAGGTTTTAACATTACCTTTAAATTGATTTTTAATCAGATAATAAAAGTTTTGAATGTTTGAAACAACTTCATCTTTGTTTTTTATAAGAAATAACCAAACTGTCCTAGTATAATCATCCACAACAGTCAAGAAGTATCTATGGCCAGAGTGACTAGTAACCCTATAAGGACCCCATAAGTCAAGATGAACAATATCACCAAGTTTTTTAGTTTTATGATCACATAAGGGAAAAGGATTTCAGGTTTGTTTAGCTCTTTGAGAAACTTCACAAAAAAGGTTTTCTCATCTTTATCAAATTTTAAAGATTTTTAAGCACATTAAGGGCAGGATCAGCAGGGTGTCCAAGTCTATAGTGCCAATCATAATGAGACAGAGAGCAGGGTACAAGATTGTTTTGATTTTTACAATTAATACCTTCAGTATCTAAATAGTATAAACCTCCACATTGTTTACCAATCCCCATCACCTTTTTCAGATTCAAATCCTGATTAACAAAGAAGCACTTGGTTTCATCAAACACAACAAATATTCTATTATCTTTAGCAAGCTTATGCACAGATATCAAAGTAACACAATACTCAGGGATAACCAACACATCAACAAGAATCAGACCATTAGGAAGTTTAAGGTTACCAATTTTAGTTATAATAGCCTCAGTTCCATTTGGGTGAGCAACTTTAATTTTAAGATGAGAGATATCAAACACATTATCAAGTTCCCTATCACTATCAGTCATGTGTTGGTTAGCCCCAGAGTCAATAACCTTCCCATTATAAGTCATTCCAAGTTTCGAACTGGTGTTAGAACAATAAAACTTATCAAAGTTTTCATTAAAAACCTTGCTAGAGTTAAAAACAGTACCTGCCATATTGGCTTGTACATTCTTTCCAGTTCCACTGTTATCTTTAAAAAGAGAGAGAAGAGTAGCCATTTGTTCATCAGAGAATCTAGTTGGACTAGTGGTGGAACCAACAAAATTATTAGACACATTCTTTCCTTTAAAGTTTTGACTACCCCTTTTTTTTCCATGAACAAAGTCACTGGGGTACCTAGTGATCTTAAAACACCTATCAATGGTGTGACCATTGTACCCACAGTTTTCACAAACAACATCAGAGTTAGGAGCAAAGTTAGGTCTAACACCATTTTGATTATTAGGCCTAACATTTCCAAAACCAGCATTACCATTGTTAGGTATAAAGTTTCCTTGATTACCATTCTGATTAAAGTTGTTGGTTATGGGTCTCAATATATTAGCATTAGGGTTCTGATTTCTTTGAACATTGTTTCTGGTGGGTCCATTAGATAAAAAAGCAGAGGTCTGAGCCCTTTGGGAGTGCCCAGAACTACTGCTAGAAGCCATTCTGTGAGATTGCTCAACAAAGATGATGGCATAAGCTCCCTTAACATCAGGAAGACTTTCCCTAGACAATATAAAACTCCTAATACTCATATAAGAATCATCCAAACCCATTAAAAACTGCATAAGTTTCAATAACTGATTATGTTTTTTAAACTCACTAGAAGCAGAACAAACACAAGCAGGTAATTCAATCATAGCATCATATTGTTTCCAGAGAGCATTCAACTTATGATAATAATCAGAAAGATTACAACCATTTTGTTTCAAGGTATTAATCTTATGGTGTAAATTAAACATGACAGAACCATCAACCTTATGATATGTTTCCTTTAATTCTTTCCAAACATGTTTGGCCTTTTTTGAATAAATTTGTCCAAGGAAAAGTTCCTCAGATATAGAGTTAAGAATCCAACCCAACACAACAGCATTGACCCTGTCCCATTGCCTTACTAAAACCTCATCAGTTACAGACCTTTTACAAGTACCATCAATAAAACCAGTTTTATTTTTACCTTCTAAAGCAAGTAACATAGCATTAGCCCAAACTTGATAATTTTCAGTTCCCTTAAGTTTCACAGTGACAACAGTTAAAACAGCCGAGTCATTAGGGTGCAAGTGCAATGGATCACTCAGGTCAAGCTTACTAATAAGTGTAACTGGGTCAGTTACACTTATAGCATCATCATCACCATGTTCAGACATGGTGAAGGGTCAAAAATGAACTCACAATACTGCAAACAAAGTTCCCAGGAATTCAAACCACTCAAGAGTGGCAGGTCAAGGGCAAGCAACAAGTAAGGATCCAAAATAAAAGGTATGAATAAAAAGACTACCAAACCCCCAAAAGACAAGAAATAATAATAAAGAAAAGACAATTAGCAGATAGCAAATAAAGAGAGAGAAGTAGAGGTGTTACAGTGCAATAAACCAAAGCTCAATCGAACTGTCACTCTTAGATTCACTTAGTCTAAGAAATGACAGAACCTCCAAGTCACAAACCCTAATTTTTCTTCTCGGGAAAAATGAGGGAAAATGACCAAAGCCAACGAACAATAACAGAAACTCCTAAGAGTAATCACAAACCACCACCAATAGATGAATCTTCCAAAGAAAAATGAAACCCTCATTTTTTTTCAAGGAAAATGAGGGAAAATCACTTTAATTAGAAGATAACAACACCAATCGAACGAAACACCAGCAAAATAGTATAATATACCAGATCTCAAAAACCCTAGTTTTTTTCAAAAAACAATAGGAGTGTCAAAACTTTGAATCCAAAAGTAATATAAACAAATCTAGCTATTTCAATAGCAGATCTTTCCAAAAAAGTATGATGTATCAAAAACCCCCAAAAAATTTCAAACCCTAAATTTTTTTTCATCGAATATTAACAACCAGGCTCTAATACCATGTAGAAAAACATGAATCAAGACACCTCAAACACTTTTCCTTTTATTAAACAAGATCAAGAACATAAACAGAATAAGAAAAATACTAAAGACTACCAGTGCTACTCACGTGTAGCCCTATGATCTATATGATCATAGTTTTATAATCAAAACACAATAAAAAAATTAAACAAGGTTTCTGAGATCAAACAAGAGAGAGAGAGCAAAGTGTGTTTTTGAGAAAAAACACATAGATACAATAAAAGGCGATACAAACAAAGTAAGGAGACGCTCCTCTTAATATTAACCCTAAAAGGCTTATAGCCATTGGGTAATGGATGAGAGTGGGCTTCAAGTTGGGCTTGAGCCCAAGTCCAGCAATCACTTTAGCAACTTCACAACTTTGGTCCTTATCGTCCAAGATATCCTTCACTCCATATCCTTTTAGCTAACTGAAAGTTTAAAACATCACACAATAAGCCCTTATGGTTAAACATGGTTATCAGATTAGGTCCTCAAAAATAACACGTAGCCAGGAATTTCTTTTAGGGTGAGCCGAATTTCTTTTACGAGACCAACAAGTACCAAAATATATAAGTATGTCAAAACATTCTAATAAATTTATTTATTTAGTGCTCTAGTTGCATGAAAAAAAACGTTTTTCATCGATTAAAGAATCTAAAAGTAAATGAAATCATTTAACCAACTGTTACATAGATTCATGCATGAAATAATAAATATATCTTAAAACAATATATAATATGCTTTAGCATACAACATATATATATATATATATATATATATATATATATATATATATATATATATATATATATATATATATATAGTGTAAGGTTATTTTCAGAACCAAATAAATGTACAGAACTGCGAGAACCAACAAAAACCAATCAGATTTTAGATAATTAATTATCATTTATTTTTTAGACATTATTTTCGGAAGGGCTTTTTTGGTATTCTATATTATATCAAATTTACATAATTATCTCTAAACCTAAATTTGGCTCTCTCTCCAAATGAAAAACCGCTGTCCTATTATGTCCTATTATGTTCAACTTCTTTTTTTGCTAAATTAAATCTTATTGAAGATGATGATTGTCTAATGGTCAAATTAATTCTGGTGACAACAAGACACACACCGCCGATTACAATCTTTTAAGGTTCGATCTTTTAATTAATATTTGTTGGGTTTTGAGTTTTTTTATTTTATTTCATAATTCATTTTTGTTTGTGTTATTTTTGTTGGAAGTAGTACCAGTGCTTTGTGTCGTTCGATGAACAAGTTTAAAAATGTGTTGTTAATTGTTGACTATAAACCCACGATCATGATGTTTCATAAGTTAGTTATTACAAGTAGAGTGTTTGGATAAACAAATTCTGCTGCTATTTATATGAACCAGTGTGAGTTTAATGTGATCGTTTACATCATTTGATATACGATAAGATTTTTCACATGCATTACATTAGTTTTTACTTAAATAAAAAAATCGTGCATAAGTATTCTAGTATTTATAATTAAAAAGTGTTCACTAATTATTTTATTTTAAAATGTTTTATTTGCGCCAACTATAAACTAATGATACAAGCTAGTATAGCTAGTGCATAATTTTAGTTGTTTATTTGCTACGTAAGTTCAATTTATGCTTTGTAAGTTGCTATTGAACTTGTGCTTTAAGTTGTCGCTACCATAGTTGAATTTGAGCTGTATAAGTTGCTACTGAACATGTGCTTTAAGTTGCTACTTCAGCTGCTTTTTTTGTTGTGTATGTTGTTACTTTATTTTTTCATCTTGTATTTATTAAGAAGCTACTAAAATTGTGTTTTAAATTCCTACTGTAATGAAATTTTGTTGAATTTTGTAACATAATTTGTTGTACTAAACTTTTGGTGCTTATTGAACTTGTGGTTGACCTCCTAGTGTACTTCTGGTATTTGTCTTAGTTGTTTAGTTTTGCTTTGTTATGGAAGTTTGTCAAACTTATACTACTCTTGTTTCACTTTTCCACCAACGCAGGTTGTGCTACAATTTTTTAGTGTGGTTCGTATAGTATCGGTAACTATACAATACATGTGCATGTTTCTTTGTATGTGTCTGTATTGGTAACTATATAATTTTGGTACAACCTTAAAACACACGTGCATGTTTTCTACATAGTTTTTATTTTTAATTATATTAATTGAATTTATTTGTGTAAGAATCAACGTTAATATATGTATGTAATTTGGTTCACATTGCACATGTATTTTCACACATCAAAGGGTTTAATATCTTATACGCATGTAACTCTTTCTTCTTTGATTTTCAGTCACATTATTCTTCAACATTTGATTATATTTTCAATGGCTTCTCTTGATGAATTTAGTATTCACTTACTACCAGAGCATGCAGATTTTGGACAATATCTGACATCAATACGATACAACAAAGCAAGTGACATCTTTTGCTGACCGTAATATTGGAAAACCAATTCAAAAGCAGCCATCTATGGAGTTTTTGCTATGCGACATATGGAAACTTACATGGGAAATACATGTGAGAAGTTTGAGTGTGGGTTGGAGGTCGAAGAGCGCAAGCAAACAGGACTGCTGAACCGCTTTAGGGTGAAGTACGCAGCCAAAATCATGCTATCTGACTACAACATACATAATGAAAAAGTCCCTGGTTTACTCAATGCGAGCACCTGATATTCGTTGTCTTCTGTTTTGGGATGGTTTATGTAAGCATTTTTATATAAATGTCGTCTTATGTTCTTGGTAAGCGTTAGTCGGTGGATGCAATGCTAAAACATATAGGATATTTGAGACGATCTTGGTTGAGTTTTGGTTACATGAACATGCTGTGATTGTGTTTTTTCACTCCGTAATGATGGTCTATTATATTTTGTTATTTTATAGTTTTTGTTGTTTTATTATACACTTGTGTATTAAGTGGTTGTGATTTACGAATGATAAGATAGAAATCTTATGCATCAGTATTTTATTTTTAACATATTATACTTTCATGGTTGTGTAAAGCAATAGGAAGATGGTGTGTTAGTGTGTGCATATGTATTGTACCAAATACAAATCAAACATCATTCAATAATTTCTTAGTTTAACTTGGTCTTTTTGAGGTAATTAGACATCTATCTGGTAGACATTAGTATATATACACTAAGTTATAGTATAACATTTTCTGGTATTGTTTTCATAGTAACTTAACTATACTATACAGTAGGTAACAATACATATGCACTCACAAATTTAATACAATAACTTATAGTGTACATTAATCTAGTACAGTAACTTATAATATGACGCTCTAATTTGGGCACTCTACATGTGCACACATGCTCTTAGTATAATAAACTATAGTAAACAATTTTTTAACAGCAAATTTTATTAAAAAACACACTAGCAAGAAGATAGGCGGAGAGAACATAATTACATAAAAATAGAAAGGGCGAGCCGAGGGTTGCTAAACCACTCGAGCCAATTACAAAAACATTTTCTTCGCCTACTAGAGTCTCGGGCAAGATCGAGCTCGAAATGCATTTGAGTCAGTTTTTGACCTTTTCTTCTTATTTTCCTTTTGTGGTCTTACTCTATAAGGTCTTGCCTCACTCTCTGCACACGTATCCCCTATCTACAATAGGTGTCCCTTCAACACAAAATATGAACTCGTACAACATTACTGTAATACTTAATAAGTTTATAAAGTTGTATCAAATTTTTTGCATAAATGTACAACGATGGATACCTTTGTTCTTGTTGTTATTAAAGCTGTTGTTATTTGAAGCTCGCTTCTTCCCTTGCTTACTACATAAGAAGCTGCTCTTAGTTGCATTATTTCATGAATATAAGGTACAACTTGTTTTGCAACACATCATTTTATAATGAATATACACTAACCTTTAATTATAGTTTATGTAGCTTTTGCTCTTGCAGTCACCATTCTTTAAATTCACTTCCTTAGTGTTGCTATAAAAAAATTAGCCTTATGAATTTATGCCACTGTTTGTCTCAAACAAACCATCAACCCCAAACTACACCAACTATATAATAACCAATGTGCAATGATATTAAATCTAAATTAACCATCTCTATTCTACAAATTTTTGCACTTTATATTTCTTCATAGATAGAAAAATATTTTTAAAATATACGCACTTGCAACATTTACATAATTATCCAACCACTAATTATGTTTCCAAAACACACATGCATAATTTAAGTATATCAAATTACATCTTTTCTTTATAAAAGAATTATGAGAGATTCAGCCTCTTTTTTAATACACCTAATACAGATGATGTCACCTAAGTAACATAGATAAACAAGACCGGATATACTTTATAAGTTTCTAGCATATTCACATAATGATTTTTCTTGATCCAATCAATACACATGCACTATTTTAAAAATTAACACAATTATACCTTCCATGTTTCAATAATCAGAAGCTCCAGTTAGATTTTTTCTTTACTACATATGGATGATTTTTTGCTCTCGCAAAACAATAATAATTGGGGGGTTTATAACAATCAGGTTTATAATTGACTGATTTTAGATATGTATCTTGTGATAGAGAACGTGAAGAGTACATTGGTTTGATTAGAATTCTTATTAAAGTTGTTTTAGTTATCATTCGATATGAACTACCCACTATTTGTGCAGTTATATTTTTGTAAAAGGTTGTATACCTATTTTGCCCTTCTTTTTAATTTTTCTGCCTAAATATTAAACATTTATTTATGAAACTGCCATTATGCATTCTTATGAGGTACATTATGTATTATAAATAGTAAAAAGTTGGTTCTCGCAGTTCTGTACATTTATTTGGTTCTGAAAATAACCTCACCCTATATATATATATATATATATATATATATATATATATATATGGCTTTGTGGGTGGACGATGAGACGATACAATTTGTTAACCACAAAGACGGTTTTTGAAATTTACGCTGATAAAAGTGAACAAATAAACTTGAGATGTATGTGTTAACAAGTTGAAGCTTATTTGAAAGGTGTTTACATGCTTGACAAAAGTGACTATTACAATTTGAAGTAAAGTCATCATTTTTTAGACAACATAAATCTAAAAACACAATTTTATAGCCTTATATAATGTCCAAACACTATGTCTAAATTTAGAAAGACAAGAATTTTACATCACACGTTAGATCCTAAGATAATCGTTTTAACGTGCCGTGTTTGTACCTAAGTCGGATCGGCTACAAATTATTCCACATATCAACAAGGTTAAAATTTGTATAGTTTTCTTTTCTTGATTCGTGTCGTGTAATGGTTTCATCCCTCACGTGCGTCAAGAGCACATTCGATAGCATCCTCTAAGATCCAAACCTTCTTACATGTCGGATAGATTAGTCTTGTGAATATTGTGCAGGATAGTTAAAATTCACTTCCAGAAAAAGGACCTTCAGCGACAGAAATTCCGACGGGCATATATCTGTCGCTAATTAGCGACAATGTTCCAACGCACTACCGACAGATAATGTGGTCAAACTTTTTCCTTTATTTTCAGACAGATTTCTGACGGATTTCCGAGGGAAAATGTTCTCGTCGGAAATCAGTCGGTATTTTATTTATTTTGCGACGAATTTCCGACAGGGTACCGACAACTCTTTTTATTCATCACAAGACTGTCGGAAAATGTGAAATATTAAAAAAAATTTTCAACTTGCTTTATTTCTATCGGTTAGCCTTCGGAAATAACTAAAAGAGGACTAAAATTTAAAATTTCTTTATTTCAACTTTTGCAATTGTATCGATGCAATTTTGGGTCTCTGTTAACTTTTAAAGATGCACACAAGTTCTAAAATGTTTTGGTGAATTTTTATTTGGGTCATAGTTTTGAAGATACACAAATATTTTATAGTATCACACACATAATTCATAAGTGAAGTACTTAAATCAAGAGTGCGAAATTTGACCCGAACAAGACTATTACCGAAAACAAGAACTAGAGGCGGATGCTCGTGAACAAGCCCGAGAGAGAGAATGGAAACAGAAAATGAACTAGAGGCGGATGCTCTTAAAAAAGTTTACGGATTCCCGCCCTCCTCCTTAGCTTGATAACATCGTAGCATTTGAATACTTGGATTATTAGTTTCATCTTCAATGTTTTATTTGACTCGTTCAATTCGATTATAACTTGTTATTTGAATGATAAACTTATGTTTAAATCTTGAATTATCCATTTCTAGTGAATGTGTAATCTTTATTATTTGTAGATTGAGATTTGGTAATTGAACTATTTAGTCGTGAATTATCTATTTTTTTTAGCTATTTTAGATACCGGATTACATAAATTTGAGTATTAAGTTACATTTTTTTTATCTCTACGACAGATTTGTGACTGTTTACTGATAGAAATTTTTTGACAGATTTTCGAGGGACATGTTACCGACGGTTTTCCGACAGATATATATACTTTTTTTACCGACAGATTGCCGAGAGAAATTAATAGCAACAGAATTCCGACGCTTATTTTTTTGTCAGTATTTCCTTCAGAGTTCCGGCTGATAGGAATTAGCTAGGAAGCATTTACCGACACACCATTTTCGTCGCAAATCCGTCGGAAAAGACCCACACTGACGGATTTCCGATGGAAAACACCGTCGCTATTGCTCCATTTTCTAGTAGTGTTGCCGTTCTAGATTTTTTTTTGATCAGATGATTGAATGCACATATTATTCACATATTATGGATTTCACGTACACAAATATTACAAAAGCATATGTTATCTAGCAAACACTCATAGTACATAACTGAATAACTCAAAAAGCTCATAAATACAATAGATAGAAGCTTGATGAATTCGTTCTTAAACTTTGTGTTAAGGTATACACAACAACTAGCAATCTAGCATCGATCTACCGATACATGCATGCATGCGTACGTAAGATAAATATCAAACACCTATCGATTATTTCGATATAATGTTAATTTTTTTAAAGAAACATCGTTTTTTCTTAAATATATCCTAAATACATCTGTTTCATCAAATGTGTTTCTAGGGTTGATCAGTTAATATACATAATTCCTATTTTAACTCTATTATATTACGGTTCAAAATTGTATGCATCCGATCATATTTGATCATGGCTTAATAACATACTATAGCTGCCAATAAGAACACTAAACTAATTAACAATATAACATCTTTATATAAGCTTTACATGTTCGTAAAATTAGCATCAACTTGCACTGGCTAATTTCTTAATCACCTATAAATCCAGATCGAAATTTCCAATATTAAAGACGATAACATTCTTGATTATGAATCAAGTTATTCAAAAGCTTACATACATACATAACATAAAGTCTTGATCCAAAATGAGTCGATATGATCAATGATGGGTAACAGAAGCGGTTACGGAGTAAGCCTTTCGACCAAGCACCTTTTTGTTACCAGTAAAGGTAGACATGGGAGTCATGCCGGTTGCTGGTGGCATGTTTGCTTCCTTGCAACAATAATCCACAGCACCAGTGCAGCATGCGTAGCCTTCCACCACCACCGTTGTCGTCCCCAAAAATAAAAGCATCAAACTGAGCACAAGTAACCCCATTTTCTTATTACCACCAGCCATTGTTCTTATTTTTAAGCTCTTTAATTGCATATGCACAACATTATAATGAGTGTGAATATCTATTTATATGCACAAATACATACATATGTACTAGGATCTAGGACGATAATCTTAACGAAGTTATGGTATATATCAAGGTAATCATTGTGTGTGTCGTGTCTGTACCTAAGTCGATCGGCTACAAAATGATTCCACACATCAACAAAGGTTAAAATGGTATCCTGTTTTTCCTTGTTCAGTAGCATTGTCAGAATGTCATTCTTTATTAAGTTACCGTAATCTGATTTGAGTTGAACTTTTAGTCATGTTCCATGGATCTGCGACACGATAGATGATAAACGCAAAAGGCAAAGTCATAAATTAAGTCGTTTATAAGGCCTAAATCATCTTGTAATAGTATCTGGCTATTGGAACGTTAATCATGATTAGATACAGTGATGTATGAAGATATGTTATTAGTAATATCTTAGTAATCTACTAGTTTTATAAGTCCCGTGCACGCACATTGTAATAAGGCCTAAATCATCTTGAAATCGTATCTGGGTATTGGATATAATCGAAGGGATTGTTCCTGAGACTCGATGAGATTATTGGATATTTGCAAGGCTTTACCCAAAGGTATACACGATTAAGGAAGATTTAATGAGCCATCCAGGCTTGGGTACTTGCCTAGTATAATATTATGATAGTACTTGCATTCAACTTGACTCATTATGCACTTCAAGCCAGCTTAAGTCAAGTTCGAGCTCGAATACCTACATAAAAGCTTAACTTGCAGCCATAAAAATACAATTTGTGTTAATCATTCACAGTTATATGACATACCATGCTTTCTTTGTATTATTTATTTGTAGACAATATAGTAACATTCTTGATCGTGAACCAAGTTATTTAATAGCATGAAAACATAACATTAAGTACGCCTTGATCCAAAATGAGCCGATATGCTCAATGATGGGCATTGACAGATGGGATTACGGAGTAAGCTTTTCGTCCAAGCACCTTTTTGTTACCAGTAAAGGCAGACATCGGTGTCATGGCGGTTGCTGGTGGGATGTTGGTACCCCAGCAACAATGTTGTACACTACCGCTGCAGCACGGTATGCCTTCCACCACCACTGTTGTCGTCCCCAAAAATAAAAGCATCAACCCGAGCACAAGTAACCCCATTTGCTTATTACCGCCTGCCATTGTTCTTATTTTTAAGCTCTGCAATTGTATATGCACAACAATAAATGTGAACATCTATTTATATACACAGATATATAGTAACCTGAATCTTTTTTAGCCATATAATATCCCATTTTTTTTGTCTAATTTTAGAAAGACAAGATGTATACATCACAACGTAGGTACAAATGATAAGGACATCGATAATCTTAACGAAGTTAGATATTAAGATAATCATTGTAGTTCGTCGTGTGTCTAGCTAAGTCGGCTACAAATGATTCCAAACACCAACAAGGTGTCAAGGTATATGATTCTATTTCTTAATGGAGTTGGAGTTTAGATAATCATTTTAATATGTCGTGTTCGGTGTTTCTAAGTAAGCGGCTTCAAAAAGATTCCACAAATCAACAAGACCTCGAAGCTATCAGGTGTTTTCTTGTTTTGTTTGAACCAACTTACGTGCCCGCTAAGGATTTGAATCACTCGATTTATAGCACGGATGCAATAGTCTCTATCACTACGCTGTAGTAAACACATACTATTTGCAGATACTAAATATCGACCAGCTTCATATAAAGTAAAACCAACTGCGTGTAAATCAGCTCCCTTTGTTTATATGGACTCGCTAGCATGCCTGATTAAACAACTTACACAAGCAAATTAGGTTATTAATCTTCGACAAAACTCTAACTCGCATTACTACATGTACGTCCTTATTATTACATACATATACACAAGATTTTATATCACATACACAATAACATCGACCGTTATTTGTTACTATTTGTTTCCATCAAGATCACGGGCCAGGATCCACAGGTGAAGGTGCAAGGACGACTCTATCATCCTCATCATCGGGACCAGGAGGAAAAGGGACATCGCAACAAGGGTAACCGGGGTAGCAACAAACTTCATCCGGACGTTCATCGTATGGATATGGCTATGACCCCATTGTAGTAGTTCCTAAGAGCACAAGTATCATTACACATATCATCATAACCGTTCTCATGATGATTCCTATTTTTCCTTAAGTATTCCATGATGGATATTCAATGCAGTTATTTATAAGAGAAATTTAGTAAGAAATGGGCATATTTCTTCAACCGGCAAGAAGCTAACATCTTGAGGATCATCACTAGCTTTTGTTAGCTTACTGCACTTGAAAAATATTCGATACAAATACGGCCGTAGTCCAAAATATAGGGCATATATGTTTCGGCTAGTATAATCTTAGTTCTCAGATTCATGTTTTGCTTAATCGGTGTTTGCAGATATTTTTCGTGTGATCAAATTTGTTTTATTTTTTTCGAAAGAAAATAAAAAGTCAAAAACATATTTCAAAGTTTGTATAAATGTAAAAGCTTTTCTTAAAAAAGAAAATTCAAAAAATTTGCATTAAATTTCATCATCACTGACAATTTCTTGCATTTGACGTAAGTACATTTAGCAATATATTAAAAGTAAAAAAATTAATCATAGTGTAAAAAGTTGAATCAGGTTGTATCCAAATCATAACAAATGCTTGTGAGATGATGCTTTTACTCGATAGTCAATGATACAAAGTCTTCGCGAGAAGACAGGTTATGGATATACATCCTCTTTGCCTAATATGCATGGGATACGTAGAATTGAAAGTCTCTAAAATAGTGATGCAAGTGTTTTGGAAAATACCGAATTTAAAATACAAAACATATTATTCACTTTGACCAGTTTATAACTTGGTATACGATATTCTAATTAATTTGGTGGTCGAATCGATAACTTGGTCACTCGATCGGGTTGACTTGGTAATCGACTTCGTGAACTGGTGGCTCGACTGGATTGACCCAATGGTCGAATACGTTACAGGGTGACTCGACCGGGTTGACACGATGGTCGAACCCGTCACCCCGATGGTCAAACCCATGATATAGTGGTTACACTTATTTTAATAGCATTATGTTTATATATGGAAGTGTTGAATTTTCAACCTTTTCAACTTTTATGAACTCTTTATATATTAGTACTAGGCGAATACCCGCGCAAAGCGCCGGAATTGCCTGACGGCATATAATTAAGGATAAGATATTTCGAGGTAAGCATAAAATGCAACTGAAATTTCATACTATATAGAGCGATTACCATCAAATACATTCAAAAGATACTTAAAACATGCACATTGCTTTCAACATTACATTCACTGAATGCCGTAATACCAGATGTACTATTTAATACCAGAAGTCACGCCTTCAGTTCTTAATAATCCAAAAGATACATAACATAACACGCATAGATAATTGTACATTGACATGAAACTTAACATTAAAAAGTTAACCCAAAAGCATAGTCTCAAACGTTAAAGGACACATTTTAACACATGTGGAATACTGGTATCATAACTCGATTTGCTCCATCCACACTCTTTAAAACATCCTTAACTTTACCAACCAGCTTGAATCTTACAATTTTATTGTCCTCAAAATCACATTCGGGAACAATGTGTTTCCAATTAGCTTTGATATTCATGTGGTGTCTTCTCCAGGGTCTGTCTGAGTGAAACTGCAGATCGACATCAACATAGAATTCCAAATTTTGATAATGCAACATAAAGTTATGATATTTCCTCAATTTGAGAGCTTTCACATCCCCGTGTGGTATGGTCTGCCCAAAAGACGCCATAAACATCGTTATTATATGAATAACATCAATATAGGCATATATGTAAATAAACATAAGAATGCTCTTACGAGACGGCCTTTGGCAGTAACGTATGCCAATATGGGAGCATAGAAACATCTATTTTCATCTTCATGATAAGTATGATGCCTCTTCCCACGTAGTGTGACATCCTTAAATCTACATGTTGAATAATATAAAGAGGTTGTTAGTAAATGCGAATGTGTGTAACAAACGAGATAACGTATTATTGTCATTCAAATATAAGTTATATACCATACCTTTGTCATCAGACCTGTTGATAAACAGTACACGTGAATTAAGCTGCATTGGTGGTACCATCTCAATCCGTAACCCTATACCATCGTCACCAAAGACCACCAACGAAATTTTATTCTCTAAAAGATTCGTAAGAACCAACCTACTTCCCACTTGTAGCTTCTCGACATAACTTAAAATATGCCATCCTTGACCAGACAACACATGTCCCTTTTCATTGTTTGATATGGCAACTTCATTATGAGTGACAGTTGACACCAATCGGTTAGTGACATGAACTTCTATAGGTTCTGTGGTGTGTTTCTTAATAAAGTCAGAAGGTAGTACCTATATAATTGATAACCATCTATTTAGTACGATATTATCATAATTGCACGAATATGGACAAACTGTTTTGGATTATAATGAGTGATAATGTAACGCACCAGAGACTGTTCGATATTTTCCGATGTTACGAAGTATCTCTTAAGTTTGTCTTCCTCGTCGCCGAGTTCATATCAATTACATTCAATGTCAGAAGGCCAGTACGCTATAACATAATATCCATCTTCTGTTTGACGAATAAAATGGAAGATGGACACGTTACGATACCCGATGTCCTCCAAAAAGCGATCCCATTCATGAGAGTACAACTCATAGTTGTTACTCCCAGCAATCTTCCTAATGTACACTTTGTGTTTTATTCTACTACCGGTGAATAGGGTGTCTGTGAACACAGTTGGTAGAACCTGAAAACATAATTGTATTAGTTAGCTTTCTTAATAATGAAAAGTGATTGATCAATAACAATTGTACTAATTGGTATTTTAGCTAAGTACCTGTCGTTGGTGAACCTTGCGTTTGTTTCCTTCCACTAACTGTTGGATACTCATTCTATTTACATAAAAAGAAACGCATGAATAGTAAATCCCAACAAGTAAAAGAATCTTGTATGTATGTAAGAAAAAAGGCAAGTAACTAATTAATGGGCTGTTTTATAAATATTATGCAGGAATTCAAATATGAAATAAACATATTTATAGACAAGCTGTTGTAGAGTTTGTTTAGTTGTAATCTCGGTCGCAACAAAGAACCTCCAAAATAGTCCTACTTAACGTCAATCTGCTAAAAAACATATGATTCTGGAAGTACTGATATAAATTGATTGGCCCCAAAAGCCTTTTGCATAAATATTTAGAGCATGCTAAAGTTGGTATAAGATCATCTCCGTAGTCTTTAACTAAGATTTTGTGTAATTTTCTATGGTTTTCCAAATCTTCTAATGCCAATGTGATATTTACAAAGTGATAAAATGTTGTAAGTGTCCTACAAATCTTCGAATGCCATTGTGATATTTATAACCTAAAAAGAATCATGATGAAGTAGTAACATAAATTGATGCGATTAGAGGTAAGATGTGATTAACACGTTGCCCTCATTAATGGGTTGTTTTATACTTAACTTTTTCAAATGCTAAAGCTTTTGTTTATTTTCGGCTTATCTCTACGTCATCTACTTACTTTTTTTAGGCAACTTATTGGCTGACACGGATTGATCAAGTGTCTAGTTAGATCCAAGTATGAAAGAGACAGAAGAAAAAAAAATGAAGATATGATCAAGCCGCATTTCAACATTTTCACTATTTTTTTCGTTTTCACTTATGACTCCTGCTATGGATGTTTGTGTTTTTTTCCGTTTTTGTTTGGATTTTTGGAAGAATAAACATGTTAACAAAGGTACTTGAAATGCCGTATAACAAATTATCTTAAAGCATTTCAAGGCTTAGAAGCGGCTCTTTATAACACAACTTCGATATATATGATTTACACAATCAACTAAGGTAAAAGATGCCACTGTAAAATTCAAACATCTGAGACAACGTAGTATTCTGTTATCAAAAGCCTAGGAAACTTTCTCTACTTTTATCGTCAGAATTATATTCGTGGCACATCTTGTTGGGCTTATTTACTAGGCTTCATAAGTTTAGTTTTTGAACAATTCTTAACTATTTTCGACTACATCTCCTACATTAAAACCTGCAACTCTATTGAAAAACCCATGACAACCAATCACTGTATGGCACATGACACATAAGTTATATAAAATAATTACAAATCACTGATATGACCTTGCAAATAACTGAATGAAGCGTCCGATTTTGGAAATCAAGCAGGGTATAATCACTGAATGTCTTTTTTACTACTTGATAATCAAGCGTCTTTTTACTGTTGAAATGGAAGATGATGATCAAGGTCTCGAAGATGATTTATCAACATGGTACTAAACTCTTTTTCATATTTAGGTTGTAAACTCATAAATTAGACCAAAAACTGTATTACATTTACATGGTCAAATCAGATGCAAACTATTTCATATAAAGTAAATCAATAAAGAATATGCCTAATTAACTAATTCCAAAATAATAACTTTCATTGTCCTTAAACTCAATCTAGATTAGCTATAGGTTGAAACCCTAACTATGCCAAAACTAATATCACAATTTGTTTAAAAGATTATTATCAAGTAAGAAGACACATGCAATTAACAAAGAACATCAAATTTTTAATGAATGGTTGGATCATTAGGAAAAAAGGAATTTTTTTTACTTGGATCATTTATGTATGAATAATCAGAATCTTGAATATACTAATAACAAACACAATCTTTGATCATCATAGCAAAACAAATAATAGACATGCAATAAAATGATTTAAAAGATTTAGAGTCAAATATTAATGATGATTACCTTGAAATGTGAAACTATATTTATATTTATTTTGTTAAAATATAGATTTTGTGTATTATAGAAAGTAACATCAGTATTACTGATACTTTTTATATTTTGAAGAATTCATTTTAATACTTACACATGCAAATGTAAAATTACTCGATTGCAAACAATCAATTTAGCGATATATAAAGGTAATACTAAAATATAATAAAAAGTCTCATACAATAATTCAAGTTTATATAAAATTTAAACAACAATGTATGTCTACTAATATAAAAAAAATAGTAAAATCTGAAGTGAAACATTCCATCAAATTTCAATTAGGAGAACAAAATCTAACGAAGTATGTTACTCTTCGCGTAAGACTTCTTGGTACACGATATTAGAGGTGTATACTCCTTCTTCACCAAAATATTTTGCTGGTTTTACTAAAACCTTGGTAGTTGAACGAGATATGCCTCTAGACAATGCAACATAAAGTTGGCCACACGAGAAAACAGAGTCGGGCAAGTACACACCGACATTTGGAATTGTTTTTCCCTGCGCTTTATTGATAGTCATCGCAAAGAAAAGGCGCACATAGAACTGTGTTCTCTTTAGTTTGAAAGGTAACATGTCTTCTTCGGATGGAGCGAGAGGAATTCTTGGCAAGAGAACTCTAACACCAGCGTGTTTCCCAACAGCAATCCCAGCATGGATGACATTTGGATCAAAACGTTTGCATATCAGCCTCGTTCCATTACATAATCCATTTGACGGATCAAGATTCTGTAAAAGTATAATCGAGCATCCAATTTTCAATCGCAGTCAATGAGGTGGAATACCGCTCACGTTTAAGGAGTTCAAGAATTCCAAAGGATACATGTATGTTTGTCATCTTCTGCTTCATCAAAGCTATAGTAAATTTGCTCGTCGCCAGGAAATTTGTCAGTCAACAAAGCATTAATGCTATCAACATGCTCATTTTTTGTTGACAATATTGCTCTCGAAACTAAATCGGCCGATGTATGAACGTTCGTAGCAAAGCCAGGAAAGATTTCATTGATCAATGCATTCTTTGAGGCAGCATCCGTAGTGTATGGAATGGTCATGTCATCAGGTATTCGAATGTAGTCTTGATCAATGACCTCTTCAACTCCGTAACTGACTCGTAATAGGAAGTTTGAAAACCAAGGGTCTGTCCGTTCCCGCATGTTTATGGTCAAGCTCATTTTTTTAATTCTACTCCAAAGAGGTGACATTCTTAGAATTGAATCTAAAACTTGAGCTCGTGTTCCACGTCGTATGACCGGTAAAACCTGTCTAAAATCTCCTTCTAAAACCATTATCTTGCCACCGAAAGGATGTTTGACACCGGTAATGTCTTGCATTGTACGATCTACTACCTCCACGACTTGTCTTTTAGCCATCGATGCTTCATCCCATATTATCAATTTGGCTTGAATAAGTAGCTTAGCAAGGCCAATTTGTTCTTTGATGGTGCATATTGAGTTTGTAGTAAGATTGATAGGAATTTTGAATCGTGAGTGAGCAGTTCGTCCACCGGTCATGTTATTTGCCGCAGCCCCTGATGAAGATGTTGCTAGTGCAATAAGACCACGAGAATGAACAGTGGCAAGCAAAGCTTTATACAAGAATGTTTTCCCAGCTCCTCCAGGTCCATCAATAAAAAACACGCCTGGAGAGTCATCATCAACGTATCTCATAATAGTATCATATGCGATTTTTGATCAATGTTGAGAGAATGGCGCGCGAGTATATCTTCATCTCGTAAAATTATCGAACACTCCTCATGTACTTCACAACATCCATATGTATACAAACATACATTGGCAGTAATGACGGGAAGATCAAAATCACTAATATCTATACCCATAGATTGTAATATCGATGATATGTCTGTTAGAACCATATTTTGAACGCGCTCAACATTCACACACTCTTTGTTGTAATCTTCTGAGAGTGATTCGTAATGATCTTCCCAATGTTTTCGAACATCGCCTGGCTCACAAAAGATTAGAAGAGTAGCAAATAGTCTTCTAAGAGAGACGGGCATTTCATGCGTAGAGGACTTGCGTAAGCATGCATGTATGTAATCATCACTCTTTATTAATCCTCTTTCGAGTGCCGCTCTACGGAATGTAGTGTACACTACGTTGTTCACGGTGTAAAGATAATCAAATCCGGTAGGTCCTTTAACATGTAACAATAGTACACATAGATAGAATCTCTCTCTCCTTTAGCGGGATTAGCTGAAACCATTCTAGCTCTCATTTTACCTTTTTGTCGAGGTTTCCACTTTCATGTACTCTTATTCCAAGTGTAGTATCGTGGGATGTCTTTATACAAATATTTCTTTGCGTTTTGGCCTGTCTTGTTCAAATCAAAAAAGGCAGTCAACATCGACCTCTTATCCTTTTCTCTCCCAAGAATGTCAGTAAGTACATCATCTTCTGCAAATCTGACCAACTGTTTATTTGGTAGATTAACTTGCAATAACATGACATGCGGATAGATAGCAGATAGAGGGAACCCATAAATTCGCCACATGGATTCGGGGGGGGGGGGGGGGGGGGGACACATATCGCGCATCCTGGTATCTCTTTATTTCGTTATGGATTTGTTCTCCATCTTTATCAACATTTACTACTTGTTTGTCATGACCCTTGTAAACGTACTTGAAGACATATTTTATGGATTTTACACTTGAACAAACCTCAACATTGATGTGACAACTGAACAACATCAACAATTTAGGGTTATATGGAACAACCCATATATTGTCTAGGATGTTGTTCCGTACGTTTGTCTCATTTCCAGTGTCTCTTCGTCGATACAATGGGTACGAGTCATCTCCTTGTCGCGTTGTTTCTTGGAATTGCTTAGGATAATTCCAACGACATTTTTTGGGTTCACCCTCCATACAAGGACACTGAGGATTTAAATGACCACAAGGACCATGAAGCATGTGCTTTACTACCAGCGCGTGTAACTTAGGATGTGTGTTTGGGTCTGGAATTTCAGCACAAACATCGTAATGATCAGGATTCGCTAGCTTGTCGGATGATTTTAAAATCAGAAGAAAATGTGCGTGTGGTAAACCTCATTTTTGAAACTCGATTACATAAACATACGGAACGACAACACCGAGGATATGATACTTGAATAGGTTGATTTTGAGATACTCTAGTTTCGCACGGAAAACTCTAGTAACCAGGTTCGGTCGATCTTGTGCCGTTTGTCCATCATAAAGTTCTTCCACAATTTCAGGCCAGTTAAGATTGCAAGTCATGGTAAGAAAGATATCAGGTCTCCCAACGTCTTGTACTAATGTCATTGCATCTAAAAATCGTCTCCGCATGTCGCGTGGTCCTCCGATAAAAGAAACAGGCAATACAATAATTTGGCCAAGTCTATTTGATTGAACTTCTCCGGCGTTAACACAATCGACGACACCTTGATACAAATCTGCTCGAATTTTGGATTGGTTTTTTTCACAAAATTGCAACCGTGATGTCTCGATCTTTATGTACGTGTCTACAACGAACTGCTGAAACAATCACCCTCCAAACAAGATCAAGTTATGAGTCGGCCGAATCTGGAACTTGTAACAATAATATTCTCGCATAGTAACTGTTTTTCTACCCTTTTGTGTGTTAATCCCTGTGTAGTGATGTTAACAAAATTGTGTAAGGCATTGATAGGTGTGTAAACACCCATCCTTTTACCACTTAATTCGGGCTAAAACGAGACCAAAACACGTATTTAATATCATTTGTTTGGAATTATGCGTGGTTTTTGTGTTTATTGTGTTTTCAGAGACAACCGGATAAATATTGAAGAAAACATGGGATTGCACGGGTTTTACTGAAGAAAAAGACTCAAGATAAAGTCTATTGTCCAAGAGATGCAAAAGATTTGAAGTCGCTGGGCCTATTCGAAGATTTATCGAAGAAAAGGACCAAAGATGGAAGATTTATATAAGTCGAAGAAACTCAAGTCTATTAAACGAAGAAATTAAAAGACGAGTTGAATTTAATCGACAACAAATCCCGAATCAGAATCGAAAACGGAAACTTTTCTGAAAAGACGAAAAGACACGAAGAACGGGAGAAAGCCCACTCACCAACCAAAGGAAACACCTATAAATAGGCCATCCCACACACATTTTTAGAGCTAGCTAGTTTTTCTTTCTTCCTCCCTTTTCTTTCCTCCTGGTTCGTAGAACACCATCACCACTAGGGTGATTGGTGATTTTTATTATTAGTTCTTTGATCTTGTAATTTTAATCCTTGTTTCATCTTGTCAAAACATTAATCATTCAATTCAAAGTTCTTGTTTAATCTTTCATTTCATCTTGTTCATCTCCATTTTTATCTTCAAGTTCTTAAGTTTTATTTTTCTTGATTTGATCTTCAAAAGTTGTTTGGATTTGTGTTTTTATTAGTGGGATTTGTTGCTTATATTGTCTAAATGATTTATGTTTAAATTGGTAAAACCTTTTTAAGTGTTTGATTTGATTTTGATTAAAAACCTGTGTTCCGTGTTCTTAGTTACTGTTTCTGTATCTGGGTTTCCAAAGTTCCGAACCAAGACAAAAAGTTCCGAATGAAGGCTTCATTCGGAAACTTCCGACCCAAACACTAAGTTCCGGATCAGTGACTTCCGGATCAGCAACTTCCGAATCAACCTTCATCCGGAAGGTTCCGAATCAGGCCATAAGTTCCGAACCAGTTCTTCATTCGGAAGTTTAAAACTTCCGAACCAGTGACTTCCGGACGAGACAAAAGTTCCGAATCAGCAACTTCCGACTCAGCAAGTTCCGAATGAACATTCATTCGGAAAGTTCCGGATGAGTATGTTCCGAATGAGCAAGTTCCGGATGAGTGAATAGTGTCTTCCGAATCAGTTAGTTCCGAATCAATTATTTTTGAGTATTTTAATGCTATTGTTTTACTGTTCCTCTACTCATATTTCACAGTTTATTTGTTAACTTTAATTTTAATTTGATTCTATTTTGAACTTTAAATTTTCAGCCAAGTTTTTGTTAATCTTAATTAGAGTAATTGCCTTTGATTTAAACCTTCATTTCCACTTTTTAGAATAGAAAACCAAACCCCTTTATTTAGTAACCAAGAACAATCATTCCACTTAAGACCGAGATCAATTCGAGAGGATATCGAGAGACAAAATCTGAACCCATTGAAAAAGCATAATATCAAATGGCGCCGCTGCCGGCTCTTCTCGTTAAGATCAAAAGTTTTTTGTGAGAAATTGGATTTTGGGATCCGTTCCCCGTGAACGTTACTTTTTCATAAAATTTTCAAAAACAACTAAAAAATATAAAATTTTCAAAAATCCTAAAAAGTAAAAAACAATAAAAACCAAAAATATTTTTGCTTTGTTTTTCTTTGTTCGTTCTTTTGCAGGTGTATGCGCACTCGATCCACGTCTTATCAAGAGCCCGAGCCTCTCGATAACTTAGACATGGCTGGTGTACAAAACAACAATAACATACCACCCCCGAACAACAATAATAACAACAACAACCCGCCTTTCAACAATATGAATAACAACAACAATGAGCCCCTTCCGGATAACCGCCCAATGATTGAATTGCTGCAAGCTCATGTTGATGGCAACACGGATCCAATTGTCATTCCTCCAATTGCCGCCAACAATTTCGAGCTCAAGTCAGGCTTTATCCAGATGGTATCTGCTCAACCGTTCTTGGGACGCACCATTGATGACCCACACGACCATATCAAGAGATTTCTACAACTCACCAACACGGTCAAGTTCAATGGAGTTTCACAAGAAGTGATAAGGTTACAACTTTTTCCCTTTTCTTTAGAGGGACAAGCCCGGCATTGGCTTGCTAAGGAACCGCCACAGAGTATTCTCTCGTGGACGGATTTGGAAACAAAGTTCATCAACTACTTTTTTCCACCCTCTCGTACTACCGCTTTGCGGAATGAGATTATAAACTTTGAACAAAAGTACGATGAGTCTTTCAGTGAATCTTGGGATCGTTTTAAAGATCTTTTAAGAAAATGCCCACAACATGGTTTTACCAAAGTACATCAAATAAATACTTTTTACAATGGTTTAAGCATGAGTGACCAAGATTCACTGAATAGTGCCTCAGGGGGTAATTTATTGGCTAAGACTTCCAATGCTGCTTGGGACATCATTGAGAACAAATCTCGTGTGCAAACCAAGAGCGTTAGGACCAATGTTGCTAGTGCTAGCACTAATGACAGCGACAAGCGACTTGACAAAATCACCACGCTTCTTGAATCGCTTGTCACCCACACCGTCAACAACAACAACAGCAACAACGCTAAGAACGCACAAGTCAACGCTGTCAGCCAACCTTGTGAGATATGCGGTGGTCCCCATTCTTACACAACTTGTACCGCCACCCAAGATTACCCTGCTGAGAATGTGAATGCGGCATATGGCACCTACCAACAACCTGCTTATCAAGCTAGACCTCAAGGTGACCGTAACTTGCTTAGCTACCGCAACAACAACTATCTTTCACCACCTGGCTTTCCTCCAACCAACCCAAACCAACAACAAAACCCTAACCGCCCTCCTCCACAACAACAACAACCTCGACAACCATACATCCCACCTCACAAGCAGCAACAACCACCTCAACGTAACAATCAAGTATACCAACAACCCGCTTACCAACCACCTGCATACAATGCTCCTTCCAACCAAACCAACACTGCACTACACCAAGAGGTCGCCACCTATATGAGGACCAATGATGTGATAGTGGGAAATCTCCAAGAGGAAGTGCGCAATTTGAAGGCAGATTTGGTCAAGCAAGGAAATGATTTGCGAGCTGATATGAGAAACACGTTGGATAGCCAGACTAATGATCTGAGGAACATGATGGCTAGTTTTTTCCAAAGTAGTCAACCCTCTTCTTCGGGTACTCTTCCGAGTAACACCGTTGCGAACCCAAGAGGGGAGATGAAAGCAATCACTACTAGAAGTGGTAAAGGTACCAAGGAACCCGAGCTTCCTATACCTCCACCGGTGTTTGTGACTAAGGAAAACGAGTCGCCTGCTCCTATTCCTCCTCCTTCCCCAATTTCTCCACCTCTTCATTCTACCCCTCCTCCACCCGTGGTTGTGAGTGATCCTATACTCCCAAAGCCTTCATCTTCTTCCAATATACCTTATCCTTCTAGGTTGAGGAAAGAGAAGCAAAAGAGCAAGGATGATATTCAGGTTTCTAACTTTCTTAAAATGTTCAAACAACTGAATTTCAATATCTCCTTCGCTGAGGCTCTCGCTCACATGCCCAAATACGCCAAAATGTTTAAAGACCTTCTGAGCGACAAGGAAAAGCTCCTCGACATTGCTAACACCCAACTTAATGAGAACTGCTCCGCAGTGCTCTTAAGGAAATTACCAACCAAGCTTGGTGATCCGGGTCGTTTTCTTATCCCTTGCAATTTCCCGGGAGTAGAGAATTGCATGGCCCTAGCCGATTTAGGTGCCAGTATTAATCTCATGCCTCTAAGTGTTTGGAAGCAATTATCTCTCCCAGAGCTAGTCCCCACTAAAATGACTTTGGAATTGGCCAACCGTACGGTTGCTTATCCAGTGGGGATAGCCGAAGATGTTATCGTAGGAGTCGACAAATTCACCTTTCCTGCTGATTTTGTTGTCGTCGACTACGAGATGGACCCCCGTGTGCCACTTATTGTTGGTCGTCCATTCTTAAGGACCGGTCGCACTCTCATTGATGTTGAAGCCGGTGAGCTTATCATGAGAGTGGGTGACGATAAAGTAGTCTTCAACATGGGAAAGTTGTCCAAACAACCTTATTCATATGAGAGTGTTAATTGTATTGACGTTCTCGATGAGGCTTGTGAAGAACACTTTAATGATGCTTGCAAAAGTATTCCTACCTCTCTTCCCACTGTTGAGACCGTGTCCTCCATTGCTTCATCGTTGTCTTTATTTGGAGATAGTGATTTATTCTGGAACAATCTTGAAGATGCCATGGGAGATGCGAATTTAGCTACTAATGATTCTCCCACCGAGGGGGATGAAGATATGAGTTTCTTTGACAATCTTCTCACCGAAGACAATCCTTCGCCTCCATCTCCCACGGTTATTGCTATCGATGCCAAGACTTTGAAAACGCCTCCCGTCGAAAATCCTCCGGATTTGGAACTAAAGGAGTTGCCGCCACATCTCGAGTACGTGTTCCTTGACGACAACAAGAAGTCGCCCGTCATTATTGCAAAGGATTTGAAAGATGCAGAGAAGACTCGCCTCGTTGCTGTGTTGAAAGCTCACAAGAAGGCTATTGCGTGGAAAATCTCGGATATTCGTGGAATTGATCCTCACTTCTGCACACACAAAATTCTCATGGAGGACGACTATAAGCCCACTATTCAAAGCCAACGAAGGGTGAATCCAAAAATCCATGAAGTCATCAAAACAGAGGTTATCAAACTTCTTGATGCGGGTATGATTTACCCTATTTCGGATTCACCGTGGGTTAGTCCAATCCATTGTGTGCCCAAGAAGGGCGGAATAACCGTTGTTCCCAATGAACACAACGAGTTGATTCCCACTCGTCTCGTTACTGGGTGGAGAGTTTGTATAGACTACCGCAAACTCAATGATGCCACGAGAAAGGATCATTTCCCCCTACCTTTTATGGACCAAATGCTTGAATGTCTAGCCGGTAATGAATATTACTGCTTTCTGGATGGTTTCTCGGGTTATTTTCAAATACCCATCGATCCCCAAGATCAAGAGAAGACTACATTCACTTGTCCCTACGGCACTTTCGCTTACAAAAGAATGCCTTTTGGCTTATGTAATGCGCCCGGGACTTTCCAAAGGTGCATGTTAGCTATCTTCCATGACATGGTTGAACAAACCATGGAAGTCTTCATGGATGATTTCTCGGTCTTCGGGGATTCCTTCTCTGCTTGCCTTGCCAATTTAGAACGTATGCTAAAGCGGTGCGAAGACACTCGCCTTGTTCTAAATTGGGAAAAATGCCATTTTATGGTAAAAGAAGGCGTCGTGCTTGGACATAAGATTTCGAAAGCCGGTCTTGAAGTAGACCGTGCTAAAGTTGATGTTATAGCAAAGTTGCCTCCACCTTCCACTGTGAAGGGTGTGAGAAGTTTCTTGGGTCATGCGGGCTTCTATCGCCGATTTATCAAAGACTTTTCTCAAATCGCTCGCCCGATGACCCACCTCTTGGAAAAAGATACTCCTTTTATCTTTTCCAAAGAGTGTCTTGAAGCCTTCAACTCACTTAAGGATAAGCTAACTAAGGCACCCGTCTTGGTTACCCCTAATTGGGAGCTGCCCTTTGAGTTGATGTGCGATGCTAGCGATTTTGCTATTGGAGCGGTTCTTGGACAAAGAGTGAACAAACACTTCCAACCGATCCATTACGCTAGCAAGACAATGACTGGGGCACAATTGCATTATACGACAACCGAGAAAGAGCTTTTAGCTGTTGTCTATGCTTTTGAAAAGTTTCGCCCCTATCTTGTCCTTTCCACCACCATCGTGTATACCGATCATTCCGCGTTGAAGTACTTGTTGACAAAGCAAGATTCCAAACCAAGACTTCTTCGCTGGGTTTTGCTGCTCCAGGAATTTAAAATCGACATCCGCGATAAAAAAGGAGCAGAAAACCTAGCCGCGGACCATCTTAGTAGACTTGAGGATCCATACCAAGGGGATCATCCGACCAAAGAAATCAATGATTCTTTTCCCTTGGAGACCTTAATGTCTATAAACTCGAAGCCGAATGAAACCCCGTGGTTTGCGGACTTTGCAAACTACTTGGCGGGTGGAATTCTCAAGGAAGGGTTGACGTCCCAGCAAAAGAAGAAGTTCTTTACCGACATCAAGACTTACTTTTGGGACGACCCTTACCTATTCAAACAATGTGCTGACCTGATAATTCGCCGATGTGTTGATGGGACCGGCAGCGTCGGACATCCTTGATGCTTGCCATAAAGGACCCACCGGTGGTCACTTTGGTCCCAACTACACCGCAAAGAAAGTGTTTGATTCGGGATTTTATTGGCCCTCCATATACCGTGATGCTCACAATATGGTCAAGCGATGTGATGTTTGCCAAAAGCAAGGCAAAATCACACATAAAGACGAGATGCCTCAGAATTTCATTCAAGAGTGTGAAATTTTTGATGTTTGGGGTATCGACTTTATGGGGCCATTCCCTTCGTCTAAAGGAAACAAATACATCCTTGTAGCTGTTGACTACGTTTCGAAGTGGGTTGAAGCCAAAGCTTTGCCTACTAATGACGCAAGGGTGGTTTGTAACTTTTTGAAAGCTCTATTCGCTAGATTCGGTGTGCCTCGCGCCATTATTAGTGATCGTGGGACTCATTTCTGCAATGACCAATTTGCTCGAGTCATGGCTAAGTACGGTGTAAATCATCGTCTTTCCACAGCCTACCACCCACAAACTAATGGCCAGGCCGAAATATCCAACCGAGGTCTTAAGCGAATTCTTGAAAGGACCGTGGGAGAGCATCGTGCCTCATGGGCTGATAAATTGGATGATGCTTTGTGGGCTTTCCGTACTGCTTACAAGACCCCGATCGGCTGTACGCCTTATCGTCTTGTGTACGGGAAAGCGTGCCACCTCCCCATTGAGTTGGAGCACAAGGCTTATTGGGCCTTGAAGTGGGCCAATTTTGATATTAACAAAGCCGGTGACCTACGCAAGATCCAACTCAATGAGCTGAATGAACTCCGTAATGAGGCTTATGAAAATTCTTTGATCTATAAGGAAAGAACTAAGCTCATTCACGACTCCAAGATTAAAAACCGAGAGTTCCATGTTGGAGACAAAGTCTTACTTTTTAACTCTCGGTTGAAAATCTTTTCGGGCAAGCTCAAATCTCGTTGGTCCGGCCCATTCACCATCGCCCAAATTTTTCCATATGGTACTCTCGAGCTCGCTCAACCTAATGGACCAAATTTTAAGGTGAATGGCCAACGAGTGAAGTTGTACTTTGGTGAGGACACCTCTAAGGAGGTGATTCCATCCCTCACCACGTTCCCCATAAACTAATTTTGGGTCGAGTCAGGCTCGTGACTCGGTTATCAAAAACAAGCGCTCCTCGGGAGGCAGCCCGAGTATCTATCCTTGTATGTTCTAATCCCCTAAGTGTAGGGGGGGACTTCTATATGTGTTTGCCTTTGTGTGGTGATGTGATTACAGGGATAAGTGCACTCTTGGAATCTTTGAAGAACCGTGCTCCCGTGTTTATCCGAAATCCGGTTTTATCTCTCAACTATCGTGATTCAATTTTCTTCATACTCACATTTGAAATTGATCACTTTAGTCGTCTCTTCCTTAACTTGAGTTAACCAACGTGCACAATGTTATAAGTGTAGGGGAGACTTTTCCCACATGCTTAAACATTGAGGACAATGTTTATCTTAAGTGTAGGGGGGACTTCTATCGAAGTTTTAAGTGGACTTTTCCATGAAAATGCCTTCAATTAACCGGAAAATCCTATTTTTCAGCATTTTTCAAATTTTTTATTAACTTTGGCCATTTAGTCGTAATTTTTAAATTTTTATCGTTGCTTTCATATGTATATATCCCGCAATAAAGTCAAAAATATTAATTAAGTGGTGTAGCTAGTTTAGGAATCTTTGACATATTAGGCCCGTTGCGTTTATTTTGACTCAACCCGAATAGACTTATCCAAGTTTATTCTAGCTAGTATCCTTAACCATATGGACCTTAATTGGTTTATTAGGCTAAGTGTCCACGAGTCTCATTACTTGAGATTTTAAATTGTGGAGGACGGGAAATGATATAGTCAATTATAAGTCGGTATTCTTGCACAAGCTCACTTGGTGTAATTATTTGCCTATTCTCCCATCACTTGCTAATAATTTATCTGCAATAAGTAAGGTCTTACGATTTGAAAAGTTACTTAGCTTCTAGCCCAAGATCGTTTAAAAGTTGCTCGGTAATGATAAGAGTTCATAGCCAAGGCATAACTTATGAAGCGGGGCGCGAAGATTGGCGAGTCCGAAAAGGCCCTAACAAGGCATGAGGATTCAATTTTATTGCTGAAGATCCAAAGTGATGTGAAAAGCATTATTCCTAAAGTCAATATGAAGGATCAAAACTCACGACAAAAAGCAATCAACTCCCATAAAGATCATGGAGAAGTCTATCCGAAAAGACCCTAACAAGGTATGAGGATAAATAGATCCAAGTCCGAAAAGGAGGCGGATCGTTGTATCTCAAAATCCCAATTAGAGATTGAAGTAATAATCATGAAGTCGTGGTCAACAAAGTTGGAGTACCCCTCAAAAGTCTCCAAGTGAAGAAACTCTATTATGATGAGAAGACCATTATCTCAAGAACGTCTCTCGAAGATATGAAGTATGAAGTACATGCCAAATATCGGCCCGAGAAAGGTCTCAAATCGTGAACCAAGTTATGCCAAGATATGAACTTTTTGATATCCCGAGAAGCAATTTTAAGAGATTTTGTCCTTTAGCTAACTATTGATCAAATCGTCCTACTTTGCTTTCAGCCCTAATAAACTATCGAAATAAGTCCAAAAATGCATCTTCATGATCATTCTAAGACAAAAATAAAATATAAGAGATACACCTAGGAATAAGGGAGTTTAAGCATTTAATTAAGCCATGTGTGTAAGTGTTTGAATTGCTAACTTATAATAACAATGATCTCGTTTTTAAGCTTAGTTTGGGGAACGTGAAACTTGAGGGTGATAAATCTTCGCAGCACCAAAGCCCTAATGTAAGTCATCGATTTCTCTACAAGTTATTTCCATGTAGCTATTTTCACGTGAAAATGGTTTTCTATCCCTTTGTTATCTTTGAAGTTTTATTTCTTTAATTTTTGTTTAGTAGAATTTTAAATAAGGCCAAGGTTGATTAATTATGAGAAAAGTGTAAGCTTGCTTTATCACTAAGCATTGCATGAGGGCATGGCAATGGTTAAGTGTAGGGGATTTGATAGGTGTGTAAACACCCATCCTTTTACCACTTAATTCGGGCTAAAACGAGACCAAAACACGTATTTAATATCATTTGTTTGGAATTATGCGTGGTTTTTGTGTTTATTGTGTTTTCAGAGACAACCGGATAAATATTGAAGAAAACATGGGATTGCACGGGTTTTACTGAAGAAAAAGACTCAAGATAAAGTCTATTGTCCAAGAGATGCAAAAGATTTGAAGTCGCTGGGCCTATTCGAAGATTTATCGAAGAAAAGGACCAAAGATGGAAGATTTATATAAGTCGAAGAAACTCAAGTCTATTAAACGAAGAAATTAAAAGACGAGTTGAATTTAATCGACAACAAATCCCGAATCAGAATCGAAAACGGAAACTTTTCTGAAAAGACGAAAAGACACGAAGAACGGGAGAAAGCCCACTCACCAACCAAAGGAAACACCTATAAATAGGCCATCCCACACACATTTTTAGAGCTAGCTAGTTTTTCTTTCTTCCTCCCTTTTCTTTCCTCCTGGTTCGTAGAACACCATCACCACTAGGGTGATTGGTGATTTTTATTATTAGTTCTTTGATCTTGTAATTTTAATCCTTGTTTCATCTTGTCAAAACATTAATCATTCAATTCAAAGTTCTTGTTTAATCTTTCATTTCATCTTGTTCATCTCCATTTTTATCTTCAAGTTCTTAAGTTTTATTTTTCTTGATTTGATCTTCAAAAGTTGTTTGGATTTGTGTTTTTATTAGTGGGATTTGTTGCTTATATTGTCTAAATGATTTATGTTTAAATTGGTAAAACCTTTTTAAGTGTTTGATTTGATTTTGATTAAAAACCTGTGTTCCGTGTTCTTAGTTACTGTTTCTGTATCTGGGTTTCCAAAGTTCCGAACCAAGACAAAAAGTTCCGAATGAAGGCTTCATTCGGAAACTTCCGAACCAAACACTAAGTTCCGGATCAGTGACTTCCGGATCAGCAACTTCCGAATCAACCTTCATCCGGAAGGTTCCGAATCAGGCCATAAGTTCCGAACCAGTTCTTCATTCGGAAGTTTAAAACTTCCGAACCAGTGACTTCCGGACGAGACAAAAGTTCCGAATCAGCAACTTCCGACTCAGCAAGTTCCGAATGAACATTCATTCGGAAAGTTCCGGATGAGTATGTTCCGAATGAGCAAGTTCCGGATGAGTGAATAGTGTCTTCCGAATCAGTTAGTTCCGAATCAATTATTTTTGAGTATTTTAATGCTATTGTTTTACTGTTCCTCTACTCATATTTCACAGTTTATTTGTTAACTTTAATTTTAATTTGATTCTATTTTGAACTTTAAATTTTCAGCCAAGTTTTTGTTAATCTTAATTAGAGTAATTGCCTTTGATTTAAACCTTCATTTCCACTTTTTAGAATAGAAAACCAAACCCCTTTATTTAGTAACCAAGAACAATCATTCCACTTAAGACCGAGATCAATTCGAGAGGATATCGAGAGACAAAATCTGAACCCATTGAAAAAGCATAATATCAGGCATATATAACCTATACGATGCTATTAGAACGTTGTACTATACATTATGTGTCGACTTATAATACTATTATGATTATGATTAATTTAGTACCTTCTTCGTTCTCGGCGACGTCATGCTCATCAGCATCATCATCATCATCACCGTTATCCGCAACTTCTCTAATGTCTACACCTTCCCTTGGTATTCGAGAATGCCATCCAGCCTCACCGTTTGGAAAGAACATCGGACATGAAAACGGATCATAGGAAGCAAAATACGGTTGTATTTGCGTAGAGTAGTGAGACTTTCCGTAGACAATGATACTTCTCTTGTATGCGGTAATGTTCTCTTTACCTTCCATCCAGATACCAGCAACCTACGTGATAAAATGCTTAATGTAAGATGAGATACATATATTATATATTTTGATAAAATATAAGATGTTCATAATCATGTTTATACCTCAGATGTTGTCAGATGATTGTTATGTCTCTGATCGACCTTAACTGATGCATTTAATTCGACTCGGTACTTGTCAAGTGTACCAAGGTTACCAAGTGAACGGAATGTTTGAACATATGGTTTTGATGTAAGAACACGTGATAATATCGTAACAATCTCTTTATCAAGATTAGACCATGTTAACCTATGTTCAAATTCAGATTCCGGGTCATAAAAATACAACTGCAGATACCTTGATGTTCCATCTCTAGGAACCAACTGATCAATTTTATGATATATCCCTCCTTAGACATAAACGTATATACTCCTATTCCTGTAACACCGTTGTATCTTTAGGCAAGTTTACACCCATGGATGTAAATGAGAAGTTTGTGTTGTAGGCACATATGTTTTTCCTAAACATTTTCCCTAAACGACATTGCGAAGTAAATAGGTTATGTAGTTCTGGGGAATGTCTAAGGGCTACATAGTTGTTCTCCCCCGCATGAAACAAAAAGTAGCAAACTCGTATTATATCTTCTTTGCTCCACAATGGACACATAGTTATTGTGCCGTCAATAAATGATGTTGTTTAGGAAGGTCATTGTACACATGGTAGTACGGATCTCCTTGAATTTGTTGAGCTGGTTTCCAATTCAAAACATGTTTTAGTGAAGGTTAATTCAATTTTTTTACAAAATAAACAAATATAGAAGAATATGTTACCTATGCTTTTTTTCTTTACGACACATGTAACAACTACTATTGTAGCCAATTCTGCATGTTTTCTATGGTTGCACCATTGCTAGTTCCTGCACATGTATAACGTAAGTATATATTATTGTAAAATAACAATGACAGATTATGTTAATGAAGGTTACCAGCAATAGTTCGGTTGACTTCTTCGTCAAATAAGGGTAAGAGTACGTTAGTACCACGTTGTTGTTCATCTGCTTTTACATTTAAAACATGTATAAGGACCATCATACATAATTCTGTTAACAACTGGCTTTTTATAGAATTAAATGTAAATATGCACATGCAATAAAAAGCAATATTGCACGACATTTTGAAAGTAATTTTTTATTAAAGAATAAAAGTATGTAGAGTTATCGTACCTAATGTTGTTTCATGTATCAATCCGGAAAAAGCCACCGTGTGCGCTTCCATGTTAGGAGTTTGGATGCAGTCTTGTTGAAATAAGGTTGAAAGTACGTTACTACCATGTTGATAATCTGGTTTGAAAGAGAAAACATGTATTGTGATAAAATAATTTTTATTAAACAATAAAAGTATGTAGAGTTATCATACCTAATGTTGTTTCACGTGTCAAACCCGAAACATATAGCGTATCTCCAACCCGCGTGTGTACTTCCATGTTAGGATTTTGGACGCAGTCTTTTTGAAATAAGGTTGAAAGTACGTTACTACCATGTTGATAATTTGTTTTGAAAGTGAAACATGTATTGCGATACATAATTTTTTATTATAGAATAAAAGTATGTAGAGTTATCATACCTAACGTTGTTTCACGTGTCAACCCCGAAACATATTGCGTAGCTCCAACCGGCGTGTGCGCTTCCATGTAGGATTTTGGATGTAGTCTTGGTTAAATAAGGTTAAAAGTACGTTACTACCATGTTGATAATCTGTTTTGAAAGTGATACATGTATTGTGATACATAATTATTTATTATAGAATAAATGTATGTAGAGTTATTGTACCTAACGTTGTTTCACGTGTCAACCCCGAAACATATTGCGTAGCTCCAACTGCGTGTGCGCTTCCATGTTAGGATTTTGGATGTAGTCCTGGTTAAATAAGGTTGAAACTATGTTACTTCCATGTTGATAATCTAAACTTAAAGTGAAATCATCTATTATGATACAACATTTGTTATTAAAGAAATAAAAAGTTTGTATAGTTATCATACTTAACGTTTCATGTGTCAATCCTGAAAGATATTGCGTAGCTCCAAAAGACATGTGCGCTTCCCATGTTAGGAATTTTGTACCCTACCCACATACAAGTTAAATACATGTACTAAAGAGCAATTTAGGTAGCTAAGTACTTGGTAAATTAAGATTACCATATGTAGTTTGATTGTAAAGTTGTTCAAATAACGGCAACGATACGCGACTATGTTGTTCATGTTGATAATCTGGTTTGTAAGACAAAAGATATATTAGTAAGATCATAGGAATACAAACTTCTTTTAAGAGCAATTCTACGTACACTTTTTACATGCGGTCTCTACAAGTGTTTCTGTCATTCTCTTTTCTTTCTGTTTCTGGTATTAACGTTTTTAGTATTCTCGTCTTTTTAGAATAGTTGGGTCTACACTTGCATTGGAGCTCACAAATGAGTTTTGATTAGGACATGGTGTTTGTAATAGCGTTATATTTTCTTTATTTTTCGACATGTTTGGATGCGATGATTTTTGTAATGTATTGTTTACTTGAGGGTCGTTATTATTCATTATATTGTGTAGTGTTTCGAATGGTACCCTGTTAGGAGAGATATTTATGTGGGTTTGTGTTGCTGCAATGCATGCCGAGTTGGCCTTTATCTTTTTCCCCTTTGTGATGAAAGGACGTCTTTAACAGCACATGGTTTGCGTTTTTCTAGCATAAAACATAATCAAATGAAATTGTATTAAACGTATATATATTTACTACTAACTAATATAAACTTTGAACAAATGATAAAGTACCGATACCTTTGTTTATGTCAAGATGAACGGGCGTCAAAAACTGGTTAACTTCACAAAATGTTAATAACTACATTAGTCTACTGTGAAGTTAACTAATATAATTAGCTACATCTCGTCTCAATGTTATTTTGTAATTTGTTACAACTAACAATAACTTTATAATGCGTGCACATTGTTTCTGTCCAATTCAGTTAAAAATGCTTTTGACGCACATTGTTTGCGACTGTTAGGATAGTTCCATTATTAAGATATACATTTCAATGGCGTCCAATTAGTTCCATTGTTAGCTGATATGAAATTTTACATAATTGTTAGGTCTGTTAGTAGTATAGTCCATACAATAATTAGGATGTGGGTGTTTCTTTAACACGTTATTTTTCCAAAAAAAACACAAAAAAAGTAATAAATTATTCTCAAAAATTCAAAATGCAAGTATTCGAAAAACAAACAAACGAAAGTGGTTGAACAATTTTAGATGACAAAAAGGAAAGAAATTCAAGTGGTTTTGGAATTATTCATATCTTCAGTCTTCATCAACGCTTCTGTCATTTCCATAGACGGATTGAACTCGACGCGTGTTAACTCCGTGTCCAACAGCAATGTCACTAAGAATAGATTGGTATGACAAGGTTTTAGACAAAAAAAAATAACACAAACTAAATTAGAATATTTCTTAAGTATAAAGAGGAGTAGAATGTGTATGTGTTCTGGTGTGCACAAGCTTGACACGTTTCAGGTAGACTGTTCCTTGCTCTTTGATAACACGTGCAAGCTTTGCAGGCTCTTTTCGTAAAGTATGGAAAGCAACAAACTTTATTTCCGCCCGACTATAAGAATTTAATACTAATCAGAACGGGAACACAAATGATTAAATATAAAATATTTGTTAATATATACGCTTACGTGACATCCCGCAAACAAATCTCACACGTGACATGACCAGCTGGTTTTTTTCACATTGTCGTTAATAACTCTTCAAAATGTATCTGTAGTTTAGGTAGAAATAAAAATATATATATGTAAATGGTTATATTATATTTGTATATATTTTGTTGTTGAGTAAATAATTTATTCCTATTAGTATTTTTTACTTTTGATTGACTTGTCATTAACCAGGGCTCTAATGGAAGCTATCCATGGGTAGGGTTTAAAGCCGCGTTCATCCGCAAACAATATTTCATCAACCTCAGTCACTTCGCTTACGAGGATGATCCAATCACGTCGAACAAAACTGTAGTTCTCAAACCGCGGATATTGTGTTGGGTCAACATACCGAATTTGGAAGGTATGTATGGAAACATACGTTTGTTCCAGCTCTTTGTTTTTATAAGCAGGACCAGGTCGGGCGGCACAACCGCCCCCAATTTTTCACCCTGGTAGTATATGTATATACATAATTTAACATAAGTTGAAATAAAACATACATGTAATTGATTGAAAGTATTGTTTTTTACAATATATATCTTACATTTCTGTCGTACAGGATAAAGTACAACTTGTTTGCACTCTCATCCATCCAAACAAAATCAACTCGCACTTGGTCGATCTTGTACCACGCATGTGGGTTTGTAAAAAGTTTAAAAGAGTCGACTTCTAAAATACGATCCTAGTTCTACATAAACATATATGAATATAGAAAATTAAATAATGTACCATTGTGTTTTGATGATTGAAGATATAAAAAGAGTGTAATACGAAGCATGGAGTATAGGGAATTATGTTGTCATCAAATTTATATTTGCCTTTTTGTTTAATAAGCATGATTTATATTGATGAGAAATGAGGAAAGCAACAATGTTTATAAGGTTTCGCCGTTATGTGTGTCAGAAACAATGTGCACGATTTTAGATTATGATGTTCCACACTTGACATTGACATAATTAACAATTAATGTATAACACTGCAAAATAAATGGTATATGAACTTACCTCAGGGTCATTATTCACATCAGCCGGGTTGATAGGTGTATCAATATCCATAGGACCAAAAGCTTCAAAAATGGCAGCGTCATCCTAAACAGTAATACAAGGTACATTAGCATGATGTAGCAGAGGTTATGAGATTTAGGATAACATAAAGTTATGTACCATCAATGGATCAGATGCAGATGTTCTGGCAACAAACAAATGATCATCATTGAGACTTTCATCATTTTGATGTTCTTGACTTGATACGTTTCCAATATCTTTTTCGTTACTCATGGTATTGCTTTCGTTATGTTTCTAATACCCGTGAAGACTCATCACAATGTAAATAAATAGATAGGTGTCAAAGTGTCAGTGTATTGTTATAGTTTAGGGTTATAATTATGTAAAATATACCCTAATTATTCTCATAATTATTCTCATAACCTCTATAGTATTTTATCCTAAAATAGAGGAATCAATCTCCTATAAAAACATGACATTCTTATAATCTGTACTTGTATAGCCATAAATTTTTTATGCCTTTTGACTTTGTTGATATAAAGTATGAGAATAAACCCTTAATTATAGGCACATAAAATATAAACTATGAAAATAACGCTGAAAAGTAAACACACTGTCTAAACATACCAGAGATATTGGTTTGCAACCTTTTTCGAGAGCAATATAATGTTATAATGAATGTTTTAGTCAGTTAGTAATACTACAAGATTAGAGCATTGATAATATGTTCGATTTGTTTAATACAAGATTAGGGTATTGATCATATGTTCGATTCGTTTTATACAAGATTAGGGAATTGATCATATGTTCGCCTAGTTTTATACAAGTTTTTTAAAGTCAAGTAATACTATGATGACCAAAACAAAGACGATCAAAAGTATACGTTTATTTTGCACAAATGTAAACTTTCATATATCATATTGAACAATTTGTGATTGTATATTAGAAATAACTATAGCCACACATGAGGATAAAAAAAGTAACCTTTGCTTATTTGTGATGGTATAAAAGTTGTTTATAGTCAAGCAATACTATTGTGAGTATAACAAAGACGGTCAAAGCAAATGTTTATTTTGAACAAATTTAATAACGACCAATTTGTGATGGTATAAAAGTAGTTTAAAGTCAAATTAAAGTAGAAAGTAATTAGACAATCAAAACAATTTATTCATAGATTATAACAAACATAACAATAATATTTCGCCAAAACAATGGAAAAGTACCAAATGAAATAAATTGCAAATATCCAAAACTGATGAAAGCGAACAAGAAAAGAAAAATAGTTTGAAAATTAAAATAAAGTAAACGACATCGTATTGAAATGATCATGGATGTGCTAAATCGTCATGCTCATCAAGGCTTCGGATTCCCACATGGTAGGATCAAACTCTGCAACAGTCACGGCTGTGTCAACCAATAATTTCACTGCGAAAAAAAGAGATGACACATTAGGATGGCAAAAAATGTACAAATAACGTATCGTAAAGAATGATTTTTTTAAATAATCAATTGAGTATATACCGGCGCCAGCGTGAACAAGCTTAACACGTTTTAGGTAAATTGTCCCTTACTCTTTGATAATCCTTGCAAGCCTCATCGGTCCTTTTTGCATACTATGGTAAGTAATGAACTTTATTTCAGCCCCACTATAAAAATTAACATAACAGTCAGTTGGGGCAAACATGTCCTTATATGTGAAAAGTTGTTGGCAAAAACGCTTACGTAAAATCTCGCAGGACGATCTCGCATATGTGATCACCACCATTTCTTGTTAGGCATCCACTGGTGACTCTTTCAATAGTATCTACAAAGTAAGAAATTTAGTGATTTTCGCAGGGATGTATTATTTTTACTTGTTTAGTTGTTTAAAAGATAAATAATGTACCAATCAACATCCTCCTTTGTGTTGTATCATAAACACATGCTTTAATGGACACAATCCAAGAGTATAATTTAAACCCGTCATCAGGACCATCAACTTTAGAGATTTGTGTTTTGTCGTTGACAAGTATTACCCATTCACGGCGAACAAAACTATAGTTTTGAAACCGTGGAAATTGTGTCGGGTCCACATAGCCAACTTGTAAATGGTTGATCAAAACATATTTTTGGGTTTTGTGGCACCTCCGCCGCCATCTTTGCTCCCTATAAAAAGGAATATAAGTTTAAATAAGTATCCTTGGACAACAGTTTGTGCATGTAATTGTGGTTTAAAATAAATTAGCTAGATATAAACAAACTTACATTTTTGTTGTTCAAAATGAAATACAACTTGTTGTTTATATCATCCATCCAAACAAAGTCCACACGGACCTTGGTTAACTTGTACCATGCATTAGGGTTATTAAGGACCTTGAAAGTGTCGACAGAAGTGTATTGATCCAAAACCTTCAAACAATACGCACAAAATAAAAGAAGTGTACTATATAGCATGTGTGTGCAAAATTATATTGTATAAAGTAACACAACCATTTAAGACAGTGTATTAAACAATTTTGTAATGGCCTATGTTTGAAAAATTCCCTAGGGCGCGGATGGTTAAGTTGTTGTGTGCGTGAAGGTAACGTCAAAGGTTCGAAGGGTATAGGTTTTGACATTTGTTTACTTTTCAGTTTTGAATAAAGAATAAGCATAAAATTAGTTTGTTTTAGTAACTTATCTTTTGGTTCATGCATATCATTCAAATGATATTAAAAATACTATAAGCAAAAGCATAATTCCTAAATGATCTTTTTAATGTTTATACACGTATTCATGCACAAATAAATGAACAATAACTAAAAGGGTAGTTACATTTACCTCCACGGGTTCATTCTCCATTGGAGCAATATCGCCAACGTTTTTTGAATCAGCCTATAGTCGAAGAAATTGTGTATATATATATTAGAAGGCTATCATGTTATACAAGAAAAATGATTATATATTAAAATGCTAAACTCAACATGATCGGGTGCATATCCCATTATCGAAGACATTTTGTTTTTTGAGAGACTATTGTGATTGTCAACTCAATGTGTTTGTGTGTGATGAGGAGTTATGTTATATTGATCTAATTAATATAGTCTTTAAATGTCATGATTTTGTATAGGTAATACAAAATAGGGTCCTAAAATAGTTCATTTTTGGTCATTGGTCAAATAATTTCGAAACTGATTACTTGTTTTGGAATGTCCTATATTTGTGATTTATTTTGGTTACAATTAACAAATGTTGATTGTTGTGTTAATCTAATAGGAGGATGTTACATTAGTAAAGTATTCAAACATATCTAAGTTGTGCTTATCTCAAATTATAAACAAACAGTAAATGGCTGAATATCTAAAAACTATGGCCCATGAATATTATGGATATACACATAAGATACTTAAACACTTGTTAGGATTTGAAAATAAACTATTACGTAAAGATTAAAAAATTAATAACGTGAAAAATGAAATTGTTTTTTTTGAAACATAGTTGTAAAAAACACAAAATTAAAATATTGTTCGTTAAAATTATTTTACAAAGTATCCGTAATCGCGACACATGAAATAGTTTTTACAAAGTATCCGCAATCGCGCCACATAATTTTATTAACAATCACAACACACCAACGCATGTAGGTGACAAATAAAAGGCGTCTTAAAACAAGCCGTATAAAACAAGATGAAAGATATACAAATGAGCAAACCGGGCCTGTGTTGATTGCCTCCAAATGAAACATTAAAAAAATTGTTCATTAAAATTATTTGACAAAGTATCCGCAATCACCACAAAATGAATAAGGTGATAGTTTTGAAATAGTTTCTACAAATGAGCGTGAAAGTTTAAATGTTCATGTTCTCGAAAGTAAGTATGTGTTGTTAAACTATAATTACGATCTATAGTTTTGAAAAACCAATCAAGACACTTAGGTGCTGTTTGGTTTACAATTTAAAAAAACGTGGTTTTAAAATGTTAGGGTATTTTTAACGCCGGAGTTTTTATAACCTTAAGTTTTTAATACTAAATCATGTTTGGATAACACAAAACAAATACCAGGTTTTGACTTGTAAATAAAAGTAAATTACTATAATGTCCCTGTTATTTTTTCTTCATTAAAACTGGAATCACAAGTTCTTGTTCTTGATAGTGCGGGTTTATCACTTATCTCAATTTCATGAATTATTTTCAAAGCTGCTTACAATATCCATTTGCCATCAAAATAATAAAAGGATCAAGTTTAAAATAACAGACTGCTTTGCATAAAAGAATCAAATTTAAAACTAAAAATTGTATCAACTCAAAGCAACAAAAATCAATAAGATCGAAGCAAACAACATGCTACCACCAATCAAAAGACAATATTTTCAGTTGGATTAATTTTATTGCAAACATTAAATCTCATTTGATCAAATTCATTTGTGAAAACCCCCCCAAATTAGTTGAAAGTTTCGATGATTTATCAATCATTGTGACGGTGTAAGGGTATATTTACCATCTTTTCCTCTTTACCGATATCTTCAGGGAGTCGTAAGAACACTAAAAACTCAAGATTTATAGACAGTGACTTGTGGTCAGGGAATGTGGTCTTGTACGCATAGATTCATCATTAGTTTCATTTGATTACATAAAACTAAAAAATTAAAAAGTTGATGATAGAATATATTTTGGAGATTAAAAATGGTGAAAGATAGGATAATTGGTTCTATGAAATGCATGGATGAGAGAGATGGTGAAGGTCAAGGGTGTTTTTGTCTAATGGGACAAAAAAGAGATTACAGCTAGAACGTATTATAAATGTTCTTCTCACTCTATGCATTTAAAAAATGTCCATTTTGTGGGCCCTTCCAAAATTAAATACCTTACCTTGCACTCACCAAACAAGATTTTTTAAAGGTTTTAATTTCAAAACCAAAGAAACTCATCCAATAACACCGAACCAAACAACGCCTTACTTTAAAACATGTAACAAAGTCATCATGTATTTGATTAGACAATTAGAATAATTTTAACGAACAATCTTTTAATTTTGTGTTTTTATAAAGTATCCGCAATCGCGCGACATAATTTTTTTAACAATTACAACACACCAACGAATGTAGGTAACAAATAAAAGCCGTCTTAAAACAAGCTGTATAAAACAAGATGAAACATATACAAATGAGCAAACCGGGCCTGTGTTGATTGCCTCCAAAGTAACTATAGGTTGAAAACCGAACCAGATCAAAATACAGGAACCAAAGTCACTATCGGTTCTTGTCACAATTAGATTAAACGAGATAGAGTTTAAATTGATTTTTTTGTACCATATTTGTAAAAAACACAAAATTAAAAAGATTGTTCATTAAAACAATTACACAAAGTATCCGCAATCGCTACACAATGAATAAGGTGATAGTTTTGAAATAGTTTCTACATCTGAGCGTGAAAGTTTAAATGTTCATGTTCTTGAAAGTAAGTATGTGTTGTTAAACTATAATTACGATCTATAGTTTTGAAAACCGATCAAGACATTTAGTTTAAAACATGCAACAAAGTCATCATGTATTTGCTTAGACAATTAGAATAATATTAAATTGTCGTATATAACAAGATGAAGAGTACATAAATGAGCAAACCGGGCCTGTTGATTTCCTAACCAGTAACTATAGATTGAAAAACGAACCAGATCAAAATATTAAACCAGGAACCAAAGTCATTATGGAGTATCCGCAATCGCGACACACGAACAATCTGATAGTTTTTAAAATAGTTTTTAGTTTTACAAATGAGTTATATTCATCCAAGCAAAAAAATTAAAACAATAGTAGTTAGAAATTATTTAACTTAAATATAAAACTGCTTGTATTTATTTAACCTATACTTGTAGATATGGTAAGATTTAATAAAGACCATTTTCAACAAAAGTAATCATAACTCTTTGTGTAAAACCGTGCCTTCATAACAAATACACTCAACCGCCCTTATTAACCTATTCATTACCATTATTGAGATCACTTTTCATCTTCACACACATAGGAAAATCAAAGGAAGATCAAGGTACGTTATCTTTATGTCATCCAATATTGTCAATGATTCTTCTTGATCGGATAAATGTTTCATTAGCAAGTGTTAAAACGTGTGTTGGTATTCTTATCAACTTTTTAATGATAACTTGCATGTACTAGATCTTTTGTTATTAGTTCTTCAAAATATGATGATAAGATTAATATGGTTGATTTTATTAAAGTGGACCCAATAGATTTTTGTTTGATTCGTATGATCGGATTTGATTGCATGTGTTAGTATTTTGATCTTTCTTTTTGTCATATGTTGTTTGAAGATTCGTGTTAGGTTAAGTTGTTGTTATGAGTAATTAAAGAGAAAGTGTTATACTGGATTTTGTAGAAAAATCAGTGTTAGGTGACCTTGTACAAGAGAACAGTACGTAACCTCACAATGACTGTTGTGTTTGTTTAAATCAAGATTATTTTCAAGTTTTTATTATCGACAACTTATGTTTGTGTTTATTGAACATAGGATGAGCATTCAGTTTATTTTGGACGCCAAGCAACGCAACATAATAACAGAATTAGTAAGTTTGTAATACATGTATTATATGATCCTTTTTCCATGTATTTTTCATTGTTCTGACATATCCACTATTTGGTATTTTGTCTACTAACAGGTGTTACCAAGTTACTTTGCTGGATATATATGGTCGGGCAGCCCATAGCTTTACCTTGTCAACAACAAAGGGACTAAACATAAAGTGTGGATTAAGAAATTGAGTGGTACCACTAATTATGCATTGTACTCCAATGAATGGAATACTTTTATGAATGACAGTATATACGTTGATGCTCAAATTTTTAACTTTATCCGCGAGGGCGAAGATGAATTCTATGTCACAACATATGACAATACTGGAGCTGAACTGAATGGATATATTCTAGACCGACTATGTCACAGGCAAATGAGATGTATTGTAACTTTGGGAAGCATCAACGAAACTCCTGTAAGTAATGTCACCTTATTCTCAAAATGTACAAACATATAAATCGCACAAATTATAAGAACTACCATTGTATGCAGCCACTTCCTTATCAAGTCCTTCCGGAACTCAATGGCAATCAAATATCAGTTAGGGTCAGTGATTTGGAAGTTTGCACCGTAATTTAGCGTCGTGTTAAACTTTCTGGAGGCGATTATGGTCATGTGTTGTCTGGGCGGGGATGTAAAACTTTGACGGAAGTTGATAACCTTGAAATTGGTAACCGCCTAGTGTTTACTAATTTATTGGAAAACAAGTGTCGATGGTTCTATTTGGGGATTCTGGTTTTGGCGTTAGTGCTGAGAGAGTACCAAGGATGCATTTGAAATGGTCGCACTCCGTTCATACGAAGCCCAATTGACCAAGGTACGTTCATATGAGGGTTGCTTTCATAATATGTTGTTGTTTTCATATGAGGGTTTCATGTCGATAGTTTAAGCTGTATACAAACAAAAAAGTGGTTAAAATGTTTAACCGATTTGGAAACAGATTCGACTATGTATAAATCGTAAGATTCTTATAAAAAAGTTCATATTTGTCGTTTTAAATGTGTATCCTCAATTGTAGATCCAAGGATGCAACACAAATGTGTATGGAGAGGACATTCTGAGCACGATAATGAAGACATGTGCTTTTACAGTCCAATATTGGCATATGTAACTGCACAAAGCAGACTTGTAAGTTTAGATGAATTTTCTGTTACATAATTTACATTAATGTATTTAGGAAATATTTTAAAAGATATCGAGAAATTGTTCTGATTATATATTTTTTTTGTAGACAATACCAACTAAATATGTAAGGACCCATGGAATTATCAATTATCACAACGCTATTCTGCTTCATGATGATAAACCCTTTTACGTGGATGTTGATTTGGTACCTCATCCAGAGAAACCAGAAAGAGGAGATCACATGATCATTAAAACATCATGGAAGAATGTCGTGAATGAATGTAATTTCTGACGTAACAAAATGGTAAGGTTCAAACTCGTAGAGGAGATTGATGACATTATTCATGGAATTGATGAAGATAACCCTGTCATGATACCAGTCTTTCATATGTGTTAAAGTCAATGGTGGAAAAACTCATGCAGGTTTTGATGATGTGTGTGGAAACTATCGGATTGCTACGTTAGTATATTTATCGTTAAATATTAAGACATTGCTTCTATTATGTAAGATATTGTCATGGTGGTATGCTTATTAGGTCATAAATGTAACCAAGCTTTTGGTAAACAATGTATGTCTTTTGATTTGCATACTTTAATATGCAAATGTGTTTAATATGTTGGTTTCATTATTGAGCAGAACTGCATTATAGTTTTATCGTCTTTATTATGTTTGTTTCATTATTGGTTCAGAACTACATTATATCAGACGTAACTTAAGATGTTGCATCAAGAAGTATACACTTTAAAATCGATTATTGTATACTTAAAAGAAATAATACTCCGTACTAAAGTATTTTGAACAAAAAAAAAACTTAAAAGAAGAAATCCATATTATTGTAAGAGTAACATCATTATTCCAGGATTCTGATTTCACTTATCAACTTATTCTGAATCTGTATCTTCATAGTCAGTAGCCTCATCATCGGCTTCTGTATCGTCAATGAAATCGGTATCGGTATCCTCATCATCCGCTTCTGCATCATCAATGAAATCGGTATCCTCATCATCCTCGTCCTTTTCAAAAGTAAAACCTTCAGAGGTTTGTATATCAATTCCATTATCCTCTTGATCATCATCACCGTCTTCAATTATTTGGTTATCTTCAAACTCGTCATCAGCACTATCATGGATAAAAGTATCTTTCTACCAAATGGACACATTATGTAAATTTATCGAATAAAAAGTTACTTGTTTCAAACATTAATTAAAAATAATTGCATTTTGCAATTTTCTATTTATATTCACATACCTCTTTAATTTCAACATCATATTTTGTATTAGTAGTCAATTGTTTTCCTTCATCTGATGAACTTGTTTCGACAACTTTTTTACGTAACACTTTACCATTTTTTGTTAATCGTCTTCTTTTAAAAATGGTTGGTTCCGCCTCATCGTTTGATGTGGTAAAAACGTATGTTTGTTCTTTTGGGTCACCAAGATTAGGTTGTGACGCGTCAAGGTTTCCATGTTCGATGCTTCCCTGTAATATTGGAAACACAAAAACTTATAAGCACAATTCTTTCCAACTATGAAATAATTAATATGAATATGAACCAAGAACAAACCTTCAGGTTGTGTTTCCACGAGTATGATGATAGATGTTGTTTTATTATTATTTTTTTTTGTATCTAATAACAATATATTGGTGGGTGCATTTGTATATATAGGCTTGATTTGGATTATTCAACTCTTTATAAGAAGGAACATATAATGTTATTAAATTAATAGATTTAACAACTATTAACCATTAAATTGTTTGTGTTATTTTTTTCCCTAAATTTCACAAAGATATTCTTGTGTGAGACTTTCTAAATATTTGGCCACAAACATTATTGACATTCCAAACCAAGGTTTCGTTTATGTTGGTGTTAGAATATATTGATAGTTGACTTGATGCTAATTTGTGCCTTAGAGGTATGGAAAGTGATTATATTATTTAATGTGATGTTTCATGTCTATTATAAGATGATGTTTTTAAATGGTCACAAGGCTTGCAAATTAGCTTCAAATTTATGTCAATGTCAAAATGCACAAACCATTTTGAAGCCAAGCAATTTACGTATATATAGTGTTTACGAATTTTGAAGCCAAGTAAATGTAATTTAACAAACATAATGCACCAGATATTGAACATGAATTTGAATTCAAGATATCCACACAAACTAAATTATGTATATATATGTTTTTCGAATTATACCACTTATTTATGAATATACACAAGAATGTGATAGATGTAATTTAACAACATAATCTACCAAATATGGGATATGAATTTGAATTCAAGATGTTCACACAAAAAATTTAACCAAACATGGAACATATAAGTTTGAAACAAAATCACAAAATCACAAAATCACAAAATTACAAAATCACCGACATTTGGTTTAAAGTTTGAAACAAATAACAAAAACACATCAACACTAAAAAGTATCAAGCCGCGTTTATTTTTCCACGTATGGATATAAATAACTTTCAATAACGACAATTTAATAGAAGCATTCTAATGGTAAACATGAGTTGAGCAAACGCTTTAGTTCTAGTGCTTCATACATGCGTGGATTAAACTCGATATCTATAACGTCCGTGGTTTCCAGAATGTTACCTGCAAAAAATTTTCATCGTCGTGAAACCCCCAAATTTTTCACAAATACTTATTTACATAGATTAGTTTTTACCGGTTGGTGTGCGAATAAGTTTAACCCGCGCGTCATACATGACAACAAGTTCACAACTTGCTTTTCCAATCTTTCTCTTCAGAGTAGCCGGAATGTGATGCATTACAATTTTCACTTCCATACCCCTATTTATGTTTAGTATACAACATTGGTTATTACATGTCGATGTCTTAATTCATATCGTTGTGAAATTAAGAGAATAAACACTTACATACAATCCTCGAGAAACAATCCACAAACTTCGTTTTTTTCTGGCATTAATCACATGTAGGTATGTTTTCAATGACACCTCTTTGAGTTTTCCAACAACATCTACATATAAAGTATAAAGTGTTAGAATTATAACAAACCGCGATAGTTATATCATATATAATTGAAGTTTAGATATACCAATTAACATATCTCTTGTAGTCCGATCATCGAGGAGTTCCCGAATTGAATTAACATTTAGATACTTGATAACAAGTCACTTTCTCCATCAACTGCTTTAATATCAGTTTTACCATCAGTAATTATTTGTCAGTCATTTTGGACAAATGTGTAGTTTTCAAATTTAGCGCTGGATTCTTGGGTGTTTTGAACTATTCGGAAATAGTTCAAAGAAAAAACACCACCTTCCAAGTTTTGTCGCAGATAATAAGGAATAAACTCTTTTAGAATAATAGCAGCAATTTTTTGTCCCTAACATTTTAAAAAGAACGTATGAATAAATAAATTAGGTAAATAAGTGTGCAGAAAGAAGTTAATGTTGAACTTACAAATTTATCAAGTACAAACAACCAATGTTTGTTTTCTTTGTCATCCATCCATACAAAATGTATACGCACTGCCTTGAAAGTGTACCACAAATGGGGTTCATAAAGTAATTTGAAGTTTTCAACAGGTGTATATGATTCCTGGAAAAGAAACATTTGAAGGTTTCAATTTGTGACATTAGGGTTGTGCATTATTATAAACTTTATAGCTTACCCGATGGTCATTATTCACAATGTTTGATGGTGAAATCATATCAATCTCCATATGACCAAAAGATTTGGTCACTCCATTGCAGATCTAAATATAAAAAAATAGCATGTATAACAACGATATATTACATGATATTGAAATAAAATAACAGAAAAAACCAAATAATATACTTGCATATTGGCGACACTGGTATCACCTTCACCTACCGTTGAAACGACGATATGATTACTTTTTTCTGTGATTTGAAAGTGTGAAGACATGGTTGCACATATATCACAAATATTGGATTAGGGTGAAGTCAAAATGGTATTTAGGCAAGTCATATTCCAGTTACATGATTTGAAAAGGCTTTTAATATATTCATTGTACTTATTTTCTTTCCTTACATAACGTGATATTTTACATTAGGAATGACATGTTTTTATATTTGTACAAGATATATTTGCCTTTCCTAGCTATTAATTGTTATGTTCAAAATCAAGTTTGACTTCCTATCCCTACTACATATTAATTGTCATATATCTACTATGTAAAATAAAACGAACACACCAGCATTTTAAGACCATTTAAAAAGAAGCTGTATGAAAATTTTAACAATAATGAATCACATTTTGGCTACTAAGACAAAGAATCCAGTACAATAAGAGAAACATAAGGAAAGATTCACAAAACTTTCCTCCTCATACATACAACTCATCATAAATTTAATTTTTCATTAACAATAATGAATCACATTAACCCCTAATTCTCTCTCTATGGGTGACACACGAAACCTCCATTTTTGTGCCTCCTAATTCAGTTATGCTAGTCATCATTCATTATTTAACGCTTGATTTTGTGATCATATCGTTGTTTAGATTCTAATCTTGTCGCTATTACGTGTGAGTGGTGTCGGCTTGTGATTCGTTCGCTCCCGACATTTAATTGTGATCATTCAGTAAACGGGGATTCTTATCTTGCGTCGATCTGTACCCAGGATCTCTTGTTAAGTGATTCGACGTGATCTAGGTTTTTGGGTTTTGCGGTACGTCTAGGGTTTCTGGTTTAGTTCATAGCTAGGGTTTTGTCTGATTGGTGCTTATTTTATTATTATTTTCATTGTGGGAAGTTATGACGATAGGCTAGGGCTTGAACGCGTGGCGATTGGATTGAAATCCTAATTAGGGTTTTGATTTTTTTGGTGTTTGGTTTTTATTTTGAGAGATGGAACAGGATGATCCTGTTGTTGCTATGCAATCGTTGGTGAATGATTTTGATTAGGCTATTGAGAACTTGAGGTCAGATAATCCAACCAAGAAGAATGTGTATGCGTCTTCATCTGCTGGGGATGGAACAAAGGATGGAGTTAGTAAGGGTACGGGTGCATCTTTTTCCTCGGTTCTCCAGAATACTAAAAAGAAAACGGTGAAGATTGATGTGTTACATAATGTCCAGACTGTTGAGGCGGCGAAGGTTGCTCTTCCGTTTGAAGCAATGGAGGAGATTAATTCAAGGTTTGTGAATACTTTGTATGGGTATTTTATAGGGAAACGTTTAGCGTTTCCTATTGTGGAGAATTATGTGAAGAATACATGGGCGAAATACGGATTGAAGCATGTTATGCTGGATGATGGCTTCTTTTTGTTTCAATTTGAGACCAAAAAGGGAATGGAAGGTGTGATGGAGAACGGTCCATGGCTTATTAGACTGGTTCCATTATTTCTTAACATTTGGACTCCTAACACCGTGTTAAAGAAAGAAGAAATTAGTCGTGCTCCAGTTTGGGTTAAACTTCGTCATGTTCCTATAGTGGCATATTCAGAAGTTGGACTAAGTTTAATCACTACACAAATTGGTCAGCCGATAATGCTAGACTCTTACACTAGTTCAATGTGTTTGGGATCGTAGGGAAAGAAGGAGTATGCTAGGGCGCTTGTTGAAGTGTCGGCTGAGGATGAGCTTATGGAATCCATTGTCATTGCTATTCCGAAAGGTGATAGGTCGGGGCATACACTTGCCACTACTGAAATTGATTATGAATGGAAACCGCCACGGTGCTCGGTGTGTAAGCTGTTTGATCATAATGATAATATGTGTCCTAATGTGATTAGGGGGGACATGAACAGAAAAGAGAAGGAGAATGATGGTTTTACTGAGGAAAAGAGAAAGAAGAATAAGCCGAAACCTGATGTCCAAGTCAGTGGGATTTGTTTGTATAAACCAACGTTAAACCTCCACTTTAAGCATGTAGAGAAAGGTGAGTCGTCCAAGACTCAGTCACACAAAGTCAAAAATAATTATTCTAATGTGAGGAATGTGACTAAAAAAGCCGTTCCTAGTGGTCCTACTAAGGCTCCTGTTAAGCAACCTCAGCAGCCTCAAGTAGTTGTCTATAACTCGTGTGCTAGCTAGGCTGATGACCAAGAGACATGGGGAGATGAATCGACATGGCAGAATGATAAGTCGGCTTTGGCGACTATTAATGAAAGTGATGATGATAAGGTTAACGATGTGTTGGTGGTGGAAGATCTAAATGGTAATATTGATGTGGGTAGTCAAAACACAGGGGCAAGCACTCCTGCTGGTGGGGTTACTCATGATTAATGTTGCCTCATGGAACATTAGGGGCTTGAATTTCTCCCCTAAACAATGTGAAGTTCGTCAAGTGATATCTGAAAATAATCTTTCTATATGTGCAATTTTGGAGTCTCATGTTGGTAGTGCTATGCTTCATAAAACATGCTCCCTTGTGTTTAGACATTTGGAGTGTGTGCAGTAAACGGAGCAGGATCACCATTGGGTGGAATCGTAATGATGTTGATGTGTCGGTTATTGCTTTTGATGATCAGGCCATTCATACCCGTATTTGGCTTAAGTTGGAGCGTAAAGAGCTTTCTGTACTTTTATGTATGCCCAATATCGATATACTCAACGTCGGTCATTATGGTATAACTTGGGTTTGCATAAAGCGTCTATGGGGGATTAACCGTGGTGTATTATGGGCGATTTTAACTCTTCCCTATTCTCTAATGATAAGGCAACAGGTATGTCGTCTATTGATATTTCTATGTGGGAATTTAAAGAGTGTGTGGAGATGATTCAAGTGTCGGATGTTTAGCTCTGGTTTACATTACACTTGGACTCAGAAGCCTAGGGGACAGGATGGAGTTCTCAAGAAGATTGATCGTATTATGGCTAATCTTGGGTTTTATGAACTATTTGTGGGTCCATATGCTGTGTTTAAGCCATACAGTATTTCTGACCATGCTCCTTCTGTTTTGTGTATTCCCACTGCTACTAAGACGAAGCCTCAGCCGTTTAAGTTTTTTAACATTCTGGTTAGTAATGACAGGTTTAGATCTACTGTTATGAAGGCGTGGTCCAGGCAGGTCAGTGGCTTTTATATGTATAAGGTGGTTACTAAGGTAAAGTCTCTCAAGAAACCGTTTCGTAAGCTTCTTTATGATAAGGGAAATTTGCATGATAATGTTTCTCGGCTTCGGGTAGAACTTGTTTCAGCTCAAACTGCTTTAGATACTAATCCAGCTGATAGTAATTTGCGGGTTAGGGAGGCTCAAGTTGTGGAAGCATTCCATGATGCTCTAGTTATGCAGGAGAAGTTTCTGAAACAAAAGGCGAAAGTTGAATGGCTTAAAGATGGAGATTCAAATTCGTCTTATTTCCACAAGGCTGTCAAGAGTCGTGCTCTTCGTAATCGGATTGATGTGGTTACTACGACTAATGGTATTGTGTGTGTTAATGACAAGGTTCATGGTGCTTTCGTGTCTCACTATGAACAGTTCTTGGGTCAAGTGGGGGTACCTCATAACCTTAACGCAGATGGTCTGTTTTGTAACAAGATTAATGAGAATGATGCTTCCTTTATGATTCGTCCGGTGACTCGACAAGAAGTTAAAGAGGCGATTTTTGATATGGGAAATGATAAGGCGTCGGGTCCAGACGGGTATACGGCTGGGTTTTTTTATGGAAGCTTGGGATATTATTTCGGATGATCTTACAAATGCGGTTGATGAGTTTTTTATTAATGGGAGATTACTTCGTGAGGTTAACCATACTATTATTTCTCTCATTCCTAAAATTCGAGACCCGAAGTGTGTGACCGACTATCGGCCTATATCCTGCTACAATGTTCTTTTCAAATGCATCACCAAGATTATTGCTAATCGTATTAAGGCTAGCTTACATGCTATTGTTAGTCCGAATCAATCTGCTTTTATTCCTGGTAGATCTATTTCGGATAGTATCTTGTTGTCTCAAGAACTAATGCACAACTATCATTTAGATCGTGGTACCCCTAGATGTGCATTCAAGGTTGACATCCAAAAGGCGTATGATACTGCGGATTGGGATTTTTTGCGTCTCAGTCTGGTGGGGTTTGGGTTTCATGAGCGAATGGTGCATTGGATTATGGAGTGTGTATATGTGGCTTCTTACTCGATATCCATCAACGGTTCGCTTTTTGGCTACCTTAAAGGGAAGCGGGTCTTCGTCAAGGTGATCTGTTGTCCCCTTATTTGTTTACCTTGGTCATGGAGGTATTGACTCTTATGATCAATCGACGGGTTCACGTGTCCAACTCTTTTACATACCATCGTTATTGTTCTAAGTTGGAATTAGTAAACCTTTGTTTTGCTGATGATTTGTTTTTGTTTGCTCATGGCGATGTTCCTTCGGTGAGGTTGATTAAGGAGGCATTGGAGGAATTTAAGTGTGCTTCTGGGTTGACGCCTAGTCTCCCTAAAAGTACTGCTTATTTCTGTAACGTTTTGAACCATGTCAAACTTTCTATTCTAGATGTTTTACCTTTTGAAGAAGGTACTTTACCAGTTAAGTACGTGGGGTTCTGTTAATTTCGATGAGGCTTGTTTATCGGGATTGCAAGGATTCAAGATTGGAAAAATAGGCCCTTATCTATGGCGGGTCAGGTGCAGCTTGTGAGATCCATCATTGGTTCTATGCATGTGTTTTGGGCCTTGTGTTTATTTTTCCGTCTCGGGTGCTTCTTGATATTGAACAAATCATGCGGTTATACATTTGGAGCCAAGACATGAACAAGGATAAATCTAAGGTTGCTTGGGAAATTGTGTGTTTACCTAAGAATGAAGGGGGCTTGGGATAAGAAGACTTGATTTTTTCAATAAATCTTTGAGGATAGCCCAGTTATGGAAGCTTATATCTCGGAAGGAGTCGTTATGGGTCCAATGGATCCATGCTTATAAATTGCGGGGGCGTAGTTTTTGGGATGTTCCTAGTCGTGGGAACATGTCGTGGGGTTAGAGGAAATTTCTCCAGCTGCGGTCATATATTCGGAAATTCGTTTGGCAGAATATAGGGGATGGTAATACGGCTTCGTTATGGTATGATCGTTGGTGCTCTCCTAATCCTCTTGCTGATATTGTATCGGTTTGGGACATGTATGCTGCTGGTCTCGCCACTACATATAGGGTTTCTGACATTTATAGTATGAGGTATGCACATGGCCTTTATATCTAGTTCAGAAATACCCCTTGATTAATATGTATACCACCCCACATATTTCTCATCATCTGGATATGGTTGAATGGCGTATGGATGATGGTACGGTGAAGGTTGTTTCTGTTTCTCTTGCATAGGATGTGATTAGGCATCATAGTGAGGAAGTTCCTTGGTATGATATCGTGTGGTTCTATTCGTGTGTTCCCCGTCACGCCCTATGTATGTGGTAAATTTTCTGGCATCGTTTAAAGACTCAAGATAGGATGCGGAATTGGGGTATAGTGAATGCCGCGGCTATGGTGTGTTCGTTGTGTTCTTTGCAGCCGGATTCCCATGCTCATTTGTTTTTTGAGTGTTCATACTCGTGGCGGGTTTGGAGTGGAATGAAGATCTACGCTGGCTTGGGACACATTGGGCCTGTTTTTATTGATATAGTTGAGTTTATTCACCCTTTTTCTAAACGAAGGACAACTAGGAGTATCATCGCGAAACTAGTGGTTGTTGTGTGTGCGTATTTCATTTGGCAAGAGAGGAATAATCGGCTCTTTTCTAGGGAGGTTAGATCGGTTCCCCAGCTTGTGGAGTGTATTTGGAATACATTCCGTTTGAAATTGTTGTCGTGCCGTTTCAAGCAATCTACAGCCAGTGATGCGTATCTTAAGTTGTGGAAGCTGCCTGATGATGGCAATCAGATTAGATAGTTGTGTCTAATTGGGGCTGTTGTTTTTGGTCTAGTGTTTGTTTTATTTAGTCATTAGGCTTGTCATTTGGCTTTGTAGTAGTTCGAGTTATTTATTGACTCGAGATTAATGTGGTACTCAGCCACATTCCAGTATACTTATTGTGGTTTTTTTGGTGTTAATATAATTTACCGGGGAAAGACCCCTTTACCCAAAAAAAATAATGAATCGCATTTTGGCTACTAAGACTAAGAATCTGTATTGAATCACATTCTGGCTACTAAGTCTAAGAATCCAGTATGCATGTAAACACTAACAGTAGTTGTTGTTGCAGAATTGCAAGTAAACACTAATAGTAGTTGTTGTTGCAAAATTACAAGTAAACACTAACAGTAGTTGTTGTTGCAGAATTGCAAATATTGTGGAATTGCAAAAACGTTTAGAAGTATTAACCATAGTATCGAGACAATATCGAGAATTTGTTTAAGAGACGTGAGTGAATAAGAAACACTAACAGTATCGAGACAATATCGAGAATTTGTTGTTGCAGAATTGCTTTCAACAATCCACAATCGAATTAAACAGTAACAATTGCACAAACGTTTGACGTGAGTGAATAAGAAGCATGCGTTAGCAGTCGATAATTAAAACATACGTAAACAAACAAAAAACAACCAGAAGCTACAACATAATAGGAAAACAATAAGCGAAACATAGGGAAAGATTCACAAAGCTTGCCTCATCATACACACAACTCATCATAAATTTATTTTTTCATTAATAATAGTTGAATCATATTTGTGATTCGAAAGAAACAAAACTGTCAATATCGAGACAATATTGAATTTTGTTAAACAAGAGTTTTAACAATAGCAAAAACAGGAAAAACTTATTCATCTAGGTCACTATCATCAATCATAGCAAAAACTCTTTTCCTTCGAAGCACGCTAACATGTGATGGAATGTATTCTTCTTCCTCGTCTTCGTCATCACTTGATATGACGATGACGTCTTCTGAATTCCATTTGTGTGAATATGTTTCATCATCTTCATCATCATCACTTGAGATGACAATTGCATCATCCCAATTCCAGTTTATCAGTGATGGATTGAAGTAAGGATTAGGATGTTGAGGAGCAATGGCGAGAGGAGGAGTAAGATGAAAGAACGAAAGCAATAGGTAGAGAAAATTAAGAACACTCGCCATTGCAAAGACAAAGAATAATATAATGACAATGGCAGATGGGAGATGGGAGATGGGAGATGGGAGATGGGAGATGGGAGATGGGAGAAGATGGTTTACAACTTGGAACGCATGTGGTTTATATAGGAGAGAATTAGGGTTTTGAAAATTTTGAATTTTTTTGAAAATTATGAAATAACTCCTGCTGTTTGAAATCTCTGGTTGGCTTACACACATTCTCAACTTCACATTGTCAACTATTCTAACCATCGAATGTTAGGAAAAGATTCCTATAGTTTCCTTTTTTAAATTTCTAATTTCTCTAGATAAGTGTACTTAAAAATAAGTCCTATATACTTTATAAGTAGTAGGGATAGATATATAATTTAAGCTTTCCAAACTTATATATAGTTTTGGAAATTGCTATAGTGAGTTATGAAAGAAGATTTGCGATCTTTTGAAAAGTGAGGAAAAAATTAGAAAGTGTGAAAAGTTAACCAATATTTGACACATGTCACTTGTGTTTAATTTAGTTAAAAATCATAGAAGGGTAAAATAGTCATTTACCATGTTTTTTTTCTTTATACCCATAAAATTCAATTGCAAATAACTCTGCAATGACGAATTATTAGAAAAAAACCGATCTTACCATAATTTCTAAAATTTAATCCTCTTTAAAATGGTATAAATCTTGTTGAAAAATTCAAAACTTATTTTTACGTATTCGAGTTTCTTGATGTTTTTTACATTTTCGGCCTTATTTTTAACCGTCAAAAAAGCCGAATCATGAGAAACTACAAACACGAAAATTGTAGAGTTTACTTTACTCTTTACTCAGAAATTTGAATCACTCGAACCCGGTATGATATGAGTGAGATACGACACCTTAAAGTCAATGTTTTAGTCATTTTTATTGCACACAATATGTTTGATAAAATGCCTATCTAAAATTTTTAATTTTAAAATTGAGTTAAGTGCACTATTGTTTTACCATAACACACCACTAATCATTTTATTAAGATTCAAAAGTGATAATATTTCTATTTTTAAACTTTGTAAAATAATGCACGTATTGTGTTATCAGTTCATCAGTTTATCTTCATCTTCATCAGTTCATCACTCTTATTGATGAACTGATGAATAACAATAACTAACTGATGAACAACACTAACTAACTGATGAACAAGACTAACTATTTTATTGATGAACAACACTTTTTAACTAACCATAATGTTAATCAGTTCATCAGTTCATAAGTTCATTAGTCTTACTGATGAAGTTATGAACAACATTGACTGATGAATAAGACTAACTATTTTTAGCGATGAACGACACTTTTTAACTAATCACAATGTTCATCGGTTCATCAGTTCACCAGTTTTGTTGATAAATATATAAACAACATTGACTGATAAACACAATTAACTATTTTATTGATGAACAACACTTTTTAAATAATCACAATGTTCATCAGTTCATCAATTCATCAGTCTTGTTAATGAAGTTATGAACAATGACTGATGAACAAGACTAACTATTTTAAAACTAAAAATCTTAAGCTAAACATTTCATCAAACATATTGTATGCAATAAATATGATTAAACGTGATTTTTAACATGCGGTATCTCATGCATATATATCGTATTTGAGTGATTCTAAGTAAACAATTGAGAAAATATACAACTTTCATGTTTTAAGTTTTGACTAATCCGGCCATTAACCTAGAAAAAATTAAAGTTGGAAATGCTAAAAATTTCAAGAAAATAACAATTCGTTCAAAAACTAAAAAAAAAGTTCGATTCACATATTAAAATTTATATCAATTTTAAAAGGGTTAAACTTTAGGAATTTTGGTGAAAATGATTTGTCGTTTGAGAGTTATATGCGTTTAAAGTTTGAGGGTGAATAACAAAAACGGATTAAAAGAGCAAATTGCCCTTGGTCAAATTGGAAAATGCTAGCTTGGGTGAAAATAGTTAATGATCCAAAGGCTATAAATACTTTTCATACTTTGCAACTAATGTTTTCAGACCCAGGTTGACCCGATCGAGTCAACTGTTTGACCCGGTTCTGGCAAAAAAGGGTCATATTGACCCGGGTTTCATATTTTTGAAACCCGACTAGACCCACTGGGTTTGGGGTGATCCGGTTCTCGAGACCTGGTCGGGTTTTATTTTTTCAGGTTTTTTTTAAAATATGTAAATTTTACGTATTTGCGACATAATTTTATTTTTCTATATTATATTAGTCGGTAAATAATTTATATTTTCATTATACTGAAGTTTTTATGGTTTTCATATATAATTTTTGTTAATTATTAAAAATATGAAAAAAACATTTTTATAGAAAACCGGGTTAACTCGAATTGACCCGGGTCGATCCAGATTAACCCAGAACCGATGACTCGACCGGATTGATTTAAAACCAGAGTTTCAAAACATTGCTCGCAACTCTACGAAAGAAAGATAAGTTAGTTTCAAATTTTCAATAGATAAAGACAACTTGGTTTCAATATAATAAACGTGCTAAAATAAGCATCAAACTTTAAGGTTAAAAGGAGTGGGGTAAACCCACTCACATCCACGTCAGTGTTACATTAGCTTTTAACAAACTTACTAAAACTCACTTATAAGGATAATGACATTTACCCAAACTCACTCACACTACCTATTTTTTTATTTTTTAAACACACTTCATTCACAAAAAACACCCAAAATTAAGTTTAACCTAAAAAATAAAATACATTTAGGCCCACATATATACAACTCGTTGTGATGAATTTGCCCCCGTTTTTTATGTGTGCGACTGAGTCACACGCGACTTATATGTGGAAAGAATAGGACTGACTCGCGAATTTCATAAACCCACTCGTGGGTTCCTTCCACTTCTTTCAGCCTAAGGAATTATAGTTACTTGCTACAAATTTGAATGTACTTTATTTTAAACGATTAAGATTTATTCTCATATATATTAGACGGCTGATAAGGATGACAAGTAAACTTCTCTTAGCTCAGCGAACAATGAATAAGTAGAAAGTAGAATTGCAAAATTAAAAACTTAATGGTTGACGTTAATTACATTCATTTTGATTAACCTTACACACGTATCTCACAATAAAGATCACAATCTAATTTGATGAGAAATTTACACACCACTAAAACAGGGAGCTAGGGGGTTTCCGGCAATGTCCAGGTGCTCGATGAAATTTTGTCACCTAATGTATATATTTGCTAAAAATATTTATTTTTTCAAAATAAACCCGGTCCCAAAATTATATACTACATAGATATGCGTATTAAAAATTTTATGCATCTCGATGAATTTATACTCTGACTCCGCTTCTGCCTAGTGCCAAAAGTTTAGACTGATTAAACATCGATATTCGTAACCTTGCACATGATAATGAGTGTGAATGCTAAGCATGTGAAAAACAAATTTCAACTACCCAGAGAAATCACATGCTATCTTGTTTGTAAGAAGCCCATCTTGTCTAAATAATTAAAATAAAAAAAATTGCAATATACTTTTCTGTTTATTTCATTTAAAGTTTTTAAAATCGAGATACTACTTATAATCGTTTTTGTCTTTTCAAGATCGAGATCATAAGTAGAATATGGATCGTAAAATCTTAATATAATGTAATTTTTTTAATAGTCTTTGCAATATTTTACAAATCAACAAATCAATATACATCGTAAACACAAAATTATTCGAATATCTCTTAAAAATATAGTCCTAAATTATGATAATGAAATATATAAAAAGATTAACACGTTATTTTTAGATTATACAAAATAAAACCTGTAAATTTGTAAATTTTTAATTTGTCGTTCGAGAAAAAGTAAGATCAGATCGTAATATATTTTAAGATCCTAAGATCAAGATTGACATCTTGACAACCATGATTTCATTATTAGAAATATGTACAAAAAAGTTACCACAATACTCGTTTAACTTTCAAATTTTATACAGCTATCATACATTTGACTAACGATTGTTTGTAATTAACTTAAAAATATTTTTTTTTGTCTTTTCGAATTACTTTTTAAATGTTATTTTATTTAAAGTGTTTTTATTTTCTACAAGCAGTTTTTTATTTGTTGTTACATAATGTAAAAAACATTATATAAAAACAATCATATAACAAGGAATAAAGGCGTTTATAAAAATCGAAAAACTTTAAATAAAAATAACATCTAAAAAATAGTTATAAGAAAAAAACATATTTGTGAGTTAATTACACGAAAGTCATTAGTTAAAAGAACTAACGGTGCAAGGGGTGAGATCAGGGTTCTAAATAGCGCGTTATAGCGCATCTTATCGCGTGCTATAGCGTGAAGCGTAACCTCCACGTTACGAAACAGATTAAAGCGTCATCTCTAGGCGTAGCGTGCTAAAAGGCGTCAAATAGCGCGTAGCGTGACACTTTTTTTTGAATTTGTTTGCAAATTTACAAGAATTAGAGTTGTTTACTAGTTTTGGGCTATTTAATAGACTTGGGTTTAATAATTTTATTATGGGGAAAAATCTTGATTAACTATTAACCGATTTTGTTTTAAATTTGAATTAAAGTATTGCTCCATTTTATAAACTCGCTATATAAATATTCATTTATAAAAATTTGTGCCGCTATATATCACGCTTCAGATTACATCATAGCTTCGCTATATCTTGTGTAGCTTGAAGCTTGGCAATACCGCTACGCTACGCTTCACGCTATTTACAACCTTGGGTGAGATATGATAACTGAACAAAATTTGAAAATACGATGGTATTATATTATGGTATTTTTTTAGTTTCGTATACGATAATGGTACAAATGAAAAAAATGTGTTGCTATTATGTGCCACTAGCAGGGTACCCGCGCGATGCGGCGGCGGGTACCCTGTGACTAAATTTTTCAGTGTTATAATTCGTATTTTTTTAATTATAAGTTTTGAATCAATAGTTTTCATCTAAAAACGTGTCTTAAAAACGTGATTTCAATCGAGGGATATTGTTACTTTTAGCATTATATGTAATATATAGATAAAAATTTAAGTAAAGTTAAGTAAATGATTAAAGGAAAAAAAAATAAATGCAATAAACCAATTTTCAGTTAGATTTTTTATTTGATACATTAGTATAATATAAATGCTCTTTAATGTTTGTACAATGTGCATATAATATTGTATATTTTTATAATGGGGTGTTTTATTAAGAGTATTAATTACTCATTAAAAAGTTTGTAATTATTTTATAGTGAGACACTTGTACACTTGGCTTATTAAATTGTATTTTTTAAACAATATTTTAGTTTGTGTTTTAAAAGGAGGTACATCATGTTAATTTAGTAGTACTACTTAATTTTTTTGCATTAATAGGAGAGAGATACTAATCTCTTTTATAAGGGAGTTAGATTAACCCTATTATTTTTTAAAAAGTTTTGGAGTCTTTATAAGATTTTATTTTTTTCTAACCCAAAACTTCATTAGCAAAGTCGGAAAAACAATGTCTTTTCAGGTAATAAGCAGCTTCAACAGTTTCAAATTCCTCTTAAGGAAATCATTCGAGCTACACAAAACTTTACACCAGCCGAATCTTATATATTTCCTGTCTACATAGGCCAACTCTCTAAACGCTGGCAAAACCGCACAGCCAGCGGCGTACCCACATGGGAGCTGGGTGTGGCACGGGCTACACCCGATTTTAGGTCACGAAGGGTAAATTTGTTACAAAATAGGTCTTTTCTCGATACGTGCAACACCCGTTTTTACATAATGTGAGTCAAATTTAGTATTAATAATCGTAAATTTTTTTTGTGCAATACCCTATTATAAATTCTAAGTCCGTCTATGCGCACAGCTATCTTCAGACGCTACGATAAAGGAGCGGACGTTTCTTGTGAGCTTGACATAGTTTCAAATTTTCACCATGAAAACATCATCCCTTTCATTGGTTACTGTGACGAAGGCGATGAGATGATTATGGTTTACGAGTTTGCTACCAATGGAAGTCTCCTTAAGTTTGTAGATGAACGACATATGAGGCGTCAATTAACATGGGCACAACGCCATAGTATTTGCTTAGGCATAGCTAAAGGACTCAGTTATCTTCACTCGGGTATTGGGGAGCTTGGTAGGGTAATACACAGATACCTTGGATGCAGAATGTTGTCCTCTGGTCTAGTGTACGTAGTGTACTTCATAATGTTCTACACTTGACACTTTTTTTTTGAACGACAACTTTATTAAAGAAACTAGCAAGGAGCTAGAATGATTACAAAGAAATTAAATAAGGATGTTGTAACCAACTATCCCATGTAAAAGAACGACTACATCTAGAATGACAAAAGGCAAACGAACGAGAAACAATGTCATAAAAAATAACGTCCTTACGAGGAATATGCGCCGAGAACATCAGATGGTTCCGAAACATCCAAACACTCCACCACGAAACGTAAAACACCCCTTCCAGCAATCCTTTTGCAAAGGAGTTGATCCTGATGGAATTAAACCAACTCAACCATTCAGAATAAGATTCAAGAGGAGACCAAGTCACATTCCACCAACGACAAACGAGCCTTACTACATCCGAAATAAGGCAGCAGCTGAAAAAAAGATGTGACGACGTCTCTAGGCCAGAAGCACAAAGCGGGCATGAAACCTCAGGGATGTGAACGCCTCGAAGCAATAGATTAGAACGGGTTGGGAGACGATCCAGATAAAGTTTCCAAGCAAAAACATTAATTCTAATCGGAACGTACTTGACCCACCGAGTAGCAGTGGCAGCTTTCGGCAGAAAATGATCATCAAGAAGACTTCGCACGTCCTTTACCCGAAATACACGATCGCTATTCAAGTCCCATGTCCATCTATCCTCCATATCAGAAAGAATGGTAGAACCAATTAACTCCTCCAGACGAGCTAGTTGGGACGATTCAACTCCGCCTCTAACAACACGACGAAGGGTGGCAGTAAATGGGTTAAGTAACTTAGATGCCACCGAACAGTTTTTGTACGTCTCTAGAGCATAAATACGTGGGAAAACAGCACGAAGAGGTGCACCAGCAAGCCATATATCGTTCCAAAATTGAGTACGTAACCCATTACCAACGCGGATTTGACAATGAGACAACAAGTCGACGCCTTGATCTTTGAGCAGAGAAATTTCTTTGATGATAGAGATCCAATTCGAAGGCCTGGACATAGAAACATTAAGCAGAGACGACCCATACATAGATTTAATAAAGCGATACCATAAAGAGTTATCGCCCGAAATGAATCTCCAAATCCACTTAAAGAGGAGAGCTCTATTTAGGGCGTAAAAACTTGAAACCCCTAATCCACCAAGTTTCTTGGACGCGAGGATCTTCGACCAACCGACCCAAGAAATTTTTCTCTCACCACTATTAACGCCATTAAAAAAATTACGACGGATAGATTCCAATTTATTCAACACCGCTTTTGGAACTTTGTAGATAGACATCGCATAGATAGGAGTCGACCCGAGAACCGACTTAAGGAGAGTAAGTCTACCACCAACTGAAAGAGTTTTGCCTTTCCAATTGGAAAGACGAGCCTTGACCTTAGAGATAGTGTCATCCCAAGCCTGGATCTTTGTAGTATTATCACCAACCATTACTCCTAAGTATTTAAAAGGAGTACTCATCGTAGAGCAGCCTATTCTCGTTGCAGCTATGTGGACCATTTCGTAAGGAACCCCGACTCCAAGCAGATGGCTCTTGGAAAGATTAATATTAAGGCCAGACAACAGGGAAAAACATCTAAGCATCTGAATGATACCTGAAAGGTTAGAATCATTCCATTTCCCAATAAAAACCGCGTCATCCGCGTAAAAAAGGTGAGAGATGTTAAGATCATCACTAACTTTAAACCCTTGAAAAATCCCCGCATCAGCAGCCCTTAAAATCGAGAGATGAAAAGTCTCCATAATAAGAATAAAAAGGTAAGGGGCCAGTGGATCCCCTTGCTTAAGACCCCGATGAAATTCAAACTCTAACGACGGACTGCCATTAAGAAGAACCGAGGCCATACCAGAATATAAACTCCCTCGAATCCATAATCTCCATTTAGAACCGAAACCGAATGCAGCAAGAACATCGTCAAGAAATTTCCACTGAACAGAATCATAGGCTTTAGCAAAATCCACTTTAAAAACCATTGCTTGTTTTTTCTTATGCTTACACCAGGATAAGATCTCATTGATAATGAACGGGCCATCAAGGATTTGCCTATTAGGAAGAAAAGCGGTTTAAACATCCGAGACAAGATCGGAGATAACCGACGAAAGACGATTAGCAAGGATTTTAGTGACAACCTTATAGAGACTCCCAATCAAACTGATGGGCCGAAAGTCGCTGACGAACTTAGGATCATGGGTTTTCGGGATCAGGGCAATAAAGGAGGAATTACACCCTCTAGCAAACATACCTTTGTCAAAGAACCACTCTACTGCCGCACAAAAGTCAGAACCTAGTGTGTCCCAATATTTCCGAAAGAACTCAAATGTAAATCCGTCCGGACCCGGAGATTTGTTTTCGCCACATCCCCAAACGGCATCACGTACCTCTGCTCGAGTAACCATCCTCTCCAATTCACAAGCTTGATCAGAACTAAGCTTATTAGGGAAGGCAAAATTAAGCTTACAATGGTTAGGGACCAGGGCTGAAAAACGATTAGCAAAATGTGTTCTGAACTCCTCTTTGACATGACTAGGATCATCTATCCATTTGCCATCTACCATTACGCCTTTAACAGCTAGATTGGCACGTTTGCGATTGATGATTCCATGAAAAAACTTATAGTTTTCGTCTCCTTCGATCGCCCATTGAATTTTTGCCTTTTGAATTCTGTCGCGAGCCTCGGTAGATTGGATATCATTCAACTGTTTCAACAAATCCATACGAGCCAAAAGAATGACTTCATTCGAGCCCCCTTTATCTAATTCAATGTCAATATCCCGCAACTTAGATCGAATTTCCAGCGAGCGACCAAATTGTTTCTGTTTATACGATTTAACCCATATCCGAATCTCTTTTTTAAGCACTTGAAGTTTCTTTTTAAACCGAACCATCAGATTGCTATCATCCAACGTTATACCGTTCCAAGTATCCTTTATCATTTGATCAAACCCCTCATAACTGAACCAGGAATGAAAAGCGCGAAATGGAGAAGGTCCGTAATCCACAACCACTTCCCGCAGTAAGATAGGCCGGTGATCCGAGAGATTTCTGTCAAGATAAACAGCCGACAAGTGAGGGAAGATGGAGAAGAGGCCATCAGTAACGAAAAAACGGTCGAGTTTACTCATTTTCTGGGCCGACGAGTGCGACCAAGTGAAGGAGTATCCTTCCAATTGGATTTCAGTAAGGCCCGAATTGGAAATGAAACAATTAAATTCATTAGCGCCTTGAACATTGAACACTAAACCCAGACGATCACCCGGGTACCTAACTTCGTTGAAGTCGCCCATAACCAAGCAATGACCATCCCAACCGTTGATAAGATGAGAGATGTATTCCCATAACATACGTTTACACGTAAGAGGTTGTGGGGCGTAAACCGAAATCACAAGAATTTTCACCTTTTTAGGAGTCCAGATGCCGTATAAAGCAACAAAATTATCCGAGATAATGTGTCGCTCTTTATGAAACAAACTCGGATCCCAAGCACATAGAATGCCACCTGACTTACCCACTGCCTCGCTGATAATGAACTCGAACCTATGATTACCCCATAAAGATTTAACCACCATATCCGATATGACATCTAACTTAGTTTCCTGGATGGAAAGAAAGTTCACCTTATGCTTATTGTTTAACTCCTTGATCCAATCTAATTTGGCCTTGGATCCGATGCCTTGAGCATTTAAGGAAAGGCAATTCATTGGAAACCATCACGAACTCCTTGCGACCCTATGATTCTCTCCATATCTTTTGCGCACCCTTCCATGGTGAATCCCATAACATTTCCAACCTTGATCATATTCTCAAGTGCATCCAAAATAGACCCCCCTGTTTCAACATTATGCACAAATCTAGAAGGATCATGAGTGGTAGTAGGCTGAACATCCTCCATAACACGAGAGTTAAGACCCTCAGATATTGGAGAATTAACTTCCGCTTCCTTATGAATTGCGTTCTGAACATCATTTGGAGATAAACCAATATCAGGTGTGAAACCTGGTGGATTTGGCAGACTAGTCTCACAGCCTGAGCTTGGCGTAGCTTGTTTGTTAATAAGATCCCTGAGATTAAATGGATCGCTAGAAACCTCTTTTTCTGCTGAATTGCGCTTACAAGATGAGCCAGGGCCCGTGACATCCTCCTGATCACCAAAAATAGTGTCTGGAACACACTCATCATCACTTTCCTCATCGCCATTCACATTAGTTCCAACACCTTCAGGAATATTTATATTATCTTTGGTAGCATCTACATCCGAACAATAATCAGTATCCTTAACAACGACAAAGGACGGGGACCAAACGAAAAGCTCCTTGGCTCTTAAAATGAATACTTTTCCACGGACAATGATTTTGAATCGTTCAAGGATGTTCTCTTCTTGAGACGTCTTAATACAAATCCTCTTACGAGCGAAACTATGATCAGTGCTCTCCTCCAGATTAATAACTTCCCCCCAGCGAGAACCAATCTTAGAGAATGTAGCCCGTGACCAAACATGAAGAGGGACTCCCTCTATATCGACCCAGACTATCCTTTCCTTAGAAACGAAATCAGATTGTGCATTACAGACCTGTCGAAACCATGAGGTAATGCCGGCATGTTTCATGAAACTCGCTTTGGCCTTAGATGATGACAACTCAATCATAACCCAAAGACCACCCAAATACACCAACTTCAGTTGTTGAAACCCTTCGTTCGATAACAGAACATACAAATTATTAATAGAAGCAAACTCCCTAACTTCCCCCATCACACAATTATCCAAATCCCGGATAACCTCACATTCATCTCCCAAAACCATAGCAGGGGAGCTATTGGAATTCCCAGCCAACACCGAAACAAATGAAGGGACCCTATTATCAGAAGGTCTCAATGGAGGATTAAGACCCGATGATTTTGACGCATTAGTAGGAATCCCAGATGGCTCCTTTGTGAAAGACGCATTATGTTTTTGAGGTCGTGCGAACCGTACCTTATTCGCGTACAAGTGATGGCGGCCAATCCATATGGTACAGAGGTTCTCCACCAACCGAGCAATGTTATTAACCTTAATGAATCGAACGAACGCGAATCTTTTACCTGACTTAGCTCGCTTATTGGGAATAAACACGTCGATAACAGTACCATAAACACTACACTCCTTCCAAAGATCACCAGATTGAATAGAGTCCGGAAAGTTCGTCACAAAAACCGATTGTGAAATCTTGCTCATATGGTCTTCGTTGGTTTTGGGAACCACCATGGTTTGGATTGAAGGGAGATCCGCACAAAATAAAAAGCAAAAAAATAGGAAGGGAAAAACGGGATATTAAGGATTAAAAGGTTGAGGGTTAGAGGTGTTGATGATGGCAGAAAACAACTGAATGAATCTCACAAACCCTAAAAAAGACGACAAAACGAAAATCCTACATCTAGAATCGTTACCTACCAACAATCGTCGAGCCTATTAAGATATGATTTAGAATCGGAACGAATCAATAATCAGATATTAACAAGCGAATGGATGTTGCATAGGAGATTGAGATCCGATCAGATGGTAGGAAGTCGTAGCCGCCATTGATGATGTTCTACACTTGACACTTAACTCTTAATTGGTTATGTGGGTAATTTGGTTAACAAACATTAGAGTTAATCTATCAAAACAAAGTGAAGAGATGTCCACAACACTCAATATAATCAGGAGAGTTCAAAGCTTTGGTAAAAGCGAGCTTCATACCGTGAGACAACAACCAGGCGGTCAGCGGCTAAAGCAAAGAGCCGCGGAATAAGATCCCCTAATAAACGAAAAATAGGCTCAGCAAGAGACTTCTGAGCAGAGCGTACTTGTTCTCTAACTCGGTCATCTACGGCCTTCTCATGATCAATAGAAGCCAATTCTGAAGCATGGACCTGCAAACAAAGCAATAATAATGCATATATGCAATAGTAACAAAGTACAAAAAGGGAAAAGAAAAGTAATAACAAACCTCGCTGAAAAGCTCTTTGTTATTAGCTTCCAAGTGAGCGATGGCTGCATCCTTCTCTGCAATCAAAACATTCGCATCAAGAAGCTCATTCCTAAACAAGGTGTTGGCACTTTTGACGGATTCTAACTCATCTTTGACAACAGCCATCTCCACGGAGGCATTCTCCAAAGCCGAAAATTTTGTCTTAAGAAGCTCAATTTCAGCATTTTTAGCTTTCAACGACTCGCTTTTTTCCAAGTCGAAATTAGATGACTGGGACTGCAGAGAGCGGACCTTCACATGAGCAGATTTCAAAAGATCCGCTTTAGCCGATAACATCGCATCTTTTTCATCAATCAGTCGAGATAACCTGCGTTTCTCCAAAACATTAAACTCCGCACGAGCTCGCACTTCAGCAGCGTAGCTCATGAAACGAGTCCCATAAACACTGAACTCCCTAAACAACTCATCATGAGGCATACGACGGACGGTGTTAAACCAACTAGGTGGTGACATCATATCCATCATGTTATGCCTCATGATGAGTTGTTTACTGAGTTCAGTGTTTATGGGACTCGTTTCATGAGCTATGCTGCTGAAGTGCGAGCTCGTGCGGAGTTTAATGTTTTGGAGAAACGCAGGTTATCTCGACTGATTGATGAAAAAGATGCGATGTTATCGGCTAAAGCGGATCTTTTGAAATCTGCTCATGTGAAGGTCCGCTCTCTGCAGTCCCAGTCATCTAATTTCGACTTGAAAAAAAGCGAGTCGTTGAAAGCTAAAAATGCTGAAATTGAGCTTCTTAAGACAAAATTGTCGGCTTTGGAGAATGCCTCCGTGGAGATGGCTGTTGTCAAAGATGAGTTAGAATCCGTCAAAAGTGCCAACACCTTGTTTAGGAATGAGCTTCTTGATGCGAATGTTTTGATTGCAGAGAAGGATGCAGCCATCGCTCACTTGGAAGCTAATAACAAAGAGCTTTTCAGCGAGGTTTGTTATTACTTTTCTTTTCCCTTTTTGTACTTTGTTACTAATGCATATATGCATTATTATTGCTTTGTTTGCAGGTCCATGCTTCAGAATTGGCTTCTATTGATCATGAGAAGGCCGTAGATTACCGAGTTAGAGAACAAGTACGCTCTGCTCAGAAGTTTCTTGCTGAGCCTATTTTTCGTTTATTAGGGGATCTTATTCCGCGGCTCTTTACTTTAGCCGCTGACCGCCGCTGGTTGTTGTCTCACGGTATGAAGCTTGCTTTTACCAATGCTTTGAACTCTCCTGATTATATTGAGTGTTGCTGACACCTCCTCGCTTGTGCTCTAAACAAGGGTCTTCATGAGGGTTTGGTAGCTGGGATCAAGCACGTCAAGTATGGCAAAGATGCAACTTTGTCTGAAGCTTATGATTCTAATGCTGATTCTAAGTATTGTTGGAATTTATAAAAACCTTTTATCATATTAACACATTAATAATCACGAGTACGCAGCGGAATTTAGGATCACGTATAGACAAGTAATTAACATAAACAATAAAGAAACGCGTACCTTTTAGCGATGGATTAAACACCTTTATCGAACCACCAATAAAGATCAAAGTATGATCTCTCTAAGAATACACACACAATACGTTATAGCAAATAATTAAGTATGCTAGTACCGATCGTGATAAGCTAACCAAATACTTGTTTTCTTAAAACAAATAAAGTGCAAAACTAACAACCTAATGTGTTAGTTTTAATTGCTTTGTATAACAAACGAGAATCGCAAATTTTGGTTTTGGTTCTGTCGTTGGGTATCTCTACCATTAATGAGGTATCATCTCATTATATATACAATGCATGGTATAGTCGGTTACCAAAACCAAAACCAATTAGGAAAATAAGATTTACATAAAAAACCAAATAAAAAGAATTAATATAAATTTATCTTTTATTTGTTTTATATATAAATTCTTATAGTTAACTTTTAACTATCATTTGTAAGACTCAATTAATTAACTAATTAATTAACGTTCGTAATAGCTTATCACTGATTAAAATATTACGCATAATATATTAACGTATAATTGTTTTACGTATTAACGCGTGCGTCTCCTTAGGCTCGGGACGACTTCCGGACATATATTATTTACGTGTACATATTCCTTCAGCTCCCACTTGGACATGTACAATAATATAATATAATAACATTGGTTAGCGTCTAGCAACACGTCAATGCTCCCGGAACCTCTCGAGTGTAGTTTTCCATAAAATACAATTAAATGACTTAAACATTTACAATCCCTTTGTTTCTCAAATGCCATGTTAATAATGGATATGGATCATAGTCATTCCATTTTAACTATTCTGTTTCTCGCATTACATAATTAATATAGATTACCAATCTAATCGAGACAAATCTAGATCACCATTGGGTATGGCCATACAAACATCTAATTAATTAACGAGGGGCCCAATAGCATTATTCTTCAAACCTAGTTGAATGAACAAATTCTATCTTGACTACACGTGCCTCTTACATGCTTCAAGATACAAATGACTATAGTCTTTATTACTACCTTATTCAGGATAGCGTTAGATCTATAGCAAAAAGTACCATCCACATATATAAGACCTGCTTGCATCTCAAGTCAAAGGATTTAGTAATGTAAATCATTTACAAGTTTCACTTAAAGACGCCGATCCATAAAGTGATTGACTTGTTAGTAGGAGATGTCCAATATACAACTTTTGGATATCGTATGAGTTGGTGAACCGTTCTTGCATATTCTACGAATATTACCATCTCTCATATATGTCTTAATTCAATTATATTCCCATATAATCAATCGACATAGACAATTTAGAATAACATATTATTCAAGGATTTAAACATGCAAAAATAGGACCAATAAATATTAAAGAAAACGAATATATCCAATACTTCAATTCATAAAATAAATATTGTTTAACAATATCCTTTATCCAAATACTAAAACAGATTACATGAAACTACTAGCAGGACGAAGTCCCATGCTCCTAGCATGTTGAGTAAGCTTTTTACCAGGTAAAGCCTTCGTAAAAGGATCTGCTAGATTATTATCTGTATGAACTTTAACTAGATCAACCTCACCTAATTCGATACATTCTCGAACATAGTGATATATCCTTTGATAGTGTCTGGCGCCTCTCTGAACTCCCGGTTCGTTAGTTATGATGATTGCACTTGAATTGTCACAATACATCTTTATAGGTTCTTCATTGGTAGGAACTACACCAAGTTCTCCAATAAACTTCCTCATCCAAACAGCTTCCTTTACAGCTTCAGAAGCAGTGATATATTCAGCTTCTGTGGCAGATTGTGCAGTAGTACTTTGTTTGGAGCTCTTCCATACTACCGCGCCTCCGTTCAAAACGAAAACATACCCAGTTTGAGATTTAGTGTCATCTCTATCGGTTTCGAATCCAGCATCACAATAACAATTAACTTGCAGCTCAGTAGCTTCAGGATTTCCACCATAAACCAAAAACGTATCCTTAGTATGTCTTAAATACTTAAGAATATTTTTCACATCAGTCCAGTGACTTTCACCTGGATTTTGCTGAAATCGGCTTGTAATATTTTGCGCGAACGCAACATCAGGTCTTGTGCATCTCACAGCATACATAATAGATCCTACAGCCAAAGCATAAGGAACATTTTGCATACGCTTCATCTCTTCAGATGTAGTAGCACCTTGTGTTTTATTTAAGTCAGTGTGCACTTGCATAGGAATGAGACCACGCTTGGAATTATCCATTCTATACTTCTTCAAGATCTTATCAAGATATGCATTTTGACTTAGTCTAATTAACCGCTTCGATCTATCTCTATAGATTTTGATTCCAAGAATAAATGCCGCTTCCCCTAAATCTTTCATAGAAAAACACTTCCCAAGATAGGTCTTTACCTCTTGTAAACTTGGAATATGATTTCCCATAATGATTATGTCATCAACATACAAGATTAGGAAAACAACATTACTCCCACTAGCTTTTTGATATACACATGGCTCATCCAGATTTTGATCAAAACCAAACTTTTTGATTTCTTCATCAAATCTTTTATTCCAGCTTCTTGATGCTTGCTTAAGTCCATAAATGGATCTTTGAAGCCTACATACTTTTCTGGGATGCTTAGGATCAACAAAATCTTCAGGTTGTTCCATATAGATTTCTTCTTCCAAGTAACCATTCAAGAACGCGGTTTTTACATCCATTTGCCATATCTCATAGTCATAGTACGCTACTATAGCTATGAGAATCCTAATAGCTCTCAAATCTGCAACAGGAGAAAAGGTTTCCTCATAGTCAACACCATAAGTTTGTGTAAACCCTTTTGCTACAAATTGAGCTTTATAGGTGTGTACAATGCCATCCATGTCCGTCTTCTTCTTGTAAATCCACTTACCCTTTATGACCTTCGCATTGGGTGGTAAATCTACAAGTCTCCAGACATGATTATCATACATAGATTGCATTTCCGCATTCATAGCAACAATCCACCTATCGGATTCAGAATCCAATATTGCATCTCTGTAGTTAGTGGGTTCATTAAGATCCCCTAAACTATGTTCCTCGACTTCTACATTTAGACATAGTCGTTCAGGTGCTTTGATTGTTCTTTTTGATTTACGAATGGGGACAACATCCTCTTCTTGAGTTACATCAGGTGCAAGACTTTCTTCCTCAATTGGATGTTCGCTAGTAGTTTCAGAAGGTAAAATATCTTCATCCTCTAGTTCTACAATCCTCCCACTCTCTTTTTGAACTATGAGATTCTTTTCAAAGAAATCTGCATACGTCTCAACAACTATTTTGTTTTCAGGTGGGTAGTAGAAATAGTAACCCATAGTTTCCTTAGGGTAACCTATGAAGACACACTTAACCGATCTTGATTGAAGTTTGTCAGGCGTGTGACGTTTCACATGAGCCTCACAACCCCAGACCTTTAAGTAAGACAAGTTAGGAACTTTTCCATGCCATAGTTCATATGGAGTCTTGTCAACCTTCTTGGTTGGAACCATATTGAGAATGCGTACAGCAGTCTCCAGAGCATAATCCCAAAAGGATAGTGGCAAAGTAGAAAGACTCATCATTGATCGAACCATGTTTAGCAAAGTTCGATTTCTCCTCTCAGAAACACCATTGTGTTGTGGTGTGTAAGGAGGAGTCAGCTGTTGGATAATTCCACTAGCCTTTAGATAATCTTTAAATTCTTGACTAATATATTCACCACCACGATCTGATCGAATGGCTTTAATAGTCTTCCCGAGTTGATTTTCTACTTCATTTTTGAATACCTTGAATGTTTCAAAGACTTCATGTTTATGTTTAAGCAAATAAACATAACCATAACGACTATAATCATCAGTAAAGGTAATGAAGTATGTAGCACCTTGCTTTGACACATGTCTAAGTGGACCACATACATCGGTATGGATTAATCCAAGTAGATCTTTCACCTTTTCCGTTTTATGCGAAAAAGATTTCCTTGTCATCTTGCCCGATATACAAGAAACGCATTGATCAAACGGTTCACTATCCGTTGAGTTTAAAAGTCCATCATGTTGTAACTTTTCAATTCGCTTCTTGCTAATATGAGCAAGTCGACAATGCCAAAGATAAGTCGAATCTAAACTTGCTTTAGATTTCTTATTGCTAATCGAATACATTGAATTCACAATTTGCAAAGTAGGATCATGCATATCAATTTCATAAATACCATTAACAAGGATACAATTAAAATAAATCATATCATTAAAAGAAACCGTCATACCAGAATCCGTAAATTTATGTATAAATCCTTTATCATGCAGACAAGAAACTGAAACAACACCTCTAGTAATAGTAGGTGCATAATGACAATCATCCAAAACAAGAATTAAACCATTAGGTAAAACTAAGTCAAAACTTCCAATAGCTTCTACTTCAGCACGTACGCCGTTTCCAACATACAAGTAGACAGCACCTTGCTTCAGCTTCTTTGCTCCTCTAAGTCCCTGTTTTGTGTTACAAATATTAGTACCACAACCAGTGTCATACACCCAGGAATTTTTAGAACAAGCAAATAATTCAATAGTATAAATACCTGAAGAAGTGGACGATCCAACTTGCTTCTTCTTTTTCATCAACTCAGCTAGATAAACAGGACAATTCCTCTTCCAATGTCCAACCTCTTTGCAGTGGTGACATATGGAATCTTTTGCCGGATGCTCTTTCTTATAAGGTTGAGGCTTTTTAGGTTTAGGAGGATAAGAATTTTTAGGACCCTTATCCTTACCTTTACCTTTAGCCTTACCTCCTTGTGGTTTGTACTTCTGGATCCTACCACCTTGGATCGCCATCACTTGTGGTGTAGAAGAAGATGCAACATTTGACTTCTTGTTCTTCTTAACTCCTTTCTCAAATTCAATAAGCAAAGAATGAACTTCACTAATTGTCTTCCCCATGCTTTGCATATTGTAATTTTGCACAAAGCCCTCAAAATCACTCGAAAGTGAATTGAGGATCAAGCTGACAGAGACAGCTTCTGGAAGAACATAGTTGAGAGTTGCCAAATGATCCAAATAGCTTTTCATCAATAGAACATAATCGCTAACGGATTGACCCTCTTCCTGCTTGCATGAATGGAAAGTGTGTACTAACTCTTGTAGTTCGACACCAGGAGGCTTTCCATACATCTGTTGGAGCTCAGTTATCATGTCCTTAGGACTTTTGTATTCAAATTGCTGATAAAGCGATGGAGACATAGTTCCAAGCATTAAACAAGCAACTTCATTATGACGATCATAAAGAGCATTCCATTCTACTAATTGTTCATTAGTAGCATTAGCACCAGGATGGTCAGGCCAAGGATTGTCATACACATCCTCTAGTTTCTCCACACGCACAACTAGTTTGAGCGCGCGTAACCACTCATTGAAGTTAGGACCAGTAAGTTGTTGCTTCTCAAGCATCGACCTGAAAGCCGAACTGTTTTGTTTGGTTTGGGCATTATTCATTGCCATCTACAAATAAACAAAGTTCAATAATTTAGTATTTTCGATAATACTCCCTTTATAGAAAATTAAATACACATGTCTATAAATAAACAATTAATTTTCTAAAAGCTAGAATCCACCAAGACATACCACCACCGCATCAGTTGATCTGCTAGTGATGATGATATTCAAGGGGTAATTGACGTTCAATAATTGCATCCAATACAACTTCTAGAATTATGGGACTCAACTTTATATCCATCACTTGTGACAATTCAAAAGTGAAAAAGTGAGCATGTTTATCCCATCTATTGCCACGAGTTAAGGTCTCACCTATCTTAACTTGCTTAAGTCGTCCAACTAAAACTGTGATTATATAGCACCGACGTCTCACAATCGAGTGTATTATATCACCTTGGGTTACAAAATCACCACAGTCTCACGTATGGTGAAAGAGTAAGTGCAAGTGCTTTTACACGTTGGATGGCAAATAAACTTATTTCAAAGGGTATAAATTTTGACAATTCAAAACATGTACAAAGAAGCATGCAACATCTTTGTATCATGATAATTTATAAAATTTACTCAATTTGTTAATTATAAATATCACTTATTTAACTTACAATTCAATTGTATAAATAGTGATATCATAAAAATTGACGATTCAACATGTATTCTATTTAAAGAAGTTTAATTTTATCACGGGAAAAGATTAAAGAATGATTAAAATCATTCAAACCCTAGACCATTCGCGGCTTCCTAAATAGTATGCAAGATAAGGAGACTACAAGTAGTCAGGTATTATAGGGCAATGGTATCTACAAGACCGAAGTCTTGATGAGTCTTCCCGAACCTTAGCCTTGCAACTAGATAGTACTTTGCAAATTACGTCATTAATAAAATTTTACAACTTTAAAATAGAAAACAAATTATAAACTTGATTCTTGCTAATCACGGCGTGAGTTAGATTTAAAACCATGTAAGGGCGACTCATTTGTTGCCACATATGATCGTGCAAGAACAAGATTATAATAAATCAAATTTCATATAGTTTTAGTCCGGTTTATTTTTATTTTTCAAAAAACCCTTTGCTTGAACCATGATATATAACAATTATAATCAAAAGCAAAACAAATAAACATTAACCTAAAACATATACCCAATTAACAATTAATCACATACTTCATGCATACCACATCTATCATGACTTCAATTAAATCAATTAATTCATGATCCATGGTAAACTTGCATGATTCCCATGGATCGAACCATAAATTTAACAATTAACAACGTGATAAATAACGACTAAGTAACAATTAACAACATATTTATCAACAAAAATTGCATACAACTTAGGGTTTGTCTAATTAATTTTATTAACCCTAATTAGGGTTTATGAAAAACTAATCTTCAAATAAAATAATTCAAACGCCATCATAGTAAGTTTACACAATTTTATCTCTTTCGTTATTTTTAATGTAATTAAAAGCTATACGAACGGCTCGTGATGCCACTGTTGGAATTTATAAAAACCTTTTATCATATTAACACATTAATAATCACGAGTACGCAGCGGAATTTAGGATCACGTATAGACAAGTAATTAACATAAACAATAAAGAAACGCGTACCTTTTAGCGATGGATTAAACACCTTTATCGAACCACCAATAAAGATCAAAGTATGATCTCTCTAAGAATACACACACAATACGTTATAGCAAACAATTAAGTATGCTAGTACCGATCGTGATAAGCTAACCAAATACTTGTTTTCTTAAAACAAATAAAGTGCAAAACTAACAACCTAATGTGTTAGTTTTAATTGCTTTGTATAACAAACGAGAATCGCAAATTTTGGTTTTGGTTCTGTCGTTGGGTATCTCTACCATTAATGAGGTATCATCTCATTATATATACAATGCATGGTATAGTCGGTTACCAAAACCAAAACCAATTAGGAAAATAAGATTTACATAAAAAACCAAATAAAAAGAATTAATATAAATTTATCTTTTATTTGTTTTATATATAAATTCTTATAGTTAACTTTTAACTATCATTTGTAAGACTCAGTTAATTAACTAATTAATTAACGTTCGTAATAGCTTATCACTGATTAAAATATTACGCATAATATATTAACGTATAATTGTTTTACGTATTAACGCGTGCGTCTCCTTAGGCTCGGGACGACTTCCGGACATATATTATTTACGTGTACATATTCCTTCAAGTATAACACAACTCATAAAGCTTTTTCTACATTTGCTTTCCCTTTGACTTGGGAATTGTCAAATTCCAGCGATGCCAGTCTTGAAGAAATTATGGAAGCCCTGCGTTTGAATGATGATATTGCACAAGCCTTGGGAGTATCTGGTGATCAGCCCAACAATGAACAGTTGTTTGTGCCTATTCCAGATCCCGCAGGTTTAGGTGTTACAGGGTCTCTTTCTCGAGTTATTGAGGAGTGTTCCCTTCGACTTGAGGGTTTGAAGAAAAATCTTGCTGAAGGGTGTTTGTCTATTGAAGATGTTTGCGGCTTCATGAGATTTGCTTTCCTGCAAGAGCTTGTTGAAGGTGATATTCCTTTCTTCTCGCAAACCTGTTCTCGAAGCGCATTTTGATGTTGGGGAAACAATGAATTTTCAATTTAGAGAATGAGTGAAGAGAAATAATTTTGGCTAGAAGAACCACGTCAGTTTCTATTTCGGTTGTCTCACTAATTAGTTTTTGCTCTTTCTTTATGGTTGATGTTTTTTAGTATTTGCGTGGGTTAGATGAAAGTTGTTTCCACCGTGTATGGTTAAATAATTAAGTTAGATTTATAGAGCTTAAAACATCAAATATGAGTTTCAGAATATTTATATGAATGCTTTAGTTATTTAGTCTCACTACTGGGAGAGCTTATTCGATCTTCGAACGTCGATTATTCTATCTTTATTGTTCTTCTATCTTATTATCAATCCACTTCGTATCACCGAACTTTCAAATCTGAATAGGTTCTACAGTATGCTATGTATCCGTATTCCTTGAATTTGTCTTTTCTATTCTAACCAGGGAAGTATGTCGATATGCTTTATAGGGATTCTGAACTTGCAAGCCTTTAGAGTCTTATGTGATTCTCTTGTAGTAGCAACTATATACTGCCTTTGAGCCTTAAGGTGCCATTATATTTGCGGTTAAATAGCACACAGCTTCTGAATACTAGTTCCCTCAATGTTTGATGGTATTTTCGCATTATCTGATTGTCTTTTTGGTTCGTTTTGACAGGTTATATGGATATTAGTTCTGATGAAGGGTCCGAGTCGGACTTGAAATGTGATCTGATTGCATCTGAATAATAGAAAAGAACAACAATGAAACTACTTCAACATCAAAACTCCTCCCTCCCTATTCCACATCAGTCACCATCTTCAAGACAATTGGAAAATTTTATAGTGGGTCTTTTTGAGAAATATGAACTGGTAATGTGAGTAGTAATGTGGGTCTTATTGGATCTTCTAATAATATGGGTATTGATGTTGATGAAAACGAAAAATATGAACTCGTAATTTGGGTTTAATGACTGAATCTTTTTTTTTCTTATTTATATGGTTATCATTTGTTTTTTTTCTTTTTGAAGGATAGTGTGTTATTAATGTTTTAGAAACGCTTGTTTTAATTTATAGACTTTAGCTTTGCTACGAATGAAATTGTTTTTTTTCATTCAATATATGACGAACAATTGCGCTTAAAGATGTTGCTTTGGGATGTGTTTATGTTTTGCAAGAGGGAAACTACACTTACAATACCCATACATTTTTTTATAAAAAACAAACGGTCTTGTTAGATCCAGATTCAGACATTTACGCATCCGATTTAGATTCAGATGTGCGATTCAAATTCAGAGCCTCTTATTAAACAAACATCACCTAAATGTAATTATGTTGAATAAGATAAGGGTACTATAGTCATTTTAAGGTAATATTGGTATAATCGGAACAAATTTGAAAGTTCATTTTTAAAGTCACGAGATAAAAAAGTAAGTGTTTAAATTCGACACATTTCAGAAAGTAAGTTGATATTATTTAGCTTTTACCCTTAATTTTTAAGACAAAGGAAACATCAAAAAGTAAAAATGCTGAAACAAAAAAACTAGCTATCATTGATAGTCATTTAATCTTTACATGTTGGTTGCAAAAAATGTACAAACATAATGTCAAAAAACTTTACAGTGAACAGACTTCCAAATATATCAAATTTAGAATCCAAAATTGGAAGTGAAACAAAGTATACTTTCAAAATTTGGTCAAAGATATGGATTTTGAACTTGAAAATTCGTTCACCATAAGCCAAAGTTAATGGCGAAATGAGTTTGCAATAGTTAAAGAAATGAACTTTTAGACGTGTAAGATTCTTTTAAATACACAAAGCCTATTGAACAATCGAAAGCTTTTTATTTTTTATGTTAAAAAAAACCTAAATCTTTTTATGACTAATTTTGCGCTTACTAATATATCACTACTATGCAAGCGTTTGTCGAAAGAAACTTATTTGTAGGGACGAAACCAGGACACACAAATTGATCAGGTGCCTTTATAATAAACTTAATAATATCACAAACACAATTTTTAAGGACAACGTGCATTTGAAACAAATATAACAAAAATCGAAGTTTTTTAACATATTTAACAGTACGCAATAAAAATTTATGGTGTTCCGGAATCCACCCTGGTTCCATCCCTGTTTGCGGCCCAAAGGTGGATTAGGCCATCAAATGCTCCTCCACATATGCCACCTTCAATTAAAAGATGAGTTTGACTCGATAGTAATTTGGGCAAGGAGTTACATTTCCTATTGTTTTTCATTTCATGTAAACCATGTTTTACACAAAAGATAATAACATATTTTTCTCATTTTTTTCACGTGATATAACTTCATTTCTAACAAATTGTTAAAAATGTTATAAATAAGTTGTTATTTGGCATATTTGGTTAACTATATATGAATCGACCATTTTATTTGTTAGTATTTCGCTAAAACAACATGGTTTTTCTAATTAAATCATAGGTTATATAGATTAGGCCATCAAATGCAACTCCACATACTAGTATCATTACAATTGCCTTCTTTCATACAAAGAAAGAAAATATATTTACAATTTACAAAACAAGAGAATATATGATTCTGACAACACTTAAAATAATAAGAGAATTGATATATATGCCTAAAGATATGGACCTAAAAACATACCTAATGCTATTATATTGACACGTGTCTTTGATTAAAAAACCCAGTCGATATTCTATATTATTCCAAATATGCCCTCCAACTTCCTAAACTTTAGTGCTCCATATTTTCTTTCTTTGACACAAAGCTTGTTTCACTTTCTTCTCACGTATCTATAGGTTCTCTTATATAGCTTCTACATACTTGTGGATATAAGCTTATCTTATATCACAGTTAATCACATAAATCCTTGTTTCTTGAAAGAAATCACATACATCATATGATCACACCATTAGGGCCCATAAGAATTTTGATACAAAAACCACCATTTGATATTGAACATTCTTTGTTTCATACTTATTTTTACCTCAACATAAAACTTTGTGATTGCTGCATTACAAGAAATATATCTGTAACTCAATAATAATTATCATATCGTATGCATCACTAGAATCTAGTGAGTACCAATTTGTATATATAACCTTATTATAAACATGGGCATTGATCTTGTGAAGAGTTTATAGTTAAGGCCTTAAGGGTTTTAAAACATAAACGTAATAATTAAGGATGTTGAAACGAGATGATGAAGAGATAAACGGGAAAATCATTGTGAGAACAGATGAGATGCAGATTTTGAACTATTTTAATTAAATATAGGGGTAGATTTGGAATAATAAATTATATGAGTTTGAACTCATCAACAATGACACGTAGCACTTTAATATTGTTAGGCTCAAGTTTAGGTCTAGTTATTTAGGTCTGATTATCATTTTCAAATGATAATTAGGAAAGAATAATGATATGAACCACCGACGAAGACTAAAAGTCGTACCACTAAACCACCGTCAAGTCTCTAATAATACCACCCTAGACTCTTTTCCCACATATATATTAAATCTCGTGTTGTATGCCTTGCACTACTAGCAATAGCGATGGAGGCGCCGCCAATATACAGAAGCAAAGAAATAACATCTACCTCACTTCTAGCTTGTCGTAGATACACAACATGTTGTGTCACTATGTGATTTAAACAGAGAAATCCAGGTGTAGAAACATGAAACTAAACCACCAATGTCATATTTAACCAATGCAACCCCAAATCTAGATCCATTCAAGGGATACATGATAGATCAACATCAACCAACAATATTAGTAGCAAATGCAATAAATATTGACGAAAGGAGGATAAAAGAGATTGACGACAAGCTTGCTAAACCTAAAATGAATATGTGGTGCAAGATGGGGGTGCTTTATACAAAGTATTTGCCAGGGTAGAACCAAATTACTATCTTAACCTCAAAATGAAATGAATATTGAATGTTTGTCTAGGTAAGTAAACGACTAAAACGTGACATGGAATAAAGTCATGACCATTTGGACATGTCCAATACAAAATTAAAAGGGATATTTACAAAAAGAGACCAAAGAGGGGTATTGCAAAAGTGTCCCAAAATAAAGTTTTTTGCGAAAATAGCTTAAGGCAACCAAGACAACTGGGCAACTTTGGCAGAATAGTTTCATTGGTTGCCATGTGTCCGTATAGAAGTACCAAAGTTGTTAAATAGTACGTATGTGTAAGGTATTGTCGAGTATACGTTTTTTATGTGTAAGGTATGTATTTATTAGGCAGCATGTACAATTAAGCAACTTAATTTTGAGCAACCTGTTTTTTTTGTCATTTTGGCATCTGATGGTTGTTTAAAATAATATTTAATCAACGGGCAACTTGTACCTTGAGCAACTTTAATTTGGGCAACCAAACTAATAAATTTCCAAACACTTAAAAATCCTTCTAAAACCCCACCTAATTCCTTTATTTTACTAGTTCATCAAAAAAAATTTCATCAAAACTCTTTAAATAAAAATCCTTTCCCCCAAATTTAAATCAAACATTTAATCATGTTCATCAAAACCCTCTTTTTTCTCGCATTGATATATGACACTTAATTTTATTTTTATGTAAAAACAAAATAAAAACAATTTCTAAAGTCTTGCAGAAAAATCATATCAAACACCCGTATGGAGATGATAAAAAGTTAGATTTGCGTGTACGATTTCAAAGTGGATGGTTCGTATTTAACTGTTGGTGAATCACCCATTTGTTTTTCTATTGATGTGGATCCATGTGTTTAAGAAACGGGTTCCTATTGCTGAAACACGTATATATTGTAGGTCAATTGTTTTTCTATGAAGTTTAGTAAGTGACAAGCTTTGGCACATAAGTTTTGTGTCCAATCAGGTGTATTATTGTTGATTATGTTGTGGGTTGTGGAAGACGTTGGTGGTTGTATACTTTTTATCAGAGTATAACCAGTGAATTCTTTTTTTGGTTGTTTTGTGCAATGGTTGGGCAATGTCTAGGTAGATAAACCAGATGCCAGTCGTTGGGCTTCAGTCCAGACTTATTACATGTCTAAAGTACAAGCTAATATCATCCACAATGTTAATCCAAGTTATCTTATGTTTATCTGTTATAGTAGAGAACCAAATTGTTCTAATGTTAATTGCAGTAAGTCACAAGGTTTGGCGCATAGATTTAGTGTCCATTTAGGTTTGAGTTCATACACAAGATATTCCCCATAGGAGAAAAAATGGTTTTATGTTATACTAAGACAATGAAAGGGAAGAACATGCTATAAGAAACTGTATGTAGTTGTCATAATCAACAAAACTTCCAATTAAAAAAAGTAAATGCATATCCACTTAACATACGTGAATACATATCCAAGCGAAGTTTAACATACGTTACCTTAGCTGGTAAGTTTAACGGTACTAACATAAAATAGGAAATTAAGAAACATAAATAAATATCCAAGTGAAACTTAAAAGGTAAGTCTAACACAATTTCAGCCTTGTCCAAATCCAGCGGATCTAAGGTTAGCTGCACTCTGTAGGCTGTAACCTATTCCTGACCCAACCAGTTTGACCAACGTCTCTATATAGGTACAATTTGAATAGGCAAAATTTTCAACAATTTCGTAAGTCATGTCTACTATGTTATACAAAAGATGATCAGTACAAAATGGGATTAGAAGCAGACCTTCTCCTGTTATTTTAAAAGGGCCCCAGAATTTTGTCCATCCTGGAGTGAAATCAATTTGAGCATTAATATTAGGATCATGGTAGGGCATAGAAAACAGTCGGTTCCACGTTTTCTCGATGGGCATGTTTTCCATTACCCACACATCAGCAACGTGTGTGTTATCGAAGTTACGGACCAGGCAAAGCCCTTGTTCTACTACCCCCAAAACGATCCTTTACTTCCTATTCCCATATCAGGAACAACAAGTTCATGAAATGTTTCAAATTGCAAATCAATATAAACAATTCTACAAATATCGTGTTGCCCAAGCGGCAACCAATATAAACGACCTTGGTAATAGACACCACTTCCATATATATTGTCCAACTGTGGAAAAACTCCGACAGTTTTCAAGTTCCTTTTATCTACAGAGAAAATCTTAATTGTTTTGTTTCTTTTCGCAATTGAGACCACCTTGTAATCCCCACCCTATGATTCTACCAAATCCCAAATCATATCCGTACGGATGCTGCGTATCAAAAGCTAATTCAACGTTATGGTTATCGCGTGTCGCCGAGTTGTAAAGTGATACCCCACTTCTCAACTCGACGAATAGCAATCCGTTGTACGAACCTATTACTTTAACAAAGTCGTTAGCATTGAGCGGATGACCCATACCTGTGAACAGTTGAGCCTGGTCATTTATAACGTCATCTGTTAGTGACATAGTCATCACACCATCATTTGTTATATATACTAATCGTTTGTTTGTTGGTGCCTGGGCATGGGACTCAATGAAAGTTGCATTGGTTATTACTGAAAACCAACTTTTGCAGACAGTTTTGTAAAGTAATAACGTCGACACCGGTAGATTTATGAACATTATGAACAAAAGATCAAAGCACATATCCTGGAAGCTAGCCATTTTTTCTTACGATGGTATTTGTTTTGTAGAAATATGAAGTAGAAAGTTTTTTGTGTTTAATCATGTATTATGTATGGTTTTTTTATAGTCGAATAAGTTTAACTGTTGACATTCTTAGTGGGTGGTTATTTCTGCAGGAACATGTACACATTGTATATATGTTTGAATACACGATTTGTTCAAACTTCCACGTATTTTCCAAAGTTTTAATTCTGAAATTTATTTCGTTAGACATATTGGTTTATGGTTAATCACGTTTATTTATTTTTGTAATTTTATTTGGTTTGTAATGATAGTAACTTTGTGTATCAACAAGAATGATCATGGCCCAACACTTTAGAAAAGGCCAGATCATAAATAAAAAGCCCAATACTTTTTATAGGGCCAACGTTTTCATAATTGACAAATTATATAAAGGGCCTTGATAAATATGAAATTTTCAATGTTTGATCCTTCACAAAAGTTGCTTATATTTCATCTAATATTCATAATAAGTCATAATGTATGTTTATATAAAAAGTTAAAAAGTCAAGTTTGATCAAATAATCTAGCTTTTTCGTCTAACTTGTTAAATCTGCTTATTTTGTTGATGATTTTCAAAACTAATCAATATTCCATAAGTTTTCTTCTATGATAATCATTTCCTAAAAATTTCTACTACTGTCATTAAGTAGATAAGTTGTTTCGACTTATTCAGCTCATTGGATAAACCATTTTTTAGATTTAGCTAGTTCTGGCTTATGAGCTTAATAATCCCTAGGGAAAATTTAATTTAATGAAGAATGTAATTTGTTTGAGCTTATTTGGAAGAGCAGAACTTCAGATATAGCTTATTTAGAGATGTACCATATTCTATATTAAGGCAAACTCAAAATATTGGGCATCTAGTTATAGGGAAACCTAGAATTTAATTGTCATTTAACAAATAAAAGCCTAATTAAATAATAAGTAAAATATTGGGCATCTAATTATAAGGCAACCATTAACTACGTTTTCATAACTGACTAATTCTTTAAAGGGCCATGTTTATAGTTCTCTCACAGGGCCTCATTTAGACATGTAACTTATTTTATTTTAGAACACCTCAAAATATTGAGCATCTAAAATTAGGGCAACCTGACAATTAAATGACATTTAACAAAAAAAATTCTAATTAAATATTAACATTCTGAATTATGAGGAGAGTTGGTGTCAATTGTCAAATTTCTAAAGTTCAATGCACCTGCTAATATAGATCCTCGGTTTTTTGATATTATGCATCTATTTAATATAGATCCTCGATTTTTTCTTCTGTTTATCTGTTATAGCACATAACCAAATCTATTCTAATTTTAAGTGGAGTAAGTCTCAAGGTTTGGCCATACTGTTTAGTGTACATTTATATTTGAGTTCATACACAAGATATGCCCCATAAGAGTAACAAATGGTTTTTTGTTATACTAAGATAATTTTAGGAAAGAACAGGTTACAAGAAAGTGTATGTAGTTGCCATAATCAACAAAACTTCCAACTTGTGGGTCCACTAGTTGTAGATCTTGCAGCCTGTTAAGGATGGTGAACGACTTCTGTAATCACAAGTCTATTCACAGAGAGACTCTAATGAAATACAAAGTATTAGTGTGGAATACAAATACTAGGAATAAGAAGAAACAAAATAACTAGATAAATAACTTGATCCTTCTAACACCCCCAATTTACATTGCGCAGCGGAAATATACAATTGGGTGTTATTAACAAACTTCATTTCACAAACTCTTTAAACACCCAAAAACAGTATATTTAGGAATAAATATGGAAATAATTTAAATCAATGTCTAAAACCTTCAATCCCAAGTAAAATCAGTTTAAAATATATCAGAGTAGCGTACAGGTTCCCCTAGGATCTTAATCAAAACAACAAACCTTTTACCAAAATACTTGACCATTTAATGTATGTTTATGACAATAGGGAAAGAAATCTGTTTTAGACCAAATTACTACAAAAGCAATCCCGCAATCCTTCTCTAGCAAGCTCCGCAATTCAACAACTTCAAGTACCTGGAATACATGCTTAAAATCATCAACACAAAGGTTGAGCAAGTCTATTGGTTTTACAAAACATAATTGAACACATCGTAAAAATCATTCACTATTGTTTAATAGAATTGTGGCCATACAATCCATTAATCAGGTATATCATATTATAGCAGTAGCTGTTGAATTGTATTAAGCTCATGACACCGACCCCTTAACTTAGTCACCCACGCCAAATGCCAGCATGACTAGAAAAATTACCAGTGCCCCTACTAGGGTATTAATTCAAGAATACCAATTCTCATTCACGTAAAATTATCCTTCCCAGCGGGTTACTCAGCGTAAAGCCCTGGTCTCGGATAAGGTTGTCAGCCCAATAGTACTATTATTAGAATAAGCGGCTATTCCCAACTCGCAACATCAAGTCAGAAGATAGTTAACGGCTCATGAATTTAGGGTCTTTTGCAATTAGGTACTTGTACAATTCATTTCATCAAATGCAACAAAGGCAACATCGGGTCTAACAATTACTCATGACATGTGTTCATTTTACTTCAAATAGCATGTATCCCCCTCGCGGGTTTTAAAATCATTAAAACAAGTAGAAAGCGAGGCTATAGACTCACCTGAAATAATAGCAGTAGTAAGACGATCTTCGACGATAGTTGATGCCCGATAAACACAATAACCGCAACATATCAAATAAGGCGCGTTCATCAATAATAACTCGAGTAAAATCCATACTTAGTAATATCAAACTCAAAATCATAAAATCACAATCAATCCAAAATAAAAATAATACAAGTGACCTTTTACTCCATTCTATATGTTCATTCTTTTAGTTAACTCCTTCGATAAAAATCTGTCGGTACACACCAAATGTACAAGCTCATTTACCCCACTTAAACACGTCAAATTTTTATGATACTAATCAGAAACTTCACTTACTATATATAGAAAGGCCTGTTAAAAACTCATCAAAATATTTAACATTTAAAGTTCCCTGCCCGACACATCTTTGAACTACAAAAACCGGACAGTTTTACGTCAACAATTCATATAGTCTTTTAACACATTTATTTTTCTCCGTTTATGAAACCGACACTCAACTTTGAAAATAAACTCGACCTCCTCATACTTAACATTCAAAATCAGTCCATGACATATTTAAAAATCCATTTTATAGTCCCCGAGATTCGATCCAAATATCGACAACAATTATATATTGTGTCGATACTCGTCTCCCGGTACACGAAATAATCAAACTAACGTAACTTTTCGCTCGTTTGGAGCTAGAAGTCCTACCTTATACCAAAACGAAGCTAAAAACATCCTCTACAACAATATCTAAATAGTTCATCTCAAATTCAAACTCATATATTCATAAAATTAACTTTAATAATCTGTTTAAAAATATATATTTAAATATCCTTCAAAATTAATTTTTCACCACATTTTAACCCTATTTTTACCACTATAATCATTTTTACACTACTACTTTCAATCATAACACACTAAATCATACTAGATGATCAAATCATAAAAACCCAACTCAAAAATATCATCATGCAATCATCAAAACTAACGTATAAACACATAAACACCTACATACAACAACAATTTAAGATCAAAACATATGATTTTCATCCAAAAATGGGTTTTTCAAAAATGTCAATGCATGTAAGAAATTTTTATACTAATGTGTATAGATTGATGAAACTAAGATGGGTCTTTGATTAGAATTAAGAGATTCAATCTCAAAAATCAAAACCAAGGGGTGTTTGTTCTTGTTTGGTGGACGGACAAAGAAAGAAAAAGAGGAGGGAGAGAGAAAATTTGCATGTGTTGTGGTTGTGTATGTGTTTTTGTTTTTGTTTTTCCATTTTATATGGGGAAAGTTTAGGGTAGTTTTTGCCAATTGTGATTCTTTTGGACCAAAGTGCAAATACCTTTTTAAAAAGCGGGATATGACTGTTAGTCACTTTTGAAAATTTTTACGGGTCTCGGGTTTCATAAAAATGTTTCTCAAAACTTAAAACGCACACAAAATATGATATCATATAGTCCCGGCACGACTTAATACGACATTAAAATAAAAACATCAAAATATTAAACATGGACATGTTTAAAATAAAATGTAAAATTTCTCGGGCATCCGTCGATATCGTCATCACTAATAATTCTCGCAACTCGTCAAAACGTAAAAATAAAATTTCAACATCATCCAAATCAAATTACCAATCGTCATAATAATCAACCTCGTCAAAAATTTCAAAAATATACGTAAAAATATAATTAAATAATGACCACGGTTTTGGGTTGTTACATCCTACCCTCCTAAAAGAGAGCGACGTCCTGGCGCTCAACCCGCCTCACACTCGCACTTCCTCACTTCTAGAGTCAACGTGACCTCTTATTCTCAAGAGATACTCACGTCTATTACTACACTTCAACTCATTCTTATGATATCACCATATCCACAACTATTACTACACTTCAACTTTCATTCCAATATCTTTATCTTTCGCTTTCTTAGAAAGGTACAAACCATGAAACCATTAATCACTAGACCAATATGATCCATAAATTTTTAATTTGGGTAGACATCCAAGCCTAAAAAGAAGCACAAAAGATCTGGAAGTAATTACTTCCTTTTGTTTTTACAGGACATTGCTTGGTTGAGGTCCATTACAAGCATGAAAAATACTGAATTATGGTAAGGCCATAACTTCATCATGTTCATTATGTGTAGATATCCACTTTAGTAAATCTGAATGTTAACTTCGATGTGAGTGAGTATGAAGGTAGCCATTAAAGCTGGGGAAATGGGAGTTGAAGGAAGCATAGTCTTGAATCGTGGGAGTTACCAACTTGATTATGTTACAACCAACATTGATGTACTTGAAGAGGTTATTGTCCATGTGTACTAATTAATGAACATATGCACAAACACAAATGTAAATTTTTTATACATATAGCCTTTTGGCCTAGCGGTATCCAAGATATCTTTCAACCAAGTGGCAAAGGGTTAACAAGTCCATGTTTGGAAAAGGGTAAGTATATTATGTTTGTAAATAAACAATTACAAGTACATAACACAAACGTTAAAGTGATAATATGTAGTTTGTTTGTGAATTTACCTTACAAGTACATGCTCGGAGAAAGAGCCAAGTCTAGATGAGGGACATACCATTGATAAATAGGTTAGCGTCAGGTAAAGGGTCACTCCCTTCTAACTGAGTATTGATACATTGTTTCATTTAGAAGAAAAGCTAACATATAATTCTATTTTGAGACAAAATGAGTGGTGTCAAAGAGTGTTATTTCATACCTTCATTGTGTATTTCCAGTTACATACTTACATAGTAATTTAGTGGTTAAGATTAATGGAACTTTACGTTCCTTTGTCTATTTTACTACGTATATGTTTGATTACACGCTTAGTTAATTTATACAAACTTCATAATTGCATGTAATTTATTAAGTCTTTTTTTTTCTTACTTTTTAACATACCCGTAAATTTTACGGGTGTTAGCTAGTTTAAAGCAATACACCAAAATCATTATTGAAAATCTTAGAAAAAACCCGTGTATATACAAGAAAAAGCCCAAAGGGCCCTATTCTAACCTTTATAAAAAAAAGGAAAATAAATCGATTTTAATAAAACCCTAAACCATACTATAATATCGACGAATTCATTCTTAATATTGTTTTAGTATCCAATGATTATTGCCAACAAGCTTCATCTTGTTTCTCCTCATAAAGGTAGGCTATATCATATGTTCAGTTATGTTTTCAATATCTCATGCTCACTTAGATCCATCTGATTTTAGGTTACGCTTTATGGTGTTACGATCCCACATCATGAAACCCGGCCTAGGTGTCCCCGACTCCTTAAACAAGCTAGCTTTTTGACTCAGTTCTTTGTATCATAGGGTATCCAACTTACTGCTCTATGTATTAGTTTGTTTCGATTTTGAGATGATTAATGTAGTTTCTGCATTCAACTTTTTATTATTATTATTATTATTATTATCTGTTGTTGGTTACCTGATCAAACATAATTTGTTAGATACTGCATGAGATTACGTTTGTTGTTGATTGATTATTCTTATTTTTGAGTTTCTGAGTGCTTTTCTTTGGGCTTTTCTTTGTTACAGGAAGAGAAACAATCGCGTCCATGGAAAAACGAAAAGTTTCAATGGAAGAGAAGAGCTTTGTTACAAATAAAAGACGAAAAGTGTCCATGGAAGAGAACTACCTTATGCCAAATTATATCCCTGATGAATTAATTGAGCGGATTCTAGTAAGACTAGATATGAAGAATCTCCTTAGATGCAAGAGTGTGTGCAAGTCATGGAAATCATTAATCTCCCACGGTTACTTTATTAAAGCTCATCAAGACCATTGTTTCAACAATAATGAGAATGGACATACAAAGAGTGACGTGGTTATACTACCATATTACCGCTTCACCAAGGGAGCTATCTTCACCAAGCGAGCTAGTAAAAAAAAATATATTGTTGGTTCTTCCAATGGCCTCGTATGTATCAATAGTTTTAGTCACAATGAATTTATTGTAGCCAATCCGTGGACTAGAGAAGAGAGAATGGTGTCAAAGATGCTTCCTTCCCATCAATCAATATTTGCTGCGGCGTCATGTTGGGGTTTTGGGTATGATCCAGTTACAAATGATTATAAGATTGTGTCAGGGGTCAAGGAAAGCGTGTACCACACATCTTTTCAAGTATTCTCTTTGAAATCAAATGTTTGGAAATATGTTGGCCACGTGGACCGTGTATGTGAAGTTGGACAGCTTGCTACTCTATGCAATGGGGCACTTCACTGGCTCATGGGTCATCGTGAAGGTTATGATAATGAGAAGTCATCCATTATTTCTTTTGATTTATCCACAGAGGTATTTAAAGAAATTCCCCAACCTGATGATGAAAGATATAGTCCTAATAAAGAAGATATTCCGAGCTGTTATATGATGCTGGGGATTAAGGATGAATGTCTTTGCATATGGTGTTCTTATGTTAAGGACGTACCCACACTGTGGATAATGCAAAAGTACGGTGTAAAAGAGTCTTGGGCAACATTGGGGAGTAATTTCCAATGGAAGAATGAATGTATTCTAAAACCTTCTCTCGATGACGTTCCTGGCAAAGAATGGTCAACTCATGATGCATGGTTTTTAGAAAAGTGTAAGTGTGTACCTACTACTACTATTATGCAGAGCCTTATATCCCCACATTCAAGCGGGCAATGAATACGCAGGTTGTAATAGTTATCTTGTTTGATGGTTTTCACTTTTCATTTCAATGAAACTAGTAGCAAATTTACTGTAAATGATGGTGCGCTTTTATTTAGATATATGGTCATTTCAGATACCTTAGTTCATTCGAATTTTGCTGCTTATTTGATTATTCTATTGCTTTGGTTTTTGTATGAGATCAACCTATTGGCTTAAGTGTATGACTTGTAAGATCTTGCTATATACTACTCCGTAGTATCTTTTATCTGTAGTTCTCTCCCGAGTATGACATATTCGTTTGCTTACCAGCTAAGTATCAGTATTTATAATATTAGGACGCAGAAATCATTGAATGTCGTAACTGAAGTCAACTGTAAGACATGTAAGGCAGTAGGTTGACGAGTTATAAATCATAATATGTGCTATTACGCTTTCAAGTCGAATATAGCAGTTTCTGCAGTTAAACTTCGTAGTTGCTTTAAGATAAGCAGGTACTAACCTGGTTAGTTTAAGTGTGAATAATAGTTAAGCAAATATGCAGTTAAATCCAACCACTCAATACTGCACCTGCTTAAAAAACTTTACACATAAGCACTCGATCAAGCAATCCCAATGGTCACACTATTAAACTGGCATACTTTACATGCTTGCTGTCTTTTTTATTTGATTCTCTGTTTTGTAAGTGTCTCATATGTTGTTTGCACGCCGCACATGGACTTGATTACTCATGCCGAAGTAGCTTCTCAACTTCTGGCTGCAAAAAAAAAACGAAGCGATTTGAGGCACTTTTTGTAAATATGATGTAAATAATTCCAAATTAATAGAATATTGATACTCGGAATTGCATTTTCTCATTCACATCATTTATAATACATAATGTAGCGACATGGCACATGCTTTGGTTATTCATGTTACGTTGCACACGACAAGATATATAGTATAACCCGACCCGCTGACCAGTTGAGTTTTGACCCTTCTAGTTTGATGCCCCGGCTAATAAAGGAACCACCTTAGGTTTTGTGCGGGCTCTGCCACTGGGGCAGGGACATTCATGATATATGCAGGTACGTTAAAATTTTTTTTATCAGTATTCATGTTTTGCTATATTTTAAGATTGGGTTGTCCATTGAGGCGAGGACATAAAAGTTTAAGTGTATAGGTTAACCAATCTTTGTTTCCATATCTTTATTTCTCCTACCCTTACCGCTGCCCTGACCAATTTTAAATGTTTGGAAATCTTGACTTGCTCAAAGTTGCTGTCGGAGATTCCGAAGAAAACCGCAAATATATTAGAGCCAGACGCTAGCCTACAGCACAGGAACAAATTCAAAATGTAAAACTGCCAAATGGTAAGGATGCGTCACACCCCACTGTAAAAGGTGGAACATATAGATGGTGGAACAGATCAGGCATTTCTACGCACAAGCTATCACTGAAATGGCAAATGGTGAACGAAAAAAGATAAAAAAAAATCCACGATTGATTCATTTGCAGAAGATATACAATTTTTGGTCATATTCGTCATTGAAACATTGTAAATCTTCTCCAATATTGTTCAAATAGAAATGTGAAGCTTTTACTGTACACTCAAATAGCTAACGGGAACTTACAACAGTTGTTCAAACTAAAAGGAATTTGGATTGGGAAACGAGGTATAAGATCGCGATGGTGTCTGGACAAGGGCTCGCGTATCTTCAGCATGATGTGTGCCAACGGTTCTTCACAGAGATGTTAAGTGTAACAACATACTTCTTGACTGTCAGATTTTGTGCTCGCAAAGCTTATGAGCTCTACAAATTATCAGCATTCCATGTCGAGGGTTGCTGGATCAGATTCATCGCTCCAGGCAAGTGATTAATTCCTTCATTGATGAAAGATCACCGGATATTATCAATTTTAACATTGGATTTTTTTTCGCTCATGAAATTATGTGAACATTCCAGTTTCTTGTAACTACTCATCTGCATCTTTTAATAGATACATATATATTCTGCAGAAAATGGTTACATAATGAACATAGATCTTAAGTGGACGCGTTGCGGTTGAGACTTGAGAATTGGCTAAGAGAAGGTTCGCATAATGATGCAAAATACAATGCAGTTTTAAGTTGTTGCTGCAAAAAAAGGTTAGCGGAAATTTCTGTGATATATCAAGAATAATGAACATTCAATAGTAACGAAAATAAGAATTGTGAACATTCTTTCACATGCACCTCCTTGATTTGAATTACAGGATATTGGCAAGGTTCCTCCGGCTTGCATCTTTGCAGCCATCATTCCAGCTCTTAGGATAGCTGAACTTTACTTCTTAAATTTCAGCGTTGCTTCACAGTTGGCTCAGCGGAAAGAATTCAATCTCAAGAACCCTTCAGCCTTTACCATTATGCCATTTTTCTGCTTGGATTTTTCTGCTTGGATTTTTGGATTTGTAAGCAATTACGGAAAATCTTAACATGTTGGGTAAAAATTAATGCCAAACAATGAAACATAATACATGTTTAATTAAAAGTTTGTGTTGCAGGTTAGTGGCCCTTCTGGCCAAATGACTTGGATTCGAGGCGACACGACTAGTTTTGATGGTAGGAATATACTGAGAGCTATCGGCAATAGGTGAGTTCACATTAGTCAATACTCTTCAACTGCCCTCTTTCTCTGTACTGATAAATCATAAGTTGAATACTTTTTGGCAGATAAAATCGGATGTCGAGAAATATGGAAAACTAATTCCGATGTTGGATTATTATAGGTTGGATTGGGCCACCTTCAATGCAAAGATGAGTTGTTTAAAGTTTGAGCTCGATCGGGTTGCCATGTGTTTGCAGCCCAGGTAGTAATATGGGAAGGGTTGCATTTACTACATGAGATAACTTCATTTCTAACAAATTGTTGAAAATATCAAAGAGTAAAAAAATACGATTTTGACAACTACTGATGCAGACGGTATTCTGATTGCTATACCGTTCGCCAATTTTCCGGTGGAACAACAAGTGGAGGAGGTGACTCAGACAGCATTAGTTAGGGTTAGTAGAATGGATAGCTTTGACATGGTTCATGCCCCTGTGATGCAGCGATTTCAATTAAGAGATCCATTATAAACAAGAGATAAATTAATATCTGTGATGCACTCGAACCACAGATCCATTATAAACAAGAGATCAATTAAGGGTTAGTGTTCGGTACGGTTTTTCTCGGTTCGATTTGGTTTTTCTCGGTTCGGTTCAGCTTCGGTTTTGCTTTATTTAATTTGGTTTGGTTTTCGATTCGTAAATTTTTTTCTGAAGTCAGTGCTAAACCCTCATTAGTAATTTTGGCCAAACTTAAAAACCGAATTGTAAGAAAAGGAAAGGTGAAAATCCTACTCGAAAGAAAAATTAATACGAGTAAGTCGGTACCGAGAAAGTATCATGTCTTTGTTTGTCTAAAAGTTTTATGAAATGATTGCGTGAAACTCATTTGTGATACATACTTTAAACCAAGCCGTGCGGCTTTGAGTGTTATCGGTCTGTGACTTTATGGGATCCATTTTCTTGTGTTAATAGGTGAGATATGATAAGCTTCTAATGAGCTGATAGGTGAAATTTTAGCCATCCGAGATGCTTTTCATTTATCTATTGCAACATCGTATAAATGTACTGGTAACATTATTGTGCTTTGTGACAGGCAAAAGAAAAGATTTGATTGAAGTTTTTGTCAATCCAATCTGATCTCGGCGACTTTCTGGATTACGCAGGTTTATTTGCTCCTGGCAATATTTGCTGGTGTTTATAGTCCACTTGAATACTGCCTTTAATAATAACATGTTTTAAATCGATGAATTTTCAATTGAAAATGATTCAGAGTTACATATGGCCATCATATCAGTGATCAAGATAATCCCAATGACCTAAATTGCTACTTATTCATACCCTGATGTAGTATTTGGTTTTACATGAAGCACGTGCGTCTCAAGGTTGCATCTACGGTATCTTGATGATGGTTTCTTGCCTGGCCTTTATAGAACGTTTACGAGCCTTGTCACAATTGTTGTGCCCACCTTTAAATTGTTGTGGCGCGTGTTCCCTTTGTCAAGAACACACTGAGCTCAAGCATGGCGGTCTTGACCCATCTAAAGGTTTGTTCCGTAAAGTTGCAGATTTAGTTAACTAGCTAGAAATCGACCATTTTGTTTGTTAGTTTTCGGCTTTAATAAGTTTTTTGTTTATTTAATCATATAATAGGTTGGATTGGGCCATCAAATGCTCCTCCACATATTTACTGTTTCATTTTTTGTTATTGGCAATGCAAAAGATAATAATCATTATACGAGTAGCATTATGAATACGTTCTTACATACGATAACTACTTGATTCAAAATATCATAACGTACGAATATGTTTTTGACAACACTTCCATTGAAAAAATAACATAAAACATAATGATGAACTTTTGTATCTACGATCTACCTCACGTCAATCTACGGTAGCAAAGAAAGCTGCAGCATAGCTAGTTATTTCACGACGCCTCTTCATCCATTTTGTATATTCCAAAATGGCTGACCACCTTCTTGTGCCACACATTTTTTGCACAAGCCAAGCAGAAAGTACGTACATGTGGTTCAACAAGATCTAGCTTTCTTCTACCTTGATATACATGCACATCATTTTAGCTAACCATAAAGTTTAAACAGAGGAATCTTGGCGTAAAAACATCATACCAAACTATTAATGCCATGTCTAAGCATTCGAACCCCAAATCCATCCGAGACAAGAGATCCATATGATAATTCAAGAGATTTATTGTAGATCAATAACATCAGTAGCAAATGGAACAACATGGAAGATTAGTAAACCTAAAATGAGAATGTGGTGCAACATAGGACTGGTATGTGTATTTATAAAGTGTTAAAACATATGCTAGGGTGAAACGCAATTACTATTTTAACCTTGAAATGAATATATATTCCTAACAAACGTATTAGTCATACAAATGTTGTCTTTGACATTATTAATTCATGCATGATTCTTTCACATTCGGTATATGTGAAGTCCTAACAAACTTTTGTACTCATTAACATAGAAAACATGTGAAGGCTCTTTAGTGTGGTGGAAAAAAATTTATTCATGGTTCTTTCATATTCGAAAATTCAGGGTGAAATGTAACAAGTGATAACATTTAAGCAATGTCGAATATACCGTTTTATGCTTGTTCGTGTATGTGTCCGGAACACATGACCCGATCCGAAACATGACTGAAGGGTTCGAAACGCACGAACTCTTCTAGAAGGAATCAGCTCTAGTCAATGGAGAAGTCAACAGACACACTTCCTATAAAATAGGGAGTGTGTCCCCAATCGGGCCAACCAAGGCTCATCACCATTCCCGGCCTTTTAGGGATTTGACTAGTATAAATACCCCTTTGGGTCCAAAGTTTAGGTTAACTCTTTGACCCTTATTATTTTACTTATATTATTATATTCTTATATTCCCCTTCGGATCTTTATCATTTACTTACTCTCACGCCTGAGCTTGGTCTGGGTTCTCACACCCGGACGAGGCTAACGCGTTACTTTGGTTTCAGGTAGTCCGAAGCATACATCACTCCAGGTCCAAACCGGTCTCACCATTCGGACCTTTGCAAGAAATTGCACGAATATTTGGCGCCATCCGTGGGACCTGATATTCTATCTACCAGTTGTTTAGAATGGCAGGTCCTGCTCCTCCTGTCACTCTGACGGGTCCTAACCTTCCGATCAACTTGACCTCACCGGACAATCAGAATCTCACAAAGGAACAACTCGAACATCACATCTCAACCTTGCGGCTACTGGTCAAGGAGCATAACCGGAACGCCGTGGAACCCGTCCGTCTGAGTTTCAACGAGGAAGACGAAGGAAGCAGCAACACTAAGATAGTAAGAGGCAAGGTGGTGTCCGATGCGGATTTAAAGAAACCTTTCAAGGAAGCAGTCAAATCTCCTCTCATTCAAAGGATCATTGACTTCTCCGGACCCGAGTACAAGATGCCTGTCACTGTCAAGACATATGACGGAACAGGAGATCAGGAGGATCACTTGAACCGCTTCACCGGAGCAGCCAATTCTGGTGAATGGCCAATGCCGGTTTGGTGCAGAATGTTCCAGCAGACATTAGAAGGGGGAGCAAGGGGATAGCTTGAAAGCTTGGATGCAGACAACATTGATGAATGGGCTGAACTAAGAAAAGCATTTACCAAGAGGTACTCGATCCGGAAGGTATGTCACAAGGGCCCTCACGAGATAACCAAGATTGTAAGAAAGGCAAATGAATCACTAACTGATTTTAAAGAGCGATGGACAGCCGAAGTAGGTCTTATCCATGGAGTTCTGGAAGTCATGAAGATTTCGGCATTCATGGATTCGGTTAAGAGTCTGGAGCTGGCAAAGAGGTATTCGGACAAAGTTCCTGAATCGGTGGACAAAATGATGGAAAGATTAGATGACTTTGTTCGATCCGAAGAAGCATTCGCCAACACTGAACTGCCAAAAGTAGAAGGATCTGAGCCATACCGAAAGCCCAACCCTCCCACCCAAAGAATGGACGATCGCAACAAAAAATACAATGGCTGGAACAACAATAGAAAAAATGATGGGCGAGATGCATACAAGGGAAGAGATTTCTCAACAATAGAAACAGGGATAGAGACAACAGGACACCATACCCATCACCTCGAAATGACAATTACCACCGGAATGACTACAACCGAAACAATTATCATGACCGAAACAGAGTGGCCCCGGTCTTAAGTGTCAATTCCTTGACAAAGAATCTAAAAGAAATTCTGGCAACCGAAACACAGCTTCGTCTACCTCCTCCTCGTCCAATGAACAATTCGGCAAGAGGTGGAAACATGGATCGCTATTGTGATTATCATCAGGACAAGGGACACTTTACCAATGACTGCATCTAATTGCGAAAGCAAATTGAGCTAGCTCTAGAATCTGGAAAGTTGAATCACCTTGTCTGGGATGTACGCCAGAGAGGACGAGATATCCGAAGAGAAGAAGAGCCAAGGCAAGACAAGATAATAAACATGGTCCGAACAGTACCAGAAAGGGAAGAAAGGAAGTCAAGAGAAGCAACCGAAAGCTGGATGAGAGCCCCAATCACCTTTTCCCCGTTGGAGGAAGATGAGATGTCGGACGATCCAATCATTATAGAGGCCGAATTGGGAGGCTATCTAGTAAGAAGAGTATACGTTGATGAGGGAGCTTCGGTGGAAATTATGTTCGAACACTGTTTTGAGAAGTTACCAGCAAGTATCAAGTCAAAGTTGAGAGGCACACAAACTGATCTCGTCGGATTCGCTGGAGAGGTGGTCAAGCCAATAGGGAAGATTGAGTTAGAAGTCAGTTTCAAGTGTAGGGTCCCACGGATGGCGCCAACTTGTTGATACAAATGTTGGATGGACCTTGACTGACTTGAATTAGGTTTAATTCGGGTATCCGGGGCTCCGGCTCTTGCACCAAGTGAACTTCTGGTTTGAGACCCTGCACACTAAAAGCAACACACTGTTAGACTTGTCGTGGGAACGTGTCCCGCGATTAGACTCTGGCGTGAGAGTAAGTAATCGGTTTAGGGTTACTAATCGGTGAGGTATGTGAGTATTGAGTAAATCGTACCTTTGTGGAACCCTTGGGGGTTCCTTATATAGGCGGTAGAGTCCCTATTGGGCCTTACCGAATTTTGAGCCCCAAACAAGAGATAACTACCATATTTATGTTGATCCTTATCTGCTATTTATGTTTAGTAAATATCTTATTGCTTTAGGATGAATCACAATCCTAATTAGATTGTGATTTTGTCTAACCCATGTCGCGTGCGGTAAGACGTGGTCCGTACAATACCGCGTGCGTCCATTGTTACCCGGGGCCCATAAGCCTAGAGTAACATTGATCCAACCCATTCGTGTTGGGCCGGATACGAGTAGTACCCACGGGCCGGGTCCAAGACCCGGCTGGGGACTATACGTCGCCAGTTAGTTTTATACACTGTCTTGAACTTACTATGTAAAAATAAATAGATACCTTTTATGGGCTACCCGAATATTATTTGTTTGCTCTTTTTTTTCGGTTTTGTAACTTTTCATGATGGTTTGTAAAAACCTGTAGACCATGAAAAAGAATCGTTTAACTACTAATAAGCTAGAACAGAAAATATAGCCTTCATTTTCAATCCAGGTGATTTCTTTAAATAACTTCTTATTTAGGTGTACATATAAAAATAAAAATTCTTTGTTTATAATGACTTTCCGTTTGATGCATATTGTTTATTTTATTGTGTAGGTGATATATCATCTACAAAGATAAGAATAATCCATCAGTCAAGTGACTTCGGAGGAATTCGCACCTTGGTTTAGACTGAAAATCGGGTTTGTAATTTCGAATAGATCTGAATTAGTTGGATAATCAAAAGTAATTTGTTTGTTTTACTTAATTATTATATACTTTATGTGATGTTGTAGGTACCACGCGAGGAGTTTCTTTGCACTTAACCACCAATGTGGTACTCCATATTATCTTAAACATGTGATAAATAAAACCCATGACGTAGGCTTCGTCTTTCCTATGGATATTGTTCACAGGTAATTATTATTTGATAACACCATTATAGGTATTTTTATACAATTTTTTAGGCACCCATGTTTATTAAAGTTTGTCTGTAGATTTCGGGTTCTCTTGGAAGCTTTAATGCTCATTCTACAAATGTTGTTTTGGCCATCTTGAAAACCACTGCACAAGACCCTACCCAAAACATTGAGCGCTTTCACTGTATTATTATGACGAAGGCTGTTAATGGTGGAAAATATACTAACGTGTCTGTAACTATGCCTGCCATTGAGGTATTGATCATTTCTTGACTTTTTTCTTTCCATAGTGTGTCTATTTGGGTAGATGTCCCAATCTTTTATGCTTCATTTCTTGGAAACTATAAAGAATGTCTAAACAAATTAGATAATTGTGAAACAAAATCTTACAACTTAACCAGCAAAGAGACCCGTGTTAGTGTTAAAAACCATCTGCTCGTTATTATTATGTTTTGAATGCCTACTTATATATCTACAAGTCTTTGCAAAAGGTAATATGATAGCAGAATGTTGGGATCAATTTGCCAGTGTAGATACTTATTAGATATAAATAAACATAAGAGGAGTTGAATGCTCACTGCTAAATATAGGTATATAAGCTGCAACTCTGCTTGGTTTTAAATTTTCCTTACTCATGTATTACAAACATAATTGATGTTGTTCTCCTTTCTTGCTGCTGGTGTGTGTGTGCGCCTTTCTCTTTGTAAGAAAATTGAAATTTTTAGCCCGGTAAACGCATTATACCACTACTGGTCTGTGATAAAAAAAACAATGATCTAGGCCAATAATAAGAAACGATAATACCATGACACTATCGTCTCTAATAGAAAAAAATGCTATAGGCCAATGATAAGAAACGATAATTGATACATGGGTTTTGTATGGGTTCTAATTTTATCTCGATATCCTCTCGAATTGATCTCGGTTCTAAGTGGAATGATTTGTTCTTGGTTAATAAAAAGGTGTTGGTTTGTTTATCTATTTTGAACTAATAACAATTTAAGGTAAATAACGTTGAGTAAATTGAAGCTTTGAAGGATTAAACTAAATTCGATTATTAAAACTTAAATGTTTAAAAATGTAAAGACAAGTTTAGACAAAAACTTTGAAAACTTAAATGAATTAATGCTTAAAAAACTTGTTCTATCGGAATAAAAATTATTACTATCGGAATACCTAAAAGTCAAAAGCATCGGAATGTACAAAAATGGTCCATCGGAATGTCCTTGTTAATCACCATCGGAATATTCAAAAGACTAATCTGTCGGAATGATGCTGTCGGAATGAAGACGATCGGAATGTTGCAAATAAAAATTGTCCAGAGTTTCGACTAGAAAAGGGACCTAAACCCCGTCGGAATGTGCGATCGCAATACGCGATCGCAATCCCAGATCGGAATAGGGGGGTTTACCTCCAGATCGCAAAGTAAAACCCTCGTGGGTTATTGCGATCTAAGCCAATGATGTCGTCGGAATGTGTTAAAACCCCAATTTTGCGATGGAAGCAATTATGTTCCGAGAATGGTGGTAACTTAAAAACTCAATAAGCAAAGGAAATAAGCTAGGTGATCCGAAACCTAAACACTTCAAAAAGGTTAAATTTGATAACTTTAGAAAACAAGAAACTTTAAAACTTAATAAACAAAACTTGTGAATGATTAAAACTTTGAAGAAATCCGAAAATCAATAAGCATAGACAAGCAATTAACCAATAAGCATGGAAAGCTTACGGCTTATACACGTACTAGAGCTTAAAAGGGACAAGAAAGATTAAGCTAAAGGTCACGAACACATCCAAAAATCCCAACCGTATGGAGTTTAACAATCGGATCAAGGATTTTGATAAACTAAGAAAAGTAGAAAAAGATTAAAAACTTAAAAACTTAACTTGAATAAGATTGATGAAATCCCCAATACAAAGATTAAAAGAAGCTTGAATTAAAAGATGAAAAACAAAGAAAAAGTTTAGTGAGAGAAAGTATGGAACTTTCTCTCTCTAAAACTAGAGAAAGATGAAAAACTAAAGACTAGCTAAACTAAGTGTGTGAAAATTTGTGAGGTAAGGCCTTTATATAGGCGTGTGTGTATGGGCTTTGGTATTGGGCTTCTTTTCTTCTTTCTTCCTTGGTCTTCACGCTTCTTTTAAATAACCGTTTTCGACTTTGGACTTTTAGAAGTGTCGGTGAATAATTCCAACTCGTCTAATAATCTTTTGTTTAATAGACTCGAGTTCTTCGACATATATGAATTTTCCATCTTTGGCTCTATTCTTCGATAAATCTTCAAATAGGCACAATGACTTCAAATCTTTTGCATCTCTTGGACAATAGACTTTATCTTGAGTCCTTTTCTTCAGTAAAACCCGTGCAATCCCATGTTTTCTTCAATATTCATCCGGTTGGCTCTGAAAACACAATAAACACAAAAACCACGCATAATTCCAAACAATTGATATTAAATACGTGTTTTGGTCTCGTTTTAGCCAGAATTAAGTGGTAAAAGGATGGGTGTTTTGATAGGTGTGTAAACACCCATCTTTTCTACCACTTAATTACAAGATTAACCGGACCTAAACGTGTCTTTTATGTCTTTTATGTCGGAATTATGCGTGGTTTGTGTTTTTGTTGTAATTTAGGATGAAATTATGAAAAGTGGAGAAAACACGGGAATTCACGGGCATTCACGACTTTTATTGAAGAAAAAGATGAAAGACGGAGTCGAGAAGTCAAGAGTGGAAAAAGAACGGAAGTCCAAGACCAATTCTGAAGATTTATCGAAGAAAAAGTCAAAAGACGGAAGTTTATCAAAAGCCGAGAAACTCAAATCTGTTTTATTTAAGAAATTAAAGACGAGTTCAAAAGATATCCCGAGCCACAAGTCCTTAAAGTCCAAATTTAAAAGAAAGATTAGAAGAAAAGGACTAATGACGCAATTAATGAAGATTTAATGAAGGAGGGACTTAATCCCGCAATTAACAAGAAATGAAGGAGGGGAGGAAGCTTCCTTAATCCTCCCCTATAAATAGTTTAGATTGTTAAGCATTTGTTTTTGTTGGCTAATAGTGACAATTAGTCCTTCCATCTTTAAATTACCTTGTCAATTTAAATACTTGTCCATTTTAATTACCTTGTCTTGCACCTTAATTACCATTTAATTCAAGTAAGTTTTTCTTTTTAATTCTTGTCAAGTTTTATCTTTATCTTGTTAATCTCATTCTTCCTTTCTTATTCTTTGATTGTTATTGTTTATGTTTATGATCTTGATTTTGTTGATTTATTTAAGTGGGTTTTGATTATTTTGATTAAGTTTTGTGAGTTTGATTAATTTGGATTGCTTGTTTATGCTTTATAGTTGTTTATTTGCTTGTTTGATTTGATCTTGTGTTTATCTTAGCTTAGTTTTTGTTAGATCCGTGCTATTTTCACTTTCCTTGTTCTTCGGATCTCTCTTACTGTTCTTTCCCAGGATTCGTGCCCAGCCAATATTCCGAATAGGGAGTTACCAGTTTGTGGCTTATGCGGAATATTATTTATTCTGAGTAAGGGTTTGGCAGTTAGGCTTATGCGGAATATTTTATATTCCAAGTAAGAGTGATTTTCCGAATTGGTATATTATTCCGCATAGGAAGTTATTCCGAATAGGGATAACTTTCCGAATAGGACTGAATTTCCGAACAGGCATTTTTTTCCGAATAGACCTGTTATTCCGAATAGGGTGTACATTCCGAATAGGAGGACTTTCCGCATAGTGACAGTATTCCGAATAGACCCATTATTCCGAGTAGGCACTTTATTCCGAATAGGGGGACTTTTTCCGAATAGGTTTTACTTTCCGCATAAGGAACTTTTCCGAATAGACCTTTTTTCGCATAGTGACAGTATTCCGAATAGGGGTTTTATTCCGGATAGGGACTTATTATTTTCAGTTTCTATAATTTTAGTTTTTAATTTCAAGCTTTATTTTTCCCGCCTTTTTCCTTAATCGCACTTTAAGTTTATTTGCCTTAGTTTAAGATTTAGTTTTAGTTGCATTTTAAGTTTGCCTTAGTTAGATTTAAGTTTGCGTTATTTACATTATTGCCCTTTAATTTTAGTCTTGCTTTTAAATACCTGCACCTTTATTTTAATTAGACTCAGATTTATTTTAAAAGTCATTTACTTTAATTATTCTGCACCTTTAATTTTCAAAACTACAACGACACATCTTTGTTTCACCAAAGTTCAACTGAGTCACACATTAAACATAAGTTTTTTAATTAAAAGAGACCAACACAACGAACTTTAATTAATTTTTATATAGGGTGTCAAAAGCCTTGTATCATGTTTAC